>JAGFNQ010001025.1:71637-392264 GCA_024364735.1 Boesenbergia rotunda
AAATTATTTATGCTAATTCTTCCGCTGCACGTAATTATTTTTAAAAATTACGAACTCGTATCCATGTCAACATGCACCCGGTCCCAACACCTACCTGGGGGAGCACCACATTTTCAGGCACCACCCGATGCTCATTTTCAGGCACCTCATGAGGTCCGTGCTGCTAGCGATTACTACGATGAGCCCGAGCCAGATCTGCGCTGGCAGATTTCAGAGCTCGAGTGGACCATCCAGCAGGATCTTCATTTACGGGAGCTCCATCGAGAGGAGATACGCTCGGAGTTCCGGTCCTTCGATCGCAGATTGACTGGGGTGGAGTCCACTGTCTCTGAGGTTCAGACATTGCAGCGGGCGTGGTACGATGAGTGGCACCAACACACATTCCCTGGAGGTGCACCCTCTGCCAGTACTGCACCAGGGTCTGCTGATGCGTTGATGATCTCATGCACGATGACGACCCTCCGGCTGACGTTTGAGTTTAGATGCCCGCTGTCTCTCCTGGTGATATATGTATTTAACTGTTTAGTTGTGTGACTTTTGGGTTGAATGCCCCATGACTTGCCTATTGTGGCCTTGTGCCACACGTATCTTGACTTTGATGCATGTGTCCTGCATCTTGCTACTTATCTGAATATTTTTTGACTTGCCTTTTCTGATCTTGATGCATGCTTATTCTACTGTCGTATGTGTATGCTATGCTGGTTAAATGAGTACTATCTGCATAGTTGCTACATTGCCATGATCATACTTATGATGTCATGCTCATATGATACGTATGCCTGTTTTGCCATGCCTATATCTATTTGTCATATGTATCCATATGCTTATCCAAAATCAATCAAATCTTCGTTGTTTTGGGATACCCCTAGGGTTGAGGGGGAGTATGTTTTAAACTTAACAACCTTTCTAGACCCCTTTTCGGTGTTCGACAAAGGGGGAGAGAGTTGGTTGGTTAAGTTTAGGATGATTATGTTGTAGGGGGAGGATCTTGATTGTAGGGGGAGGATCTTGATTCCCCTATGATTCTAGAAGTTGAGAACTTGATTGAGAATCCCTAAACTTAAAATTGGGTTGTCAAACATCAAAAAGGGGGAGATTATAGATGCAGTCTGGCCCTGATTGTTGTTTTAGTGTTGACACCGATTTTAGTTTAGGTTGATGATTATTGATTATGATTAAGTCCTGATCGGGGATCAGGCATGGTATGGATTATGATTAAGTCCTGATCGTGGATCAGGCTTGTTATGGAAAATCCTAGCTTGGAGGGCTAGGTGTTGGAAAATCCTAAACTGGATGGTTAGGTGTGGTAAATCCTAGCTTGGAGGGCTAGGTATTGAAAAGTCCTAATTTGGAAGAGGTGGGTGAAAAGACCTAGCTTGGAGGGCTAGGTGAAAAGTCCTAACTTGTAGGGTTAGATGCAAATTCCCATCTTGGAGAGTTAGGTGAAAAAGTCCTGGCTTGGAGGGTCAGGTCCTAGCTTGGAGGGCTAGGTCTGGAAAAGTCCTAATTCGGAAGGGTTGGGTGAAAAGTCCTAGCTTGGAGGGCTAGGTGAAAAGTCTTAACTTGGAGAGTTAGGTGCAAATTCCAAACTAGGAGGATTAGGTGAAAAATCCTTAGCTTGGAGGGCTAAGGTGGATGACAACCTAGCTTGGAGGGCTAGGTTGAGTTCCTGGATCGGTCTGGTGACCGATCAGGGAGATTGGCACGCTGCTCCCTCGTGAATCGATCTGGTGACCGATCCAGCAATGACTAATCGGTCTGGTGACCGATCAGGGAGCGCACAGTGAGGTTGGGAACCTACTGTGTGGCTCCTGATCGGTCTGGTGACCGATCAGGGAGCAGGACGGTGCTCCACTGCTTGGCTCCTGATCGGTCCGGTGACCGATCAGGGAGCAGGCAGTTCACTCACTGCCTTGCTCCTGATTGGTCTAGTGACGGATCAGGGAGCGAACAGTGAGTTGAGTTCGCCTACTGATCAGGCTCTGATCGGTCTGGTGACCGATCAAAGACTTAGGACTTAATTTTCGAAGTTACTGTTCACTCAGACGTGGACTGATCAGGCTCTGGCCTGATCGGACAGAGTCCAATCTGATCGGTCTGGTGACCGATCAGGCTTCACACTGATCGGTCTGGTGACCGATCAGGCTTCACACTGATCGGTCTGGTGACCGATCAGGCTTGTGTCGCCGCGAGTGCTGGGAATCCCAGCAAAGTGGTGGATCGGTCTGGTAACCGACCCACAGGCCCTAGATCGGTCCGGTGACCGATCACTTTAATTCAAAATGCACTATCAGACGCTCTGATCGGGTCTGATCGTATCCAATTCTCTGCGCTTAACTTCTGATTCTTGATTTACTGGATGATATGCTGCTCTAACAGTCTGATTAAGCTGCAGGTGACAGGGGAGGATTTAAACACTTAAGGAGAGTCAATGGAGACCTTTCCTTGGAGCAGGTTTGTCCGTTTTCCATCTCAGGTTGCAACGGTCGGAGCTGTAAACTGGAGCTGCTGACTGGAGCTTGGCTGAGGGAGCTCAGGAAGTCCAGGGAGGGCGCAGTGGTAGCTGGCGTTGGTAGTGAGGCAGCTGGAGGCTGCAGGAGATGTTGTCACCTGATGCTGAGTGGAGAAACAAAAAGGCGGAAGAAGGCTTCGTTGAAGCAGAGTTCGCGAACTGAGTTCTTGCCGCACCTTGTGTTCTCCACAACTTGCTTGCGCGGTCTGAAGCTTTCATCACCTTGAGCAAGCTACTGCATTCTTGAAGCAACCATCCATTACTTGAGCGCTTGAAGGAGAGAACAAGAAGCTCCGAGTCCAACAGCGAGAAGACACGAGGAGGAGGCTCTTGCGTGAGATCGTCACTGGGTGGAGCTCTGAGGGAGTTTTCTGTGTTCTTGTCTTTGCTAAGTGCTAAGTAAGATTGTTCCTATTGTTTCATTGTGCTTAAACATATATCTGTGATTGAAACGTTGTGGAGAGGTTTTTCCACCGAGAAGGAGGTTGTCTTCTATCCGGTGTTAACCGGGGCTTGATCTGCTGACGATCAAGGGATCGCCCACCTTAAGGGTACGCCAAGGAGTAGGGGCAAGTTATCCCCGAATCTTGTAAACCCTCCTTGTTAGCGATCTTGCTAGTTGTGTTTGTTTTGCTTTTATTTCTGTTTTTCTGCATACTCTTTGTTTGCTTCTTCCGCTGTGCTACTGATAAATTTGAGTGCAGAATTTCGCTAAGAGTTTAAGTCCAAGTGTTTGGCTATATTCACACCCCCTCTCTAGCCATCCGGTTTCCAACAAGGTGAGCCTCATTATCACGACGCTTGTTGTAGCATTCGAACGCAAAATGCCCCATTTTCTCACAATTGAAGCACTTTATATGGCTCTTGTCACGAGTGCCACTGTTGTTGCCGTTAGTGCCTCCTGCACTGTCTTGGCGCTGCGTACCATGACCACGATCGCGCCCTCGTCCACGCCACTTGCCACGATTAGGGCCACTGGACCCACGTCCCTTGCCTTCTGACGGAGTGTCCATGCTGTTCCCTTTTTGTCGCATTTGCCATTCGGCATGAGTAAGCAGGAGCTCACCTTCAGTGCCGTTGGTGTTGTCTCGTAATCGCAGTGTTCGTTCCTCGTATGCCTTCAGTCGTCCTATAGTCTCCTCAAATTTATCTCAAGGTGGAACTACTCAATACCAGCAATAATAGGGAAGAATTTATCAGGGACAGAATCGAGCAACTTCTTTACCAACGAGGAATCTTCAAGCGTGGTACCAAGAGTGGAGAACTTGCTGCTCATAATGCTGAGATTTGCCAGCAGACACATCAATAGTATCAATCTCCTTCATCCGGAGGGCGTCAAACTTGCTCTTCAACGTTTGTACGCGAGCCTTCTTCACTCGTTCATTGCCTAGGTACCTCAGCTTGAGGCTGTCCCAGACTTCTTTCACCGTCTTCTTTGTTGCGATTTGGAGAAGAATGTCTTCGGGGGCACACTGCAAGATGTATGCACGTGCCTTTTTGTCTTTCTTTGCATCCACCTGGGCTTCTTTCTCTGGCTCCACCGCCTCCCAAACTCCCTGGGCATCGAGAATTGCCTCTGTCTTTATTGCTCACACAGTATAATTGTGAGGGCTTAGCATCGGATAGGGAAATGATACTCCGTCGTTCTCCTTCGCTAGGATGCTCGACATTTTTGTGGAAGCGTGGATTCTTGACTGCTCTATACTACCGAAGCTCTGATACCAATTGTTGGCCCAGACTCAAAGAATAGCGCACCCAAGAACCACACCAATATGCAAGAAGAACAAAAGAAAATGAAGAAAACGAAAAACACGAAAGAGAAACGAAAGAATTTAGGGGGCGTTTGGTTTACATTTTCCAGTCTGTTTTTCATTTTCATTTTCTATAGAAAATGCGATTTTCTGGAAAATACGTTTGGTTTGCATTTTCCACCTTTGTTTTTCAGAAAAAAACATAGCATTTTCTGGAAAACTGAAGAATGAAAAAAAGTCATTTTTTAGAAAACTAGAAAATGCGGTTTTCTGGAAAATGAAAATAAAAAATGAAATAAACCAAACGCCCCCTTATTTTTTTCTGGAAGAAACAAACTTACAAAAACTGAGACACTGTTTCACATGCCTCTAGGTCCCTTTAAATACACCACGAAGAAGACTTATTCATAACTAATCCCATTAAAATAGGAATTAAAGTAGGAAGACTAATTCGCTAGTTATCCCATTAAGATAGGAAACGCTAACCCAAGACTAAGTCATAAATCAAAGACTAAGTCATAAAAATTATGAAAATAAAATAAAATATATAGATGTAGATAATATCTAAATTATTTTCTCACATAGTATACCGATTCTATATGAGACAGTTATATAAGAACAGTGAAAACCTCGAAGGTTAGCTATTGATATGATTTGATACTGTGCTTCCGTAATATACCCTTTGAGATCAATGAGATATTTTTATGGGATCGAGTTCATTAATGTCTTCAAAACTAATTAGATTGTATGAATTAATTAGACATCTGAATTATAAAAAAATAAAAAAAAATAGATGAGAGACGTTTCTTTCTTTTCCCTAAATCAGAGATCAAACCAGCAACATTCACAAAGAGTAATAAATTAAGAAATTGACTGAAATATCAAGATCGAAAAAGATGTCCATTATTATTGTAGCGAATGCACAATAGTATTCATCATTGACTCTGGAAAATCACTGCTATTCATCGTTGAATTAGGAAGTGTAGTCAACCGACGATCTATCAATTTTGTAATTTTAGATCAATTCTTGGTTAAAAAAAATTACCTGTTAAAATTAAAAATATTGAAATTCAATCTTTAGATTTTTAAGAAATTGAAATATATTTTACTACTGTAGTATTGTTCTCGGGGCGAAAATGAAATTGTTATATTTCCATCCAAAAGTTTTTTTTTCATATCACATCTACACGATAAATGGGAGAAAACAAAATTCAACCAATATGAACACTCTCTCTTAGAATCCGACATTTACGTTTTTCACGTCGAAATGCACATTTTGGTTGAAGGATTGGAACAGAGAGATAAGTTTAACGTTTGATAAAACAATAGAGTGAAATGCATAATTTCAAAAATGACTTGAGTTGAAAATTAGATTTTCCGATCAAGAGAAATAAGTCGAATCTGAATTAATCAGAGGCGCAACGGAAGCTTAAAATGGCTAAGTCTTTTGAAGGCTTATTGGCGAGGTTTAATTCGATGGGCTTGGTGTGGCCGGCCAAAGAGGGTGCCCACCCTCTTTGGTTTGGCCGGCCACAATAAAGAGAGAAACCAATTTAATTTGGTTTAAATTATAAAATAAATCAAGCGCGATTTGTTTTATAAAATTATGGATAAATAAATTAATTTTATAAAGAGATTTATATAAAGAAATTTATATAAAGAAAATTGTAGAAATTTATTCTTTTTATGGAAATTAAAATGAACCATGAATTGGTTTAATTTTAATTTATAAAATCAATTATGAATTGATTTTTCCATGATAAGAAAATTTCATACAAATTTTATTCCATAATTAAAAGGAGAGATGTATTTGTTTTATTATAAAGTTAGTTATAATAAAACTTGGCATAACGGAATAATTCATAAGAGAATTTATGAGATAAATTTCTTATGAAAATTTATTTCGTTAATTCCGTTAAAGGGAGACTTGGCCAATAGAGATGCTACTATATAAAGGAACCAAAGGCAAGCCTTGAATTCCAACAATTAATCAAGAGATTAAGAAGCTCTCTCTCTCTCTCCCTTATTCTCTCTCTCTCTCTAGGGCCGCGCCCCCCTTTTCTCTCTCTAGGGCCGTCGCCACTTTCTCCCTCTAGGGCCGGCGCCATCTTCCCTAGCCGTGAGCCACCACCAAGACGAAGCGGGTCACGTCTTCTTCCTCCCTTCACGGAATCTTGATTCCGTTACTTGGTGGTTAGTTTCCATATCTCTCTCTTGATATTCTAGTTGTGTCTATGGAGAATCTAGTAGTTCTTGTTGGCACAAAACTCGTGGCTTTGCCGAAGTCATCCCGAAGAGAACTCGGCGTGGACGCGAATAGAGGCGAAGCTTCCAAGGGACGCTACGGTTGGATCTCGTCCCTTACTTCGAGTTACGCGAGGTAACGAGTAAATTAGTTTACTTTCTGCAAAATTTTAATTTATGATCATGTCCACACATCATAAGGTCGCATGCTAGATACGTGGTTAAAAATAATTTAAGAAATTATTTATGCTAATTCTTCCGCTGCACGTAAATATTTTAAAATTTACGAACCCGTATCCTTGTCGACATGCACCCGGTCCCAACAGTGGTATCAGAGCCGGTTAATGTTCGACATAATCATATAATTGTTTTGCGGAAAACTTTGTCATAATCTCAATTTTGGAAAAATTTTCAATTATGGTAATTTTCCGATTATTATAAATTTAGATTTAGGAATTTCAAAGTTTGGAAATCCTCATGAAATTTCGCAAACGTTTGAAATATCCTAGTTTCTGAAATTTTATGATAATTGAGAAAACTTCCCATCTTTGGAAACTTCCAATTTTGGAAATTTCCTATTTTAGAAATTTTCCAATTTTGGAAATATGTAAGTTATCTTTGTACCAGAAACTTACAATTATTCTGAAAACCTATTATGAAATCTCGCAATTTTGGGCACTTTCTTTCAAGAAAGTCTAGACAAATTTATGGATAATTAATTGACAATTAAATTCAAATTGGTTTTAAATTATCAACAAAATTCTTTATTTGGATTGAGCCTCGGGGAGCCGTCCAATTTAAAGTTAGTTGTGTAATTTAATTTCCTAATTTTGAATGAAATTGTCATGTTTAATTTGGTTGCGCTTCAGAAGCGGACCAAATTGAATTTACGACAAATTTCTTTTCTTTGGGTATCTGAGCCTCGGGGAGCCACCCTTAGAAAACAATTTGTTGTAATTAATTAAATCCATGAATAAAATATGATTTAAGAGGTGATGCTCTTACATATTGTTGTCTCCAAAATTAATTAGGAAAATGGTTTCCTATAGAGTTTTCTTAAAAGAGATTTTCATGAAAATAATATGTGGTTGAATTAAGGGAATTGCCTCTTAATTTAATAAGATTTGATTTAGAGAAATCAAAGTCTTAAACATATTTTTTCCGAAATTGATTATGACAATTTAGGAAATTGTTTCCCAAAACAATTCCTTGAATAAAGTATGAAATCAGAATTAGGAAATCCGGTTCCTAATTCAATTAATGAGACTTGATAAATTAAGTCACATACATACTTTATTAAGGAAATCGTTAGTCATGACATAATTATATGTCATGAATGTGCATAGAAAAGAAAGGATGAGACCCAAAACCCCTTACAAAATATTAAGGCTAACACCTTCCATTAATATGGTTAGAATCGGAGTTTTGTTTCTCGTTTGGGTTGATGGATACATCCATGCCCGGCTTAAACCTCAACATGTTCAAACCATGGAATTAGTTTATGAATAATATAGTTGGAGTCAGAGGTCAATCCTTAGTTTTGGTTGTTGGACACATCCAAGCCTGACTAAACGGTTGAATGAGCTCCAACCATATTAAAACTATTTCTTGATTAATGGGTCAGCCTTAAGCTTGGAGCATCGATTTGTTGTGCCACAGCCAAGGTCGATGTAAAGAGAGGTGCAGTTGGGTGCTATGTATAATGTTGCATACTTGTTAATGAGTTAACAACCCAATGATTTATTCAAACATTCTATTAGTTGATAGCATAAAGTGATAGTTACATATATGTGATATGTAATCGGTATAATTACCTACCTTCATAGCTAAGAATAACTTGATGGCCACAGCCATGGTTGTTCTTATCTATGGTTGGATATCAACCTATTTGGAGATGTTCCTACGATCTCCCAAATTGATAAAAAGGGTTATTCAATTTGAAAAATAAATAGGATTTTATTAATGTATGTTGATACATTCTTTATCATTCTTCTTACATAAGCTCAATTTGTATTTCTAGGTTAATCACTCGATCATGTCTTCTCTGAATTTGCGTTCCATTTTGGACACCAATAAACTGACCGGGCCGAACTTCATGGACTGGCTTCGAAACCTGAGGATAGTCCTCAAGGCAGAGAAGGTTGCTTATGTCATTGAAGATCAACTTCCCAACCGTCCTCCTGAGGGTGCAACTCCAGACCAGTTAGTGGCCTATCAGAAACATGTGACCGATTCTGAACTTGCGAGTTGCATCATGCTAGCCTCTATGGTACCTGAGCTGCAAAAGCAGCATGAGCATATGGATGCTTATACCATCATCTTCCATCTTCATGAGTTATTTGAAGAGCAGGTGAGATCCGAAAGGTTCGAAGTCTCCAGACTCCTCTTCACCTCTAGGATGCAGGAAGGCACTTCTGCCTCACAGTTTGTGTTAAAGATGTTGGGGTACATTGAGCGACTGAGCACACTCGGTTTTGCAATGGATCATGAACTAAGTATTGACTTAATTCTGCATTGTTTGCCCAAAAGTTATTCACAATTTGTGATGAACTATCGGATGAACAAGTTGGAGACTACCATTCCTGAGTTGCTCAACCTGCTGAAGACTGTAGAGCCTTCTGTAAAGCAGGATCAAAAGACGGTACTGTTAGTTGATTCCTCGAAGAAAGGTTCTAAGAGGAAGGCCAAAGAACAGAATAAAGGAAAGAAGAAAAAGGCCAAAAAGACTGAAAAGACACCAAAAGGAACTTGCCATCATTGTGGCAAGGAGGGTCACTGGCGAAGAAACTGTAAAGTTTATCTTGAGTCCTTGAAGAAGAAGGCATCCAATGCCCCATCCTCTTCAGGTATCTTCGTTATTGAATGTCACTCTATTTCCTCAAATACCTGGGTACTTGATACTGGGTGTAGCTCACATATATGTAATGACATACAGAGGCTAAGGAATAGAAGAAGACTCGTCAAAGGAGAATCGAATTTACGAGTTGGAAATGGAGCAAAGATTGCTGCTGTTGCCATCGGAACATATTTGCTAAAGCTCCCCACTGGACGTGTCATAGAATTGGATAATTGTTATTTTGTTCCTTCGTTAATAAAGAATATTGTATCTATTTCATGTTTAAATGAAAAGGGTTATCATTTAACTTTTAGTAACAATTGTTGTTACATAACTTTAAATGGCGTTCTTTATGGGAATGGAACTTTGTGCAATGGTATCTACACGTTAGATTTATCCGGCGACGTTTTCAATATCGAAGTTAGCAACAAACGTGCTCGAATAGATAATCGAATAGACTCCTACACGTGGCATTGTCATCTTGGCCATGTAAGTAAGAAACGCATGATCAAATTACACCGATGTGGAATTTTGGAATCATTTGAACCCGGTTTATTTGATACATGCGAATCATGCTTAAAAGGCAAGATGGCCAAATTACCCTTTTCTGGAAAAGGTAATCCAGTGGGAGAATTGCTTGGTCTAATACATACTGATGTATGTGGACCAATGTCAACTCTTGCACAAGGAGGCTATAGCTACTTCATCACCTTTATCGATGATCACTCACGATTCGGGTATGTGTTCTTAATGAAACACAAATCTGAAGCTTTTGAGAAATTCAAAGAGTTCAGAAATGAAGTAGAGAAACAGCTTGGCAAAAGTATTAAGATAATTCAATCCGATCGGGGTGGTGAATACTTAAGTCAAGAGTTTCAAGATTATCTTAGGGACAATGGGATATTGTCCCAATGGACTCCGCCGTATACACCACAGCATAATGGTGTATTGAGAGGCGCAACTGAACCTTGATGGACATGGTTAGGTCGATGATGAATCATGCAACTCTTCCAAAATCCTTTTGGGGCTATGCACTTAAGACAGCTGTTTACTTGCTAAACAGAGTCCCGACCAAGGTAGTCTCTACTACTCCATATGAGACATGGAATAGTAAGAAACCTCACTTAACTCACGTTAAGATATGGGGTTGTCCTGCTTATGTGAAGCGGACTATATCAGACAAATTGGATGCTATGTCTGATAAATGTCTATTTATTGGATACCCTAAGGAAACGAAGGGTTACCAATTCTATCATCCCTTGGAACAAAAGGTGTTTGTTTCAAGGCATGCTGTATTTCTGGAAAAAAAATTTCTTTTACAAGAAAACAGTGGGAGTGGCATTGAACTTGATGAAGTTCAAGAAACTCCAATAGACATTACAGAGACACCTAGTCAAGACCCACAGCTAATAACTCATAATGATGAGCTATCAGTTGAACCTAAAACAACACCACCTCTTCGTAGGTCTGATAGGACACGCAATATTCCAGAGAGATACGGATTTCTCATAAGTGAATCGAACGACGTGTTACTAATAAGCGATGACGAACCTATCAGTTATGAAGATGTTCTGAAATGTTCAGAAAGGGACAAATGGCTTGAAGCCATGAATTCGGAAATGGATTCCATGTACGAAAATCAAGTATGGGACTTGGTTAACCCACCTGAAGGGATTAAGCCCATAGGGTGCAAGTGGGTTTTCAAGAAGAAAACCGACATGGAAGGTAATGTTGTTACCTTTAAGGCTAGATTAGTGGCAAAAGGATATCGTCAGAAACAAGGAATTGATTATGACGAAACCTATTCGCCAGTAGCTATGCTTAAATCCATTCGGATGCTCCTAGCCATAGCAGCTCATTATGATTATGAGATATGGCAAATGGATGTGAAAACAGCTTTTCTTAATGGAAACCTGCTTGAGAATGTATACATGATACAACCTGAAGGTTTCACATCGGTTGTTAAAACCAAAGTATGCAAGCTTCGACGATCCATATATGGACTGAAGCAAGCATCCAGGAGCTGGAACATCCGTTTTGATGAGACAATCAAAGAGTTTGATTTCTCACAAAATCCTGACGAACCTTGTGTGTACAAGAAGGTTAGTGGGAGTGCAGTCGTATTCCTAGTGCTATATGTCGATGACATATTGCTTATAGGAAACGATATATCAGTCTTACAGACAGTTAAAATTTGGTTGTCCAAAACTTTCTCCATGAAAGACCTGGGAGAAGCAACCTATATCCTTGGGATTAAAATCTATAGAGATAGATCAAAACGGTTGCTTGGTCTTTCACAGTCTACATATATAGTCCGAGTGCTAAAAAGGTTTAGCATGTCGGAATCCAAGAAAGGTTACCTTCCCATCAGGCATGGGATCAACCTTTCGAAGTCTATGTGTCCGCGCACAGAAGACGAGAGGATTTGCATGAATAAGATTCCTTATGCATCCACGATAGGATCTATCATGTATGCTATGTTATGTACTAGGCCCGATGTATCGTATGCTCTGAGTGTCACAAGCAGATACCAATCGGATCTAGGAATGGATCATTGGGCGGCTGTCAAGACAATCCTTAAGTACTTAAGAAGAACTAAGGATGTGTTCCTAATATATGGAGAAGGAGATATGGTAATACGTGGGTATACAGATGCCAGTTTCCAGACAGATAAGGATGACTCCAAATCCCAGTCTGGATACGTATTTACTTTGAATGGAGGCGCAATAAGTTGGAAGAGTTCCAAACAAGACACCATAGCGGATTCTACCACGGAAGCGGAATATATCGCAGCTTCGGAAGCAGCAAAGGAAGCAGTCTGGATCAAGAAGTTTGTCTCCGAACTTGGTGTGGTTCCAACCATTGATGAAGCAGTGCCGATTTACTGCGACAACAATGGAGCTATTGTACAAGCAAAGGAACCGAGGTCTCATCAGCGATCCAAACACGTGCTTCGCCGCTATCATCTGATCAAAGAGATCATAAGTAGGAATGATATACAAATTGAGAAAATTCCCACTGAAAGGAATTTAGCGGATACTTTAACTAAGGCCTTGCCTCAAAGCAAGTTTGAGGGTCATGTTAGAGCCTGTGGTATTGGATACCGTAGCAATTGGCATTAGGCCAAGTGGGAGTTTATTAGTAATATGAGAGAAGTGTCCTAAGGCAATCGCCTTATGATTGTAAACATTTATTTTAATAAATGAAAATTCACTATTTGAGTATACATGTTTGTGTATTTGATTGGGATCTTAAACTCATTTACTGAATGTCCGCAATACAATTCACAGCATGAGAGTGTTTGTGATGAATTCACAACTAGTGATTATCTCTACATGTGCAATTGTGAAGTATTGAAAATATCCCTAGTCGATGAATTGATAAAACACGGACACTATCAATTCTGTTGAGACTAGCATGGGTTATTCTCTAATCAGCTGATTCTCACTGGCTGGTGACATTGGGATGTCCGGAGATAAACATGAATGCTAGTTAAGGGAACTAGTTCATTGAAGTGACTAACTGTAAAACTTCACATGGTAGTCTATATATAGACATGTCAGTGAAGTTCTTACTGCAGCTTAAGTGCGATGTTCCTTTGACTTGCGGTGTTCAAGTCATCTTGGTCATGGAGACTTATACTTTAGCATCTTAAGCAAGCATCTCCAAGGAGGTGTGGACCCAGGATGGTTGGGTATAAGACGAAGTGCCTGAAGATGTTTGAACAGCCTACAAAGGATTCACCACTCCTTGCGAGGAGATGTATACCCAGGCCTATCATCGGATTGTTACTCAAAGCCTCTGGCCAGAGCATGTCATGTTTAGAGTATGAGTCTCTTAAATACATGAGAGTAATTAGAAATCCAAAGGACGAGAGAACGTTACTTGGGCTAGGTGTGACGTAGTCAGCCTAGTGGGGACTGACACACACAGACCATGTCCTGAACCAAGTGGGTATAAGATGTTGAAGGGAATGAGGCACGATTCATTAGAGCTGCTGAAGGGTTTCAGAATTATTTCTGAGGTCAATCGTTGATCTTTCGATTAATTGGGGGTCATGATGTACTACTAGGTGCCACTCATGATCATTTTATAATTGGTTGATTATAGACGGCCAACATAAATCGAAAGCCTATTTAGTCACACGCACTACGAGTAATCCGAGGGATTTAAAACGAGTTGAAAATTGAATTTTTCGATCAAGAGAAATAAGTCGAATCTGAATTTATCAAAGGCGCATCGGAAGCTTAAAATGGCTAAGTCTTTTGAAGGCTTATTGGGCGAATTAAATGAGTTTAATTCGCGAGGAGATGGGCTTGGTGTGGCTGGCCAAAGAGAGTGCCCACCATCTTTGGTTTGGCCGGCCACAATAAAGAGATAAAGCAATTTAATTGGTTTAAATTATAAAATAAATCAAGCGCGATTTGTTTTATAAAATTATGGATAAATAAATTAATTTATATAAAGAGATTTATATAAAGAAATTTATATAAAGAAAATTGTAGAAATTTATTCTTTTTATAGAAATTAAAATGAACCATGAATTGGTTTAATTTTAATTTATAAAATCAATTATGAATTGATTTTTCCATGATAAGAAAATTTCATACAAATTTTATTCCATAATTAAAAGGAGAGATGTATTTGTTTTATTATAAAGTTAGTTATAATAAAACTTGGCATAACAGAATAATTCATAAGAGAATTTATGAGATAAATTTCTTATGAAAATTTATTTCGTTAATTCCGTTAAAAGGGAGACTTGGCAATATAGAGGCTACTATATAAAGGAACCAAAGGCAAGCCTTGAATTCCAAGAATTAATCAAGAGATTAAGAAGCTCTCTCTCTCTCTCCCTTATTCTCTCTCTCTCTAGGGCCGGCGCCCCCTTTTCTCTCTCTAGGGTCGGTGCCACTTTCTCCCTCTAGGGCCGGCGCCATTTTCTCCCTCTAGGGCCGGCGCCATCTTCCCTAGCCGTGAGCCACCACCAAGACGAAGCGGGTCGCATCTTCTTCCTCCCTTCACGGAATCTTGATTCCGTTACTTGGTGGTTAGTTTCCATATCTCTCTCTTGATATTCTAGTTGTGTCTTTGGAGAATCTAGTAGTTCTTGTCGGCACAAAACTCGTGGCTTTCCGAAGTCATCCTGAAGAGAACTCGGCGTGGACGCGAATAGAGGCGAAGCTTCCAAGGGACGCTACGGTTGGATCTCGTCCCTTACTTCGAGTTACGCGAGGTAACGAGTAAATTAGTTTACTTTCTGTAAAATTTTAATTTATGATCATGTCCACACATCATAAGGTCGCATGCTAGATACGTGGTTAAAAAAATTTAAGAAATTATTTATGCTAATTCTTCCGCTGCACGTAAATATTTTAAAATTTACGAACCCGTATCCTTGTCGACATGCACCCGGTCCCAACAGGGCAGTTAGGATTATGCTTGGTAGAATAGGGTTACTACAATTTTTTGCTTTATTTTGAAAAATCAATTTCTAAAAGAATTTTAAAACTGCTTTACTTAATTTCAAAATCAGTTTTTAATTAGCTTGAAAAATCATTTCAGCATTTTTTTACTTAGTTTTTTTTCAAAAACTACCCCCTTCAAAACTAGGGCTTTTTCGCAAATAGACTTAGCCTAGGCCCTAACCCTAGAACTGCATGAACCTATAAATCTAGAAGCCAGCATCTCACAAGTACCTTAGGGTACTTTTGATTGATAACCTAGAATGGGTTGAGATGCTTAGGTCTTTGCCTTAATTCAGGATGCTTTAAGTCAGTGCATCTGCAGTAATTGGGGCACTAAATACAACTTAAAAAGTAATCAAGTTAAGTGTCAAGCTTAGAAAATCTAACTTGATCAGAACACTTAACTCCACTAACCCTAGCGAAAACTACTATTTATAACAGTTAGTAAGTAGCTAATTGGGTTAGACAGGACCCTACAGAAATAACTTCAATTGATTTGATACAGTTTATCTTGCATTGGTTCAGTACAACACATTAATTCTTTTTGCAATTTATTTATGAAAATTATTTAATTTTTTTGCTATATTTCTTTGTTTTTGATATATGGCAAAGGGGGAGAGATAGGAGAGGAGAGAAACTTTAAAATTCTTTTTCAAATTTCAAAATTTCAAAACTTTATCCTTTCTTCAAAAAGTACTTAATCTATTTGTTTACAAAAGTACAAAGTTTTTCTCCAAAGCTTCTCTAAGTTAAGCGGCTTTCAAATTTTTTTACTAAAACTTAAAGCGGCTTTCAAATCTTTTTTTAGTACTTAAACTTAAGCTGCTTTCAATTTTTTTTGGTACTTAAGCTGCTTTCAAATTTTTTTTGGTACTTAAACTTAAGTTGCTTTCAAATTTTTTTTGGTACTTAAACTTAACTGCTTTCAAATCTTTTTTTGGTACTTAAACTTAAGCTGCTTTCAAATCCTATTAAGTACTTAAACCTAAGCTGTTTTCAAAAATTCTTGTTAAGTACTTCAACTAAAGCTGCTTTCAAATCAAGATGTTTTTCAAAGCACTTAAAATCAAGATGTTTTTCAAAAAAAAAAATTTCTAAGTTCTTAAAACTTAAGCAGTTGTAAATTTTGCTTATCTTAAACTTAAGCTATGGTTCTAAGAACTTAAAATCTCAGAAGATGTTTCTTTTCTACTGACTTGAAATTTTTTAAGTGTAAATCTTCAAAAGTGCACAACCAATTTTTTTGGAAAATATGTTTCTTTTGAAAATTGTTCTAAGTATTTTTAATTCCATTTTTAGACTTAGAAATTTCTTTTAGAACCCCACAAACTTTTAAAAAATCGAGGGGGAGATTCCTTCCAGGGGGAGGAAACTAAAATTTTATTTCTCTGTTATGATTAACTTAACTTTTTGAACCGGGTTGCCATAAATCAAAAAGGGGAAGATTGTTGGTGCAGACAGCACCCAAGTCGAACCTGTGTTTTGATCAATGGCAAAGGGTTCAAAAGTTAAGATGTTGTGTTTATCTAACATACTACTTGAGTGTGCAGATTAAAGTCCTAGCGAAGGACTGCTAGGCACCTAGCGAAGGACAACTAGGCATCGGAACCCTAAGACCCAGCGAAGGGCTGCTGGGCACCTAGCGAAGGGCTGCTAGGAGTCAAAGACCTGGCGAAGGACTGCTAGGCACCAGGCGAAGGACTGCCTGGAACTGAAGACCTAGCGAAGGACTGCTAGGCACCAGGCGAAGGACTGCCTGGAACTGAAGACCTGGCGAAGGACAGCTAGGCACCTGGCGAAGGACTGCTGGGCAAAAGTCCAACCGGAGGAGCCGGTTGGCATCAGGTAAATTCTCCTGAGAGGAGTAGGTGAGGACGCGTTCCCCGTTGAGGGAACAGTAGGCGTCGGTTCGACCTAGGGCTCCATTTGGGAGACCCAAAGTCAGAACCAAGACAGCTAAGGATGTATAAAACTAATACTTGATTACTTTATGTTGTTTTGGACTAACCCTGGATGCAGGACCGAAGGAATGAGTGTCTGCAGCTCAGAGCGCCTCAAAGGAGAGGGCAACAGCTGAGTAGGGCGCCCCCAGTGTCCCGGGCGCCCCCAAGGTCAAGGCAAAACAAGTTAAGTAAGAAACCGCTTCGCAAGCTTACAGGGGGGGCGCCCCCATGCTCCCGGGTGCCCCCAGGCACCAGGGCGCCCCGCGCCTAAGCCAGTGAAGAGGATAAACCTCATCTAGTCGAGAAGCCCACTGAAAGAGTCAACCAAGCCGCCCCTGCTTCCCGGGCGCCCCCGTCAAGTTTCGATCCCTATTTTAGAGGGATAAAACGCTGACCGAGACTCTTGCGGATCAAAGGCCACGTGGAGGGCGCCCCCAATGTCCAGGGCACCCTCAGACCTACTATATTAAGCCCTCGACCCCCAAGGCTTCTCAACAACTTCTTCCAACGCAAACACACTCTTCTACTCAAGCGCTTCGCTCCGGAAACCTCCCAACTCGAGATACAAGCGCCGACGACGTCCCTCTGCTCCGAGATACATTCCACACCGGATGTCGGTAACGAAGAGCTATCATTTCATTTGTTTTATACTACAACTGTAATCTTTTGTAAAACTCTTTGCGCATATAGAATTACCCCCAGTAAACGGTCAACGACCGTGGGCCTTGGAGTAGGAGCCGACCGCGACTCTGAACTAAGTAAAAATCTTGGTGTCTACATGCTGTTTATTTTAATTTTTCCACTGTGCATTCTCTATTTTACAATCCGAAAAGTTTTACGATATTCACCCCCCCCCTCTATCGTTTTCTCTCGATCCAACACCGGCTTCACTTACCAAGGTTTCTTTCACCACAATCACTTCTTTACTAGTCATCATGATCCTGACTAGACTTCCTCCAATCTTTAGATAAATATAATTTCACACCTCATGTCTGGTGTGGTTTAATCCCTTGGTCAAACTGACTAACCCTGGGTATTGGTTCACTTTGTCAAACATCAGATCTTGTTTGGCTATCCCTTTATCATCCTGATCAAACCTGGGTTTACCCTACCAAACATAAGGTCCTGTTTGGTTTAACCCTTGATCACTTTGACCACCCTTAACATATTGTCTAATCATATTATCACTAACTTTAATATATTGTCAAACATCAAAACACTAGAGGAAGACCGTGCATTACTGATGCATCTTGCACCAACAATCTCCCCCTTTTTGATGTTCGACAATATCTTAAGTTAGGTTAGGACTAAGGCTTAAAGCTAGGTTTAATCCTTGGGAGAAATCGAAAAAAATCTACTAACATAAGCCCCTCTCCCCCTTTGTCACACATCAAAAAAATAACGGAAAAACTTGCACCAACAATGAGATTTTTGGGAAAAAAATAAACTTAAGTCTTTCTCCCAATTTTGAAAATGTTGAAGATTTTAAGAAGATGATTTTCAAAGCCTTTTTCCCTTTGTTTTTTAAAACTAAGTACACGTTTAGAAAATATTCTAAGAAAATACTAAGTACTTTTTTAAAATTATTGTACCAAAACAATATTAAATTTCCCTAAGTCTGATACAATTCTAGGAAACTTATTGACCACAAGAAAATTCCTATGTGTCTTAGGGATTCTCCATAAGTAAATACTTTCAATGTTTTTAATTTAAAAAAAATACTAACTTTCTTGATTTGGTTTCTTGTACAATCTGACACAATCCTAGGAAACGTTGTTAACTATAAGAAAAATTTTCCTAAGTGTCTTGGGAATTTTTCCAAACTCAAGTAACAATCATTTTCAAAGACATTCCAAAAGATAAAAGATTTTCGAAATATGTTTTGGAAAATAGTAGTATCGTATTTTCAAAATTGAAATATTTTGAAGAGATAGTGTCTATCCTTTGAAAACTTCTAATTTTTCTTTTAATCTAAACCTCCCCCTAAACTTGGTGCAGTCCTAGGAAGCTTGTGGACTACAAGTGATCTTCCTTTGAGTCTTAGGTTTTGATTCAAATGAAAAGAATTAAAAAAAACATTAAGAAATATTTTGAAATAATGAGTAAAAATACATTAATTTCTTTTGACTCCCCCTAAATATGACACAATCTTAGAAATTCTTGTAGATCATAAAGAAATCTTCCTATGTGTCTATAGGGTTTATCCAAACAAAAGAACAATTAGCACATTTTAAAAAGACAATTTGAAATAATATGATAGTTTTTAAGGAAATAATTTTTTAAACATATTTTGAATGACATAATAAGTTTTTGAAAAGTATTTTGAATGACATAATAAGTTTTTTGAAAAATATTTTGAATGGCATAATAAGTTTTTGAAAAATATTTTTCAAAAACACATTTTGAAATGATAATTTTTAAAGCACAAAAAGATATGAATTTTTTAAAAGAATAATTTTGAAAAATAATCTTAAAAAAATACCCCTGAACCTGACACTTTTTGGCTACTCTTGTTAACTACAAAGACCTCTACCTAAGTATCTTCAGGGACTTTATTGTTGACCTAAAAGGTTTGTGTCTAAGTGTAGGTCAAAAAACTTTCGAACAATATAATTTTTGAAAATGTACTTATAACTAAACACCCAATCAAGCATGAAATTCGTTAAAACATTATTATGTTTAAATATTATTTTGAAAATAGATTGTTAAGAAAATATCCTAAAGATTTTGAAAACATTTGAAAAATATTTGTCAATTAATTATTCCTTATCATCTCACCCATTCTAAGTGTCGCAATTCAACAAGCATGGTTGCCTTATAGGTATTTGTGAGATGCTTGAATAATTTTTCTCAATTTTATAGATTGCTTGACCTTGAGTTAGATTCAAGTTTAACAATTTGTAATTTAAAAGTAGATTTCAATAATCGATTTCCAGGTCTTGGCGAGGCACAGAGGCCTTCTTTGGGCGTAGCCTTATTGGATCATCAACCCTTTCCTTAGACAAAGCCTTTTAAAGAAATAATACTCTTAATTTACTCTTTGAAAAACTCTAGTCTAACTAGTCAAGGATGTGGCGAGGTAGTTGATGACCGCTAACTAGGTGTCATGAATGTGGGTCTCAAAATTTAGATGTGTGAAAGCTAGAAACCCTTTTTGCTATCAAAGAATGAAAACGTAGTAAAGGGGCCACAGGTCGTATTTTTTTCGATGGCTAGTTGAGAGTGTTGGATTTGAGCTTGAGTTTACGTGTCATTGATTAATTTTGGGTTTTAAATAAAATCTGGGTTTGTTTGCAATTCAGGAATGAAAGCGCAAAGAAAATGAAAGAAACTTAACTAAGTGAGCTAAACAAAGTGTAAGACAACTAATGAACTCAAGCAATTTGAAACCTACGCAACCAAGGGACTTAACTGACTTTTGGAAAACAATTCTGATTATTAATTGCAAACCAAATATTAAGCAAAAGAATTGAAACAAGGCTGAAATTTCTGGTTGATACTAATGCCGAAACTTATCTTGATACAAAGTGGAAAAAGTGAAATCAACTTGATACACAAGGGAAGAAAACTTATGTGCCAAAACTAGATGCTAAATAGAGAACTATAACTGATGTAACATAAATGAATTTGAAGCCGACAAATTAAATGAAGAATTCAACAACAATTGACTTCAGAAATGAATGAATGTAAGCAACAACTCAGAGACCAAACTGATTTGCAGAATTGCATCTACTACAGAAATGACAAACAGAACTTCCTAAGTTCAATGCAAAAATGCGCAACAGAACAAGTGCTGAACTAGCAAATGCAAGCTAAATTCGAATCTCTAATCCAAGTTCAGACAAGCTAAGAAAAAACTAATGTTTACTTGGCACGAAATCCAGAAGATACAACTGAAAGAAAACTTGAAAACTTAATGCTGAAAACCTGCTGACTTGGACACTGATGTGCAACAGTTCGGCTGAAACCAAATGCAAAGATTGATCCCAAGGCCTTTGGAGATGCAACCAGCTACAAGGTAAATGCAGACAAGAAAACTAAGGCTAGCTTGATACGCAATTCAGAAACTGGAGAAGAACAAAACTGCTGTGCAGAAAAATTCTAAGTTCAGAAACAAAAGTGTGTGTGTGCAGAAATTGAAGACTAAATCAGGGAACAACTGAACTTAAGCACTCACAAGGCAAACTAAGATCGATTTTACCAAACTAGTATCAGAACAATTCAGAATTAAACTAGACTATCTGATCTCAAATGCAGGAACTAAAGGATTGAGAATTGTAGAAACTAAATGCTGATACGCAACTAACAAACTGGCACGCAAGCAATTAAACATGACATGAACTGTAATCAAGAACAATTGTTAACTAAACAAGCTACTGACTGATTAACTTGCAGAATTGAAACACTAATTGAAACTGGAACAATTCAGAAATTGAAACTAAGGAGCTGATACGAAAAATAGAAACAGAACAGACTACAGAATTCAGAAATTACAGCTACAACTTGAAAATTCAATAAGAAGTCTAAGCCTCAATCACTCCCTTAGCTCAAAACCTCCTTGTTCGTCACACAAGGGCAAGCCAAGAACCCTTCAGCTCCGCAAATCACTGGAAACAGCTCCAATCGATCGATTCTACTCAAACTGCGTCAGCTGGAAAATCGAATCCAATCTCCTCGATCTCAATGGATGGGATTCCGATGATGATTTGAGGACGCTCTGAGCTCACCTGAGGACCCCTACAGATTGCTCAGATGATCAGAAATGGCTCGCGGATGAGACACAAGTGATTGAATCGCAGAACTGCCGAAACCCTCAAATAGCCCTGTTCCGGCGCAATTTTAAGCTGAATTCTCCAAAGAAGCTTCCTCCATTGATCCAAATCTTGATCCAAGGATGAAGTTGAGGTGGTCTGACGGACCCGATTTAGCTAATTAAAGTTGTCACGAAATGTGTGGATCCGTCAGAATTTAGAATTTATAAATGAAATGCTGGAAACCCTTTATGCAATCAAAGAATAAAAGCGTAGTAAAGGGGCCACAGGTCGTATTTTTCCTCGGGACTAGTTGACGTTGTTTGATTCGAGCTCGTGTTTATGTGTCGTTTGTGGATTTCGGGTTTCAAATCAAATTTGGATTTTGGGTTGCAATTGTGAAATGAGATAGCAATAAAAATAAAGGTACTAATGAATTAAATAAGGGGATGCAATTAATAACTCAAACAATGGGCAAGTGAATCACTAATGCAACTTTGCCAATTTCAGGAATTCAAGGCTGATATTAGATCGATCCTAGTGCTAATTGACACTATGCCAAGATTTGCCTAAGCAATTACCACTAGTGTCCAACCAAATGCAAAACAATCCATAAATAGACTGATACAACCTGCTGCAAGGTCAGTGCCAAAATTTCCTTTGACCCAATTACAGAAATTGCAAGCTGAATTTACTGAAAAGAATATTACAATTCAGAAACAAATGAGATGTAAAACCAATTTATTCCGAGCACAATACAATCTGACAAGTGGGTTTACTTCGGCTAAATTGGAACTCAACACAACCAAGTGCCAATCAAACTAATCACTAATCCGAAACAAGTTCTACTCAGCACAAACTTGCAGAAATTAAGTAAACATGATATGCAGAGTAGAAATCCGGATTGCAGGTCAAAAATTCATTGGAAGTCAACAAGGATTCCAAGCTGAACCTCTTCTCGATACAGGGCAGCTTCCAACAGCTTGATACACAGCACATAGGCTGAGTTTCAGAAACAATAGATGTGCAGAACTGGACCAAATTCAGAAACAAAATGCAGGCTTTGATGCACAGGAATCAGATTTATAATGCAGAAATGTATTGCAGCTCAAATTGGATACAAAATCTAACAAATCAGCTGTGGATAATTGCTCAAAACCAGCTTCAGAAGGATGAACTTAAGTGTGCAGAAATGAAGTGCAATTTCGATGCAGAACAAATGAACAAAGTAATCTGAATTCAATGCAATGGCACACCAGAATTACATTTAACTTGGCACTAATCTAATGCTGATTTGTTGCTTGATTCAGTATGTAGACTTGGAACTAAAGTGCAGTAACTATATGAACAATTCAGAAATGTTCTTGATACTGACATGAAGTGCAAGAGTGCAGAAATGAAAGGAACACGCAGGGGTGACTGATACGCAACAGTAAATTGAGCTAAATGCAAGCAATTGGAATTCAGAAACAAGTTTAATGCTAAACTATCTGAAATTCTAATATGAGAAAGAAGCTGATATCAAAGAAAAGACAACTGCAACAAAACATCAGAAATAACAGGCTGATACGCAAGCTGAAATCAGGGGAAAAGCTTATACGCAGCAAATTAACAAGAACTAAACTCGAATTAAAGACAAATATGCTATAAACAAACTCATTAGCCATCTACCTGCAAGAGTGAAACTTAACTACTGCAAAAACAATTCAAAAACTGAACTAAGGTAGCTGATGCAAATGACAGTAACAGAAAAGTTGCGGTAGAATTAAATTTACAGCTAGAAACATGAAATTAACTAACTAAACTACTCCTCAACCCTTCCTAAGCTCAAAATCTCCTTGGTCATCAAGCAAGGGCTGTCCTCGAACCCCTAAGCTCAGCAAATCAGTGGAGCACAGCTTGGATTGATGAACTCTGCTCAAACTGCACGCGGCTGGAATTTTCCAGTCCAATCTCTTGTATCTCGATGGATGGACTGCGATGATGAATTGAGACTCATCTGAGCTCACCTGAGAACCCCTACAAACAGCTCAGATGGTCGGAAATGGCTTGTGGACAAGTAACAAGTGATTGGTTAGCAGAGATGCCGAAACCCTCAAACACCACTGTCCGGATGAAATTTGAACTGAATTCTCCACCCAAGCTATCTCCAATGATCCAAATCTCGATCTAGATGAAGAGTTGAGGTGGTCGCGCCCCCTTGGATTGAAGAAATTAGCTAAAACAGTGAAGAAACGCTAAGAACTGAAGAAGAACGTATTGCGGCGAGGAAGACGCGACAAAGGGAAGCTGCGCAGAAATTTGATTAAATAGTTAACAATGGACGGCCCAGATTTCTCCACATCAATCCAACGGCTGATCTTGCTCCGATTTGATCCAAACTTTGAGGATGTTGATCAGGGGTCAGGATCTGCCTTGTGGTATCTCGGATCCTCCAGATGTGCAACGGATGGTCCAGATCAACCTAATCTTTGAATGGACGATCTAGAACCCTCCGAGCTTGATCCAACGGTTGATCGAACTCTGATTGGGATGAAACCTTCAGATCTTGATCAGAATGCTTGATCAACCCTAACCCTAGCTCGGATTGCTTCAGATGGTCCCGGATGGCTCAGATCTAGCCGCTTTTGAGTCGGACGGCCCAGATTTAATCATGATCTTGATAACTCGATCCGGGTCACTTCCGACTCAAGTTCGACCCAATATGCCCTAGATCCATGAACCTTTCATGCCTACAAAAATAGATCAAGAATTTAGTGGCCAAATAATCCAAATATAATGCAAATTTGCAATTAAGTCCAAAATAAAGTTAAGTTCTAAAACCTAGGGCAATTTCACAATTAAGCAATAAAAACATAGGTCAAACATGGATTTTAGCAATTAAAATAATCAACAAAATGGTATTTATCAACTCCCCCACACTTAACCTTGAGCGTCTCGCGAAACTACTAAATATGTATCCCCTAGATTTTCTTAAGCATAATTAGAAGCAAATGAAAAGAAATTACCTAAGATTGTTAATTCTCATAAATAGAAGCTCTATGGATTAGTATCTTGTCCTTAAATCAACAACTTAGCCTTTTTATCCATCATGAGTCATTGAGATGAATTTAAATCACTAGCCTTTCAAGGAAAATTTTAGTGGCTCTCTCCTTAAGTTCTAAGTTGATGATGGAAGTGGAGCTCACTCAAACACACATGCTTCTTACACTACCATAGGCTTGCTTATTATCTACTCTCCACCATTAATCATGATTAGGATTCACATCTACAAAAACAAGTGAAAACATGGAAAATGGTAAGAAATGGAGAAAAAGCCAAGAAAATGAAAAAATGGGTAAAGTGGAAGACTTGAGTGCTCAAAGATGTTTCCAATGTACTTTGCTTCTCTATACAGTCCCATAATGATCTCAAAAGTGTTGTGAAGTCAACTTGAATAATTGCCTTTGATTTGGATGAAAAACCCTTCCTTGACCTCATTGTGCCAAGTTGTACTATTGTGTGCCGACCTTGCTTTCTCCATTCTTCTTTCCTGATTTTTCCTCTTTTTCTTTCTCTCTAGTAAGGTCAAATATGTAATGGAACAAGGCTTTAATTCGGATGAGAAAAAACTTCACTTGATTTCATGGTGCCAACTCAATTGTGTCCACTTGTTTCCTTGTTCTCTTTTTTTTTCTTCCTTCAAACTATTTTTCTTCTCTCAAATCTTCTAATGGAGCATAATCGAATCAAATTTCTCATTAGAGAACTCGAAACATCAAACAACAATTGGGGAATTAGATGCTCCATATGTGTCCTTCACTAATCAACTATTGCAACTCCCTCTTGATACATGTCCTTCCAAGTTGGCACATTTCGATTGCATTCTTTTCTTTTTCTGTTTCAGCTTCAAATTCAGCTCCACTGAATCAATTTCAAATCTCTGATTTCTTTACATCAGTTAGCATATAGGAGTAGTTGAGCAAATGGTAGTGGAAAACCTAAATGCTTCACTTGGAATTTTGGCACTACAACCTTTTTTTTTGATTTTTCCTGTTCTGATTTAAAGCATCCCAGCATCCACCAATTCTGTTTCTGATCAGCTGTGATGTACTCAACATTCTTTGACATATTCATGTGCTTCATTCCTTGATTCACAGCCTTGAAAACAAAATTCAGATTCATCTTGATACCAACTTGTGCAAAAACTGCTTTCATGGAACATACCTTCTGAATTTTCTTTTCCAGCCGCATTTTCCACTCTGATTCCTCCAACTCAGCTTCAATAACTGTCCTTTAAGATATTCAATACTTCACAGCCTACTCATTTCAGCAGCTATCCTTTACATTCAGCTCAGAATTTCCAGTTTTTCAGCTCCAAATGCAGCTCAACGTTCAGCTCTATTTTGTTCAGCCTTTGTTCCTTTTTGACTTTATACAGCTGCAATTTTTTTCTAGCAAATTGTGTTCTGATTCCTACAGCAAAGGACAGCTGCAATCATCTTCTAACAGGGTGGCCGAAAAGCTCTATCAGCTGCAAATTCAGCATCCTTTCAAGTGGAGTTCTTTTGGGCACAGATTTTTTCTGCATTGATCTCAGAGTTTTCTGATTTTGGCACAGAAGCTGCCATATTTCAGATCTGTCCAGCTACAATTCAGAGTCACAAATCTGGCATCAAATCATATTGGATAATGCTCTGCTTCCTTGGGAGTTTACTGATCCACATCCATTTCCTACCCACAATAGCAGATTTTTTTCTTTTCTCTTTTTGGCACAACTTCTTTTCTCTATTTTTTCTGTGCCATTTGTTTCCATTTCAAATTCTTAACCGAATTCAACTTGAGGTTAAACTTCCTTGGATCTTCAAATGATGATCAAGAATCTTCAATTGTTTTCAATCTTTTACCATTTCCCTTTCTTGCAACTCAATTTGACACATTGATCTCTTTTTCATCATTTTTTTTTAGTCCACATAAATTTTCCTTCAACCGGATTCAATGATGGTTGCAATAAGAGAAGCACTTCTCCTCCAATTCACAACTGAATTCCCACTTGTTCTTGGTACCAAGCTCCACTCAATTGGGCAAAAAATTTTTTTTTCCGACATGAAGTACATCCTTGATAAAAATTGATTCCAAATCACTAATCACTCCCCCACACTTAAATCTTTGTCCGTCTCGGGCAAAGTAGCATCAAGAAAACATCCCAAGCAAACAAATCCATAGAAAAATTGGGGTTAAGATTAGGAATAAGGAAAAACAAATAGAATAGACATGATTCTTGCCAAAATTGATATGGAATGGTAAACAAAGTGATTAGCCTCTATAGATGTGATCCAATCATTGAAATATGATTTTGAAAGAACCTAAGCAAGTTCTAGAGTACAATAACATATGTGTGTCACAAATATAAGGCTAATTCTTACTAGGCAAAAATAATTCATCTCAAGTCATCAATTAAGAATCTAAAGCAAAGTAGTACTCAAGCATCCAAGATTTCATCCATGAGTTCAAACCCTAAGTTTTAACAACCAAATTTAATTTATTTTCAAAAGACTCTAACATGCTATGGATATAACCTAAGGGATACATTTATTCCTAGTCATGCAATAAAAAGTGCTAAAAGAAATAACAAGGTATTTACAATGACTCCTATGCATTCTACTCTACTCATGCATTTATTAGCAAGGACTCAATTTAAAAGAAAATTCTAGAAGGCATAAAAATGAAAAATGCAATAAAAGAAAATACGAGAAAGAACAATCTCCCCTTTATTTCTGGTGGACGGAGTCTATCCAGAAGTAACCTCCATCGTGGTAGTGGAGGAACATGGGTGGCTGAAAGAATTAGGACTCCCCCACACTTGAACTTTGCAGAAATATGCTCCGGTGGCCGAAGGCAATTTAGGTTCAAGATCCATTGAAAAGGTGGAGTGCTTCGAATTAAAGTACAATCAACTCCTCCTTCTTGATGCCTTTTAGAAGTCCTTCCAGGAGGTTGAAGTCGGTTCAGTTGGAGCACCCACTCCTGAAGTCTTCTAGACCCTGCAAAATAATGTAATACCTCTCTCAAGCGTGCAGGGTAAGACAGAAATAAATTAATATCAGTCTCTGCATGAAATGTATCCAAAACTGCATCACATCCAATTAAATCAATTTGTGGTGCCTCAATAAATTTTTCACAACTATTTCCTACAAAATTTGCATCCAAAAACTCATCACAAATAATAAAATCAATCCTTGGCACTTCAATAGATATTTCACAATTATTTTCTACCAAGGATGTATCAAGCAATGTATCACAACCTATGAAATCGACTTTAGGTGCCTCAATGAATTTTTCACAATTATTTCCAGCATAAGATATGTCAAAAGACTCATCACAACAATCAACAATACTAGGCACTTTTAAAAAATTTTCACACTCAGCATTGGCATCTGATGTAACACAACATGCTTCATTTTCAGCAAATTCAACACTAGGTACCTCTAGGGATTTTTCACAATCAAATTCTACAAGAGATGCATCCCTATGTATATCACAAACAATAAAATCAGTTTGAGGTACCTCAATACAATTTTCAGAAAAATTAGGAGGAGTATTTACCTGATCATGCTGAAAAATACCTGAAGGTTCTACAAGAGTAGATGTAACCATGTTCTCCTCCTGGTCAAGTAAATGCTCCACTTCAGGCTCTGGTTCTGGTGGACACTCAACTAAAACAGGTGATCCTTGGGTTCTTGCTTCCACCATGCAAGTCCCTACACTTTCTGGTAATTGTGGTGGTCCCTGGGGCTTAGTGCAATCCCTTACACTTATGGAATCATCTCCCATGCATGTTGTTAGTGATATGAGAGAAGTGTTCTAAGGTAATCGCCTTATGATTGTAAATATTTATTTTATTAAATGATAATTCACTATTTGAGTATACATGTTTGTATTTGATTGGGATCTTAAACTCATATACTGAATGTCCGCCATACAATTCACAGCATAAGAGAATTTGTGATGGGATCACAACTAATGATTATCTCTAAATGTGCAAATGTGAATTGTTGGAAATATCCCTAGTCGATGAATTGATAAATACGGACATTATCAATTCTGTTGAGACTAGCATGGGTTATTCTCTATTCAGCTGATTCTCACTGGCTGGTGACATTGGGATGTCCGGAGATAAGCATGGATGCTAGTTAAGGGAACTAGTTCATTGGAGTGACTAGCTGTAAGACTTCATATGGGAATCTACATGTAGATATGTCAATGAAGATCTTACTGCGGCTTAAGTGCGATGTTCCTTTGACTTGCGGTGTTCAAGTCATCTTGGTCATGGAGACTTATACTTTGACATCTTAAGCAAGCATCTCCAAGGAGGTGTGGACCCAGGATGATCGGGTATAAGCCGAAGTGCCTGAAGATGTTTGAACAGCCTACAAAGGATTCACCACTCCTTGCGAGGAGATGTATACCCAGGCCTATCGTCGGATTGTTACTCAAAGCCTCTGGCCAGAGCATACCATGTTAAGAGTGCGAGTCTCTTAAATACATGAGAGTAATTAGAAATCCAAAGGACGATAAAGACACTACTTGGGCTAGGTGTGACGTAGTCAGCCTAGTGGGGACTGACACCATTGACCATGTCCTGAACCAAGTGGGTATAAGGTGGTGAAGGGAATGGGACACGATTCATTAGAGCTGCTGAAGGGTTTCAGAATAATTTCTTCTGAGGTCAAACCGTTGATCTTTCGATTAATTGGGGATCATGATGTACTACTAGGTGCCACTCATGATCGTTCTATAATTATTTAAATTATAGACGGCCAACATAAATCGAAAGCCTATTTAGTCACACGCACTACGAGTAATCCGAGGGATTTAAAACGAGTTGAAAATTGGATTTTCCGATCAAGAGAAATAAGTCGAATTTGAGTTAGTCAGAGGCGCAATGGAAGCTAAAATGGCTAAGTCTTTTGAAGGCTTTTTTGGGCGAATTAAATGAGTTTAATTCGCGGCGGTTCGGGTTGGTTTGGCCGGCCAAAGAGGGTGTCAAAACCCCCTTTGGTGGTCGGCCACAAGAAGAGGAGAAAACCAATTAATTTTGGTTTAATTAATAAAATAAATCTAGTGCGATTTATTTTATAAATTATGGATAAATAAATTTGTATAGAGAAATTTATATAAATAAAATTTGTAGAAATTTATTCTTTTATGGAAGATTAAAATAATCCATGAATTGGTTTATTTTAATTTTATAAAATCAATTATGAATTGATTTTTCCATAATAAGAAAGTTTATAAATTTCTTATAAAAATTTATTCCATAATTTAAAGAGAAGAAGAATTAGTTTTATTATAAATTAGTTTATAATAAAGACTCGGTTTAAACTGAATAATTAATAAGAAAATTTATAAGATAAATTTCTTATAACTAATTCCGTTAATTCCGTTAATTCGGTTTAGAGGGAGACTTAGCAAAGGAGTTGCTACTATATAAAGGAACCAAAGGCTAGCCCTTATTCCGGACTAATCAAGAGATTAATTATTCTCTCCCTCTCTCTCTTAATCTCTTCTCTCTTCTTTTCTTCCCTCTCTTGCCTAGGGTCGGCGCCCACCCTAGAGGATTAGGGCCGGCGCACAAAGGACTCCTTGGAGGAGGCCGTGAGCTTCAAGAAGAAGAAGGAGAACCCGAATCTGTGAGCTTCAAGAAGAAGAAGGAGAACCCCAATACGAAGAAGAAGAAGCGGATAGCGACTCCTCTCTTCTCGGAATTCGATTCCGTTACTTCGTTGGTTAGTTTCCTATCTTTCCTCTCTTGTTCATCTAGTTGTGCCTTCCGAGAATCTAGTAGTTCTCGTCGGCACAAAACTCGTGACTTTGCGAAGTCATCCCGAAGAGAACTCGGCGTGGACGCGAATAGAGGCGGAGCTTCCAAGGGACGCTACGGTTGGATCTCGTCCCTTACTTCGAGTTACGAGAGGTACTTGGTAAATTTGTTTACTTTTCCGCAAAGTTTTATTTTATGATTATGTCAACACAATGTAAGGTTGCATGCTAGATACGAAGTTAAAATAATTTAGGAAATTATTTTATGCAAACTCTTCCGCTGCACGTAAAAATTTTGAATTTTACGAACTCGTATCCTTGTCGACATGCAGCCGGTCCCAACAGTGGTATCAGAGCCGGTTAGTGTTCAACATTATCATATAATTATTTTGCGGAACACTTTGTCATGATCTCAATTTCGGAAAAATTTTTCAATTATGGAAACTTTCAAATTATAATAAATTTTAGATTTAGAAATTTCAAAGTTTGGAAATCTTCATGAAATTTCACAAACGTTTGGAGTTTTCTAGTTTCTAAAATTTTATGATAATTGTGAAAACTTCCCATCTTTGGAAACTTTCCAAATTTTGGAAATTTTTCTATTTTAGAAATTTTCTAATTTTTGGAAATATGTAAGTTTTCTTTTTACCAGAAACTTACAATTATTCTGAAAAATTATTTTTGAAATCTCGCAATTTTGGGCACTTTCTTTTGAGAAAGTCTAGACAAATTCATGGACAGTTAATTGACAATTAAATTTGAATTGGTTTTTAAATTGACAACAAAATTCTTTATTTTGGATTGAGCCTCGGGGAGCCGTCCAATTTAAAGTTAGTTGTTGTAATTTAATTTCCCAATTTTTAATTGAAATTGTCATGTTTGATTTGGATTGAGCCTCGGGGAGCCGTCCAATTAGATTTACAACACATTACTTTTCTTTGGGTATCTGAGCCACGGGGAGCCACCCTTAGAAAACAATTTGTTGTAATTAATTAAATCCATGAATAAAATATGTTGAAGAGGTGATGCTCTTACATATTATTGTCTCCAAAATTAATTAGGAAAATGGTTTCCTATAGAGTATTCTTAAATAAGATTTTCATGAAAATAATATGTAGTTGAATTAAGGGATTTGTCTCTTAATTTAATAAGATTTGATTTAGAGAAATCAAAGTCTTGAACATATTATTTCCGAAATTAATTATGACAATTTAGGAAATTGTTTCCCAAAACAATTCCTTTAATAAAGTATGAGATTAGAATTAGGAAATCCGGTTCCTAATTCAATTAATGAGATTTGATAACTTAAGTCACATACATACTTTATTGAGGAAAACGTTAGTCATGACATATGTCATGAATGTGCTTAGAAAAGATGAGACCCAAAACCCCTTACAAAATATTAAGGCCAACACCTTCCATTAATATGGTTAGAATCGGAGTTTTGTTTCTCGTTTGGGTTGATGGACACATCCATGCCCAGCTTGAACCTCAACATGTTCAAACCATGGAATTAGGTTATGAATAATATAGTTGGAGTCAGAGGTCAATCCTTAGTTTTGGTTGTTGGACACATCCAAGCCTAACTAAACGGTTGAATGAGCTCCAACCATATTAAAACTATTTCTTGATTAATGGGTCAGCCTTAAGCTTGGAGCATCGATTTGTTGTGCCACAGCCAAGGTCGATGTAAAGAGAGGTGCAGTTGGGTTCTATGTAAAATGTTACATACTTGTTAATGAGTTAACAACCCAATGATTTATGCAAACATTCAATTAGTTGATAGCATAAAGTGATAGTTACATATATGTGATGTGTAATCGGTGTAATTACCTACCTTCATAGCTAAGAAAAACTTGATGGCCACAGTCATGGTTGTTCTTGTCTATGGTTGGATATCAACCTATTTGGAGATGTTCCTACGATCTCCCGAATTGATAAAAAGGGTTATTCAATTTGAAAAATAAATAGGATTTTATTAATGTATGTTGATACATTCTTTAATCAATCTTCCCACATAAGCTCAATTTGTATTTCTAGGTTAATCACTCGATCATGTCTTCTTTAAACTTGCGTTCCATTTTGGACACCAATAAACTGACTGGGCCGAACTTCATGGACTGGCTTCGAAACCTGAGGAGAGTCCTCAAGGCAAAGAAGCTTGCTAATGTCCTTCAAGATCAACTTCCCAACCGTCCTCCCGAAAGTGCAACTCCAGACCATTTTCCTGAGTTGCTCAACCTGCTAAAGACTTTAAAGCCTTCTGTGAAGCAGGATCTAAAGACGGTACTATTAGTTGGTTCCTCGAAGAAAGGTTCTAAGAGGAAGGCCGAAGAACAGAATAAGGGAAAGGAGAAAAAGGCTAAAAAGACTGAAAATACCCTAAAAGGCACTTGCCATCACTGTGGCAAGGAGGGTCACTTGCGAAGAAACTGCAAGATTTATCTTGAGTCCTTGAAAGAGAAGGCATCCGATGCCCCATCCTCTTCAAGTATCTTCGTTATTGAATGTCACTCTATTTCCTCAAACACTTGGGTACTTGATACTGGGTGTTGCTCACATATATGTAATGACATACTGGGGCTAAGGAATAGAAGAAGACTCGTCAAAGGAGAAGCAGATTTGCGAGTTGGGAATGGAGCAAAGATTGCTGCTGTTGCCATCGGAACATATTTGCTAAAGCTCCCCACTGGACGTGTCTTAGAATTGGATAATTGTTATTTCGTTCCTTCGTTAATAAAGAACATTGTATCTATTTCATGTTTGAATGAAAAAGGTTATCATTTAACTTTTAGTAACAATTGTTGTTACATAACTTTAAATGACGTTCTTTATGGGAATGGAACTTTATGCAATGGCATCTACACGTTAGATTTATCCAGTGACGTTTTCAATATCGAAGTTAGCAACAAACGTGCTCGAATAGATAATCAAATAGACTCCTACACTTAGCATTGCCGTCTTGGCCATGTAAGTAAGAAACGCATGACCGAATTACACCGATGTGGAATTCTGGAATCATTTGAACCCGGTTCATTTGATACATGCGAATCATGCTTAAAAGGCAAGATGACCAAATTACCCTTTTCCGGAAAAGGTAATCCAGTGGGAGAATTGCTTAGTCTTATACATACTGATGTATGTGGACCAATGTCAACTCTAGCACAAGGAGGCTATAGCTACTTCATCACCTTTATCGATGATCACTCACGATTCGGGTACGTGTTCTTGATGAAACACAAATCTGAAGCTTTTGAGAAATTCAAAGAGTTCAGAAATGAAGTAGAGAAACAACTTGGCAAAAGTATTAAGATACTTCGATCCGATCGGGGTGGTGAATACTTAAGTCAAGAGTTTCAAGATTATCTTAGGGACAATGGGATATTGTCCCAATGGACTCCACCATATACACCACAGCATAATGGTGTATCTGAGAGGCGTAACCGAACCTTGTGGACATGGTTAGGTCTATGATGAATCATGCAACTCTTTCAAAATCCTTTTGGGGCTATGCACTTAAGACAGCTGTTTACTTGCTAAACAGAGTCCCGACCAAGGTAGTCTCTACTACTCCATATGAGATTTGGAATAGTAAGAAACCTCACTTAACTCACCTTAAGATATGGGGTTGTCCTGCTTATGTGAAGCGGGTTGTATCAGATAAATTGGATGCTAAGTCTGATAAATGTCTATTTATTGGATACCCTAAGGAAATGAAGGGTTACCAATTCTATCATCCCTTGGAACAAAAGGTGTTTGTTTCAAGGCATGCTGTATTTCTGGAAAAAGAATTTCTTTTACAAGAAAACAGTGGGAGTGGCATTGAGCTTGATGAAGTTCAAGAAACTCCAATAGACATTACAGAGACACCTAGTCTAGACCCACAACCGAGAACTCATAGTGATGAGCTATCAGTTGAACCTAAAACTACACCACCTCTTCGTAGGTCTGATAGGACACGCAACATTCCAGAGAGATACGGATTTCTTGTAAGTGAATCGAACGACGTGTTGCTCATTGGTGATGACGAACCTATCAGTTATGAAGAAGTTCTGAAAAGTTCAGAAAGGGACAAATGGCTTGAGGCCATGAAGTCGGAAATGGATTCCATGTACGAAAATCAAGTATGGGACTTGGTTAACCCACCTGAAGGGATCAAACCCATAGGGTGCAAGTGGGTTTTCAAGAAGAAAACCGACATGGAAGGTAATGTTGTTGCCATTAAGGCTAGATTAGTGGCAAAAGGATATCGTCAGAAACAAGGAATTGATTATGACGAAACCTATTCGCCAGTAGCTATGCTTAAATCCATTCGGATGCTCCTAGCCATAGCAGCTCATTATGATTATGAGATATGACAAATGGATGTGAAAACAGCTTTCCTTAATTGAAACCTGCTTGAGGATTTATACATGATACAACTTGAAGGTTTCACATCGGTTGATAAAACCAAAGTATGCAAGCTTCGACGATCCATATATGGACTGAAGCAAGCATCTAGGAGCTGGAACATCCGTTTTAATGAGACAATCAAAGAGTTTGATTACTCACAAAATCCTGACGAACCTTGTGTGTACAAGAAGGTTAGTGGGAGTGCAGTCGTATTCCTAGTATTATATGTCGATGACATATTACTTATAGGAAACGATGTATCAGTTTTACAGACAGTTAAAATTTGGTTGTCCAAAACTTTCTCCATGAAAGACCTGGGAGAAGCAACCTATATCCTTGGGATTAGAATCTATAGAGATAGATCAAAACGGTTGCTTGGTCTTTCGCAGTCTACATATATAGACCGAATGCTAAAAAGGTTTAGCATGTCAGAATCCAAGAAAGGTTACCTTCCCATCAGGCATGGGATCAACCTTTCGATGTCTATGTGTCCGCACACAGAAGACGAGAGGATTTGCATGAATAAGATTCCCTATGCATCCGCAATAGGATCTATCATGTATGCTATGTTATGTACAAGGCCCGATGTATCATATGCTTTGAGTGTCACAAGCAGATACCAGTCGGATCCAGGAATGGATCATTGGGCGGCTGTCAAGACAATCCTTAAGTACTTAAGAAGAACTAAGGATATGTTCCTAATATATGGAGAAGGAGATATGGTAATACGTGGGTATACAGATGCCAGTTTCCAGACAGATAAGGATGACTCCAAATCACAGTCTGGATACGTATTTACTTTGAATGGAGGTGCAGTAAGTTGGAAAAGTTCCAAACAAGACACCGTAGCGGATTCTACCACGGAAGCGGAGTATATCGCAGCTTCGGAAGCAGCAAAGGAAGCAGTTTGGATCAAGAAGTTTGTCTCAGAACTTGGTGTGGTTCCAACCATTGATGAAGCAGTGCCGGTTTACTGTGACAACAATGGAGCTATTGCACAAGCGAAGGAACCAAGGTCTCATCAATGATCCAAACACGTGCTTCGACGCTATCATCTGATCAGAGAGATTATAAGTAGGAATGACATACAAATTGAGAGAGTTCCCACTGAAAGGAATATAGCGGATCCTTTAACTAAAGTCTTGCCTCAAAGCAAGTTTGAGGGTCATGTCAGAGCCTGTGGTATTGGATACCGTAGCGATTGGCATTAGGCCAAGTGGGAGTTTGTTAGTGATATGAGAGAAGTGTCCTAAGGCAATCGCCTTATGATTGTAAATATTTATTTTATTAAATGATAATTCACTATTTGAGTATACATGTTTGTATTTGATTGGGATCTTAAACTCATATACTGAATGTCCGCCATACAATTCACAGCATAAGAGAATTTGTGATGGGATCACAACTAGTGATTATCTCTAAATGTGCAAATGTGAATTGTTGGAAATATCCCTAGTCGATGAATTGATAAATACGGACATTATCAATTCTGTTGAGACTAGCATGGGTTATTCTCTATTCAGCTGATTCTCCCTGGCTGGTGACATTGGGATGTCCGGAGATAAGCATGGATGCTAGTTAAGGGAACTAGTTCATTGGAGTGACTAGCTGTAAGACTTCATATGGGAATCTACATGTAGATATGTCAATGAAGATCTTACTGCGGCTTAAGTGCGATGTTCCTTTGACTTGCGGTGTTCAAGTCATCTTGGTCATGGAGACTTATACTTTGACATCTTAAGCAAGCATCTCCAAGGAGGTGTGGACCCAGGATGATCGGTTATAAGCCGAAGTGCCCGAAGATGTTTGAACAGCCTACAAAGGATTCACCACTCCTTGCGAGGAGATGTATACCCAGGCCTATCGTCGGATTGTTACTCAAAGCCTCTGGCCAGAGCATATCATGTTAAGAGTGCGAGTCTCTTAAATACATGAGAGTAATTAGAAATCCAAAGGACGATAAAGACACTACTTGGGCTAGGTGTGACGTAGTCAGCCTAGTGGGGACTGACACCATTGACCGTGTCCTGAACTAAGTTGGTATAAGGTGGTGAAGGGAATAGGGCACGATTCATTAGAGCTGCTGAAGGGGTTTCAGAATAATTTCTTCTAAGGTCAAACCGTTGATCTTTCGATTAATTGGGGATCATGATGTACTACTAGGTGCCACTCATGATCGTTCTATAATTATTTAAATTATAGACGGCCAACATAAATCGAAAGCCTATTTAGTCACACGCACTACGAGTAATCCGAGGGATTTAAAACGAGTTGAAAATTGGATTTTCCGATCAAGAGAAATAAGTCGAATCTGAGTTAGTCAGAGGCGCAATGGAAGCTAAAATGGCTAAGTCTTTTGAAGGCTTTTTTGGGCGAATTAAATGAGTTTAATTCGCGGCGGTTCGGGTTGGTTTGGCCGGTCAAAGAGGGTGTCAAAACCCCCTTTGGTGGCCGGCCACAAGAAGAGGAGAAAACCAATTAATTTTGGTTTAATTAATAAAATAAATCTAGTGCGATTTATTTTATAAATTATGGATAAATAAATTTGTATAGAGAAATTTATATAAATAAAATTTGTAGAAATTTATTCTTTTATGGAAGATTAAAATAATCCATGAATTGGTTTATTTTAATTTTATAAAATCAATTATGAATTGATTTTTCCATAATAAGAAAGTTTATAAATTTCTTATAAAAATTTATTCCATAATTTAAAGAGAAGAAGAATTAGTTTTATTATAAATTAGTTTATAATAAAGACTCGGTTTAAACTGAATAATTAATAAGAAAATTTATAAGATAAATTTCTTATAACTAATTCCGTTAATTCCGTTAATTCGGTTTAGAGGGAGACTTAGCAAAGGAGTTGCTACTATATAAAGGAACCAAAGGCTAGCCCTTATTCCGGACTAATCAAGAGATTAATTATTCTCTCCCTCTCTCTCTTAATCTCTTCTCTCTTCTCTTCTTCCCTCTCTTGCCTAGGGTCGGCGCCCACCCTAGAGGATTGGGGCCGGCGCACAAAGGACTCCTTGGAGGAGGCCGTGAGCTTCAAGAAGAAGAAGGAGAACCCGAATCCGTGAGCTTCAAGAAGAAGAAGGAGAACCCCAATACGAAGAAGAAGAAGCGGATAGCGACTCCTCTCTTCTCGGAATTCGATTCCGTTACTTCGTTGGTTAGTTTCCTATCTTTCCTCTCTTGTTCATCTAGTTGTGCCTTCCGAGAATCTAGTAGTTCTCGTCGGCACAAAACTCGTGACTTTGCGAAGTCATCCCGAAGAGAACTCGGCGTGGACGCGAATAGAGGCGGAGCTTCCAAGGGACGCTACGGTTGGATCTCGTCCCTTACTTCGAGTTACGAGAGGTACTTGGTAAATTTGTTTACTTTTCCGCAAAGTTTTATTTTATGATTATGTCAACACAATGTAAGGTTGCATGCTAGATACGAAGTTAAAATAATTTAGGAAATTATTTTATGCAAACTCTTCCGCTGCACGTAAAAATTTTGAATTTTACGAACTCGTATCCTTGTCGACATGCACCCGGTCCCAACACATGTTCCCTCAACCATTCCTGTATCAACCAAATTAGAAAAATTAGGACCATCAATAGCAATATCCTTACAAAATAAAAGTTTAGAAGGGTCCTCTAATGTTTCAGAGTCGAAGTCAAGGTTGTTACAAGCTCTACTATCCATCTCCTCCCAGGTCTCTAAATCAGTAGGAATGGGTGATTCTTGGGGCTCAGTGCAATCCCCTACACCTGTAGATTCATCTGATTGTCCTGCTCTTTGGGCTTTTATCTGAGTCCATTGATCAACTAATTTTGCAAACTGGTTGTCAATAAGCAGTTGCTGTTGAAAATTTTTCTGTTGTTGTTGTTGAAAATTCTGCTGTTGTTGTAGAACTTGTTGCAACATCTCCATCATCCTTTGGTGTAGAGCCTCATCCCAATCAGAATCATCAAAGCCTCCTTGGTTAGTGTGGAACTCTTGTTGATCTTGAAATGTAACATAAGGCTGCTGAAGACCAAGAGTAGACTGTGCATTCTGAAATGGAGACTGTAGGGGCTGCTCAAATGGTTCACAAATCGGTGGAGATGGCTGAAAATTTTGATTCTGGAAACTCTGATCATAGGGCAGAAATTGTTGGTTGGAAGTTTGGATTGGTTGCTGAAAATTCAGATCCTGGAATTGAAAACTCTGAAATGGTTGGGACTGAAAATTCTGGTTTTGAAATTGAAAATTTTAATCATATGGCTGTGAATGTTGAAAAGGTTGTTGAAAATTCTGAATGGGTTGAAATTCTTGCTTCCATGGCTGAGGTTGAGGCTGAAATTGCTGAATTTGGGGCTGAAAACTTTCAAAATGCTGCTGGAAATCTTGGTTAAGATGCTGAAAATTTGGGTTTGGTTGAACTTGATGGAAGGGTGGTTGCTGAAAATTCTGATTATTTAAACACCCTTGCTGAATTCCTTGAAAAGATACTTGATTTTGTTGATAGGGTTGCTGAAAATTGGGCTGAAAATTCTAGAATTGTGGCTGCCCAGTCTGAAAATTCTGACTTGGCTGAAATTGTTGACATTGTTGTGGTTGCTCGAATTGTTGTAATGGTGGCTGAAAAAACTGATTTGGTTGCTGGAAATTAGAATAGGGTTGTTGATAAGTGGATGAAAACATTTTTAACCTGCACCCCTGTCACAAAACAAACAAGAAAAATGACAGTACCCGTATACAAAAGATAAAACAACAGAAAATAGAATCAAATGATATACCCATAAGCATACAAGCAAAAATCAAACAAATCAACTAGTTGCTTCCCCGGCAACGGCGCCAAAAATTTGATGGACCCGATTTAGCTAATTAAAGTTGTCACGAAATGTGTGGATCCGTCAGAATTTAGAATTTATAAATGAAATGCTGGAAACCCTTTTTGCAATCAAAGAATAAAAGCGTAGTAAAGGGGTCACAGGTCGTATTTTTCCTCGGGACTAGTTGACGTTGTTTGATTCGAGCTCGTGTTTATGTGTCGTTTATGGATTTCGGGTTTCAAATCAAATTTGGATTTTGGGTTGCAATTGTGAAATGAGATAGCAATAAAAATAAAGGTACTAATGAATTAAATAAGGGGATGCAATTAATAACTCAAACAATGGGCAAGTGAATCACTAATACAACTTTGCCAATTTCAGGAATTGAAGGTTGATATTAGATCGATCCTAGTGCTGATTGACACTATACCAAGATTTGCATAAGGAATTACCACTAGTGTCCAACCAAATGCAAAACAATCCATAAATAGACTGATACAACCTGCTGCAAGGTCAGTGCCAAAATTTCCTTTGACCCAATTACAGAAATCGCAAGCTGAATTTACTGAAAAGAATATTACAATTCAGAAACAAATAAGATGTAAAACCAATTTATTCCGAGCACAATACAATCTGACAAGTGGGTTTACTTCGGCTAAATTGGAACTCAACACAACCAAGTGCCAATCAAACTAATCACTAATCCGAAACAAGTTCTACTCGGCACAAACTTGCAGAAATTAAGTAAACAAGGATTCCAAGCTGAACCTCTTCTCGATACAGGGCAGCTTCCAACAGCTTGGTACACAGCACATAGGCTGAGTTTAAGAAACAATAGATGTGCAGAACTGGACCAAATTCAAAAACAAAATGCAGGCTTTGATGCACAGGAATCAGATTTATAATGCAGAAATGTATTGCAGCTCAAATTGGATACAAAATCTAACAAATCAGCTGTGGATAATTGCTCAAAACCAGCTTCAGAAGGATGAACTTAAGTGTGCAGAAATGAAGTGCAATTTCGATGCAGAACAAATGAACAAAGTAATCTGAATTCAATGCAATGGCACACCAGAATTACATTTAACTTGGCACTAATCTAATGCTGATTTGTTGCTTGATTCAGTATGTAGACTTGGAACTAAAGTGCAGTAACTATATGAACAATTCAGAAATGTTCTTGATACTGACATGAAGTGCAAGAGTGCAGAAATGAAAGGAACACGCAGGGGTGACTGATACGCAACAGTAAATTGAGCTAAATGCAAGCAATTGGAATTCAGAAACAAGTTTAATGCTAAACTATCTGAAATTCTAATATGAGAAAGAAGCTGATATCAAAGAAAAGACAACTGCAACAAAACATCAGAAATAACAGGCTGATACGCAAGCTGAAATCAGGGGAAAAGCTGTTACGCAGCAAATTAACAAGAACTAAACTCGAATTAAAGACAAATATGCTATAAACAAACTCATTAGCCATCTACCTGCAAGAGTGAAACTTAACTACTGCAAAAACAATTCAAAAACTGAACTAAGGTAGCTGATGCAAATGAAAGTAACAGAAAAGTTGCGGTAGAATTAAATTTACAGCTAGAAACATGAAATTAACTAACTAAACTACTCCTCAACCCTTCCTAAGCTCAAAATCTCCTTGGTCATCAAGCAAGGGCTGTCCTCGAACCCCTAAGCTCAGCAAATCAGTGGAGCGCAGCTTGGATTGATGAACTCTGCTCAAACTGCACGCGGCTGGAATTTTCCAGTCCAATCTCTTGTATCTCGATGGATGGACTGCGATGATGAATTGAGACTCATCTGAGCTCACCTGAGAACCCCTACAAGCAGCTCAGATGGTCGGAAATGGCTTGTGGACAAGTAACAAGTGATTGGTTAGCAGAGATGCTGAAACCCTCAAACACCACTGTCCGGATGAAATTTGAACTGAATTCTCCACCCAAGCTATCTCCAATGATCCAAATCTCGATCTAGATGAAGAGTTGAGGTGGTCGCGCCCCCTTGGATTGAAGAAATTAGCTAAAACAGTGAAGAAACGCTAAGAACTGAAGAAGAACGTATTGCGGCGAGGAAGACGCGACAAAGGGAAGCTGCGCAGAAATTTGATTAAATAGTTAACAATGGACGGCCCAGATTTCTCCACATCAATCCAACGGCTGATCTTGCTTCGATTTGATCCAAACTTTGAGGATGTTGATCAGGGGTCAGGATCTGCCTTGTGGAATCTCGGATCCTCCAGATGTGCAACGGATGGTCTAGATCAACCTAATCTTTGAATGGACGATCTAGAACCCTCCGAGCTTGATCCAACGGTTGATCGAACTCTGATTGGGATGAAACCTTCAGATCTTGATCAGAATGCTTGATCAACCCTAACCCTAGCTTGGATTGCTTTAGATGGTCCCGGATGGCTCAGATCTAGCCGCTTTTGAGTCGGACGGCCCAGATTTAATCATGATCTTGATAACTCGATCCGGGTCACTTCCGACTCAAGTTCGACCCAATATGCCCTAGATCCATGAACCTTTCATGCCTACAAAAATAGATCAAGAATTTAGTGGCCAAATAATCCAAATATAATGCAAATTTGCAATTAAGTCCAAAATAAAGGTAAGTTCTAAAACCTAGTGCAATTTCACAATTAAGCAATAAAAACATAAGTCAAACATGGATTTTAGCAATTAAAATAATCAACAAAATGGTATTTATCATGGTCACGCCTTCAAACTAAGGAAATTGCAAGAAAAATGAAGAAACACGAAGACGATGAACTGTTGCGGCGAAGACGCGACGAGGAAGAAGTGTGGATGATTTTTGATTAAATACTTAGCATTGGACGACCCAGATTTCTTTAACTCAATCCAACGGCTGATCTTCATCCAATCTGACCCAAACTTTCCAGATGTTGATCAAGGGTCAGGATCTGCCTCGTGGTAGCTCGGATCCTCCAGATTTGCAACGGATAGCTCAGATCAACCTGATCTTTGAATGGATGCTCTAGATCCTTCTGATCTTGATCCAACGGCCGAATGATCTCTAATTTGGATGAAACCTTCAGATCTTGATCAGAGTGCTTGATTAACCCTAACCCTATCTCGGATTCACTAGATCAGTGGCAGATGGTCCAAATCTTCTCTTTTACTCAAATGGATGGTCTAGATCCCCTTGTCTTGATCCAACGGTTGGAACTTCTCCAATTTGCCCCTAAACCTCCAAATCTCATTATGATGATCAGATCTACCTTTCCTCAGCTTGGATCCATCTGATTTGCCCTGGATGATCGAGATCTGCTTAACTTCTGAATGGATGGCTCACAGTTCTCCAGAGCTTGATCGCCTTGATCTGAGCCTGATCCTGACCATTCTTGACCTCGGTCCATGATCCTTTCATGCCTACAAAAATAGATCGACAATTAAGTTCAAAAATATTTCAAATGTATAAAGATTTGCAATAAAGCCCAAAATAGAACTAATCTATGGAACCGAGGGTAAATTCAATGTTACGCATGTAAAATGTGGGTCAACCATGGATTTTAACATCTGAAATAATCAATAAAATAGCACTTATCAACTCCCCCACACTTAAGCTTGAGCGTCTCGCGAAACTACTAAATATGTATCCCCTAGACTCGTTCCAAGCATCATTAGAAGTAAATGAAAAGAAATTACCTAAGGTTGTCAAGTCTCAAAAATCTAAGCTCTATAGATTAGTATCTCGTCCTTAAATCAACAACTTAGCCTTTTCATCCTTCATGAGTCATTGAGATGAATTTAACTCACTAAGCCTTTCAAGGGAAGTTTTGGTGGCTCTCTCCTTAAGTTCTAACTTGATGATGGAAGTGGAGCTCACTCAAACACACATGTTTCTTGCACTACCATAGGCTTGCTTGTTATCTACTCTCCACCATTATTCATGATTAGGATCAACATCTACAAAAATAAGTGAAAATCATAGAAAGTGGTAAAAATGAAGTGAAAGCCAAGGAAATAGAAAATTGATGGAGTGGAAGACTTAAATGCTCAAGGATATTTTTGATGCACTTTGCCTCTTGTCAGTCCTTGTAATGATGTCAAAAGTGTGATGGAGTGAAGCTATGGCATTGCCCTTCAAGAATTTGATGAAAAGTCCTCACTAGTCTCAATGTGCCAATTTGCCATTTGCGTGACACTTTATCTCCTTCTCTTTTCTTTTCTGATTTTTTTTTTCTTTTGAAACTGCAGAAATGAACTTCTTTTTATATCAGCTGCTTCCTTTCTCTCTAGTAAAAATCAGATTGGAAGTGGAGCAAGGCTTTGATCCAGAAGATGATCTCTCCACTAGTTTCATGGTGCCAACACTCACATTTTGTGCCACTTTGTTTCTCTCTTTTTTTTTTTGCTTTTATCTCTTCTCTTTTTTCTATATATGATCGGCTGCTGAATTTCTCCTTTTGGTTGTAGCTAAATCAATCATGTTGTGCTCAGCTCCACTTCCTTATCAGAACTAGCTTCCATTCCACTCTGTTGTAAGCTTTCGAATGAATTGTAACTGCTGTCCTCTTAGTTTCCAGTTTTTTTTCTTTTGTGTTGTCTCGATATGGAGAACTTCCAATGGATAGCTACTTCACTTAGCAACAAACACTACAAGCTATGCCAGATGTAATATTCCAAGATTTCCAGATTATTCAGACATCTAAACATCTTCTTCCACTTAATGTGCTTGAGAGCTTGCTTCCTCACTGTTTTATTCATTCCTGATCTGCACGGTTGCAGTCAAATCTAGAATAGTTGCAAATCAACTTCCTTTTCTGATCAGTGAGCTGCAATTCAGCTTACATTTTCAACCCTGCTTCCTTCTCTGCAATTGCATTACATAATAGTGGAGAATTCAGATATGGAAGCTTCTCTTCCATTGAATGTGCTTGAAAGTTTGCTTCCCTCTCTGTTTGTTCAATGCCCTGTTTTAGTTTTCATCTCCATCCAGAATTCGTATACAGCTGCAGTCAAGACATTCTGACCAAACTTGCTTCACAAAATTTTCTTGTTACTTTGACACATAATTCTTCTCATTTGCGTGCCACTTTGACTTGGCACATATTTTTTTTTCTGCTCTTCAACTGAAATTAACTTGGCACACAATTTCTTGGATCTTTAAATTATAATAAGGAATCTAGATCTCCAATTGCTTCCATCTCTCTTGCTCATTCTTGACACCAAACTCACTCAACTTGGCACCTTTTGGCTTCAACCGCAAAGATTTTTTTTTTCTTTTCTTGACATGAAATGCCTCTTTGATACCATAATAATTCCAAAACACTAGCCACTCCCCCACACTTGATCCTTTGTCCGTCTCGGGCAAAGTAGCACCAAATAAACAAGTCATAGAAAAGTGTGGTCAAGAGTAGGAAATAAGGAAAGAAAAATAGAATGAACATGATTTGTGCCAAAAATTGATCTGGAAAGGTAAACAAATTGATTAGTCTCTATAGATGTGATCCAATCATTGAAATATGGTTTTGAAAGAACCCTAGCAAGTTCTAGAGTACAATTACATATGTGTATCACAAAAATAAGGCTAATTCTCACTAGGTGCAAATGAATCATCTCAAATCATCAATTTAGAATCTAAAGCCAAATAGTACTCAAGCATCCAAGAATTCATCCATGAGCTCAAACCCTAAGTTTTAACAACCAAATTTAATTTATTTTCAAAAGACTCTAAAATGACATGAAGATAACCTAGAGGGATACATTTATTCCTAGTCATGCAAGAAAAAGTGACCAAAAGAAATAACATGGTATTTACAATGTTTATTTATTCATTCTACTCTACTCACACATTTATTAGCAAGAACTCAATTTAAAAGTGAAAAATGCAATAAAGGAAAATGTAAGAAAGAGCAAACTCCCCTTTATTTCTGGCGGTCGGAGTCTATCAAGAAATGCCCTCCATCGTGGTAGTGGAGGAGTAGGGGTAGCTAAGAAAGTTTTCTTCATAGTCTTCTGGTGCATTACTCCCCCACACTTAAACTTTACAATAAAATGTTCAGGTGGCCGAAGGTGATTGATGTTCAACATCCATTTTAGAGGTGGAGTGCTTCGAATTACAGTAAGGTCATCTCCTCCCTCTTTATTCTTTTTGGAAAACCTTCCAGGAGGCTGAAGACTGTTTAAATGGAGTACTCACTCCAGAAGTCTTTGGGACCCTGCAAAACAATGTAAAACCTTTCTCACGCGTGTAGGGTAAGATAGAAGTGTAATACCATCAATTTCTACATAGAATGTATCCAAAAATGTATCACATCCAATAAAATCAATTTTTGACACCTCAAAGAGTTTTTCACAATTATTTGTCACAAAATATGTATCAAGCAATGCATTGCAACCCATGAAATCGATTTGAGGTACCTCCATAATTTTTTTACACTCAACCTCAGCATAAGATATAGCAATAGATTCATCATAATAAACAACATCAATTTCAGGCAGTTCTAAAAATTTTCTACAATCCATATTCATAAAAGATGTATCAAGCAATGTATCACAACCCATGAAATCGATTTTAGGTGGCTCCATAAGTTTTCCACACTCAACCTCAGCATAAAATATAGCAAGAGATTCATCACAATAAACAACATCAATTTCAGGCACCTCTAAGAATTTTTCACAATCAGTTTCAGCATAATATATATCAAGAATATCATCACAATGAATAAAATCAAGCCTGGGTGCCTCTATGGAATTTTCATCATTATTTTTCACAAAAAATGTATCAAGACAAGCTTCACATGCAATTCTAGACACCTCTCTGAAATTTTCTAAAGGAAAAGGAGAAATACTTACCTGATCGTGCTCAAGTTCTGGTGGACACTCAACTGGAATAAGTGATACTTGGGTTCTTGCTCTCATCATGCAAGTCCCTACACTTCCTGGTTTGTCCTCTGAATTTTCTAATGTTGGTGGTCCCTGGGGCTCTGTGCAATCCCCTACACCTGTAGAGTCATCTCCCGTGCATGCTTCCTCAATAATATCTGCAGCAACCTCATTAGAAAAATTAGGACTATCAATAGCAATATCACAAAATACAAGATAAGAAGAGTCCTGTAAAGCTTCATTTTCGAATTCAAGGCTGTCACGTGTTTTTCTCTCCATCTCCTTTAATGCTTGCACAACTGATGCATCTTCAGCTTTCTCTGAAATTAAATCTCCTCCCACTATGTCAAATGCAACATCACCAGCAATTAACTGTGCCTCAACAGTCTCATCTATGGTGTCCACGCTCATGATTGAGTGATCCCCCCCCCCCAAAGTCATTCATGGCATCAAAAATACTAAACTGGACTACTGTGTCCCCTACTTCCATCGAGAGTGTGCCAGCATAAACATCAATTTTTGTTCTGGCAGTCTTCAGAAAAGGCCTCCCAAGGATGAGTGGGGATCTCTGTGCAAGATATTCTCCTTCCATGTCTAGAATGTAGAAGTCTGCAGGGAAAATCAACTCCTTTACTTTCACCAAAACATCTTCAATAACTCCTACTGGATGGGTTTGACTTCTATCAGCTAACTGAATTACCACTCCAGTGGACTGTAGAGGTCCAATACCAAGCATTTGGAAGATTGATCTGGGCATTACATTGATGGAGGCTCCCAAATCTAGCATAGCATCATGAAAAATAGTCCTCCCTATCTCACATGATATAGTAAAAGCTCCAGGGTCTTCACACTTTTGAGGTATGGTATGGATGAGCGATGAAACATTCTTCCCTAAGCTGACCAACTCATTTTCCTTAAGCTTCTTCTTATGAACACAGAGATCTTTCAAAAATTTGGCATATTTAGGAATCTGTTTAATCATGGTCAACAGGGGTACATTAACCTCTACTTTGGTAAACAATTTTACCAGCTCGTTGTACTCTTTGGTTTTCTCCTCCTCCACTTGTCTTTTGGCTTGTGTTTTCCGCTGTGGGAAGGGTAAGGGAACCCTCAATTCATCTTCTTTGGCCGAAAGTGGAGGGGTTGAAATTTGGACTGCTGTCCCCTGCGGTGTAGCTGTTGTACAATCTGTCTCGACACTGATTTCTCCTCTGTTTTCCACCAAAATTGCAGGATTACTTGAGGAAGGAGTTGGGCATGGACTAGGGTTAGAACCAACTGAATTGGAAGTTGTTTCAGGGCTGTTTTGAGCTGGAAATGAAGGTGCTGCCCTGTTTTCAGAAAATTCAGCTCTTGGACCATTTTGAGTTGATGCAACCTTCCCACTCCTCAAATAAATAGCGCTAACATTTCCCTTTGGATTGAGAACAGCTTGGGAAGGTAGTTGACTTGATCCTTGAGCTTGACTTTGATTAATCCCACTAGCCAATTGTCACATTTGCCTCTCAAGGTTTTGTATGGCTGGCTCAGTCCTTTATTGCTGTTGTTGTTGTTGTTGTTGTAAAAGTTGTTGTTGTTGTTGTTGTTGTAACACTTGTTGTAGCATCTCCATCATTTGTTGTTGCTGCGCATATCCTCCACTTGAGCCCCCATAGCCTCCTTGGTTAGCATAGTTCCTTGATTGACCTTGAAATGATGAAGTGGGTTGTTGAAATTGTTGAACATAGGGCTGTTGGGGCTGATAGGAGGGTGGAATTTGTTGTTGATAGGGCTGATAAGAGGGCTGACATGCTTGGAAACCTTGCTGAGAGTTATAGCCCTGAAAATTCTGGTTCTGAAGTGGAAAATTCTGTGGTGAGGACTGAATTTGCATAGGCTGGAAACTTGGATTGTAAGGCTGTGAGGGCTGGAAATATTGCTGGTTTTGAGGTTGGAAAGTTTGAAATGATTGAAAACCTTGCTGCCCTTGCTGATATGGCTAGAATTGCGGCTGGAATTGCTAAATTGGGGGCTGAGTTTGCTGAAACGTTGGCTGAAATGTAGGCTGAAAATTCTGGTTCGAAGGCTGAAAAACTTGCTGATTTTGCTGAGTTTGCTGGAGCTGCTGTGATGTTTGCTGGAATTGTTGTTGCTGAGGGTTCTGTTGGCAGAAAGAGTTCCCGTACCTCAGATTTGGATGATCCCTCCATCCGGGGTTATAAGTAGAGGAGTAAGGGTTGTTTCTTGCTTGAAATTGTCCCCTAACCAATGCCGCTAGTGACTCATCTTGTTGGAGGTTGGGACATGAATCTGAATTGTGTTCTTGGCTAGCACAAATGCCACATACACTCATCACTTGGCTTGATTGTGGAGGTACTGAAGGAGTTGAATTTTGCCTTGCAATATTTAGTTCAATTTGCTTAACCGCTGATGTGAGCTCTATCAATGCATTCTTAACCTCCTTCTGATCAGTAGGAACTACCTGAACTTCACCCACTCCTCTGGTGGTCAATGCTCTGCTTCCAAATTGTTGTGAATTCTCAGCCATGTTTGAAATGAGTTCCCTAGCTTGATTTGGCGTTTTATTCACTAGGGCTCCTCCAGCTTCAGCATCTATCATAATCCTGTCCATCTGCAACAATCCCTCATAAAAGTACTGAATCAGAAGCTGCTCGCTGATCTGATGCTGGGGGCAACTAGAACACAGTTTGTTGAATCTCTCCCAGTAGTCATAAAGTGTCTCACCCACCACTTGCTAAATGCCACAAATGCTTTTTCGAATTATTACTATTCTGGAGGCTGGGAAATATTTTTCCAAAAATGCTTTCTTCATAGAAATCCAACTAGACACGTCCCCAGTGGGTAAGTAGTAAAACCAATCTTTTGCTGCTCCTGTCAGTGTGAAGGGAAAAGCTCTCAGCTTAATATCTTCTTCTGAAATGCCCTGAGGCTTCATAGTGGAGCATACAACGTGAAACTCATGCAGGTGTCTATTTGGATCTTCTCCAGATAATCCTTGAAACATGGGCAGCAAATGGATGAGTCCAGATCTAAGCTCAAAATCTCCAGCCAGATTTGGATAAGCAATGCTGGAATACTAAAATGTAGCATCTGGTGCTGCGAGTTCCTTCATAGTCTTCTGGTGATCTGCCATGATACTGCCTGAATGAGTGGGAATAGACTGAAGAGGAGGAATATCAGTAGTCTCTGAAAGTATGCCTTGGTTCCTCCTTGCTCTGAAAGTCCTCTCAATTTCAGGGTCAAATTCTTCAAGATCACTGACAGCCCCGAAATACTAGGTTAAAGTTGTCACGAATTGTGGGACCATCAGAATTTAAATGTATATGAATAACTGGAAACCCTTTTTGCAATCAAAGAATGAAAACGTAGTAAAGGGGCCACAGGTCATATTTTTCTCGGGGACTAGTTGAGATTTGTTTGATTCGCGCTTGTGTTTATGTGTCGTTTATGTTTTTGGGTTTCAAATAAAGATTTGGGTTCGGTTTCAGTCTGAAAGGAAAACTCAATGAAAATGAACGAAAACCAAACAAAGGAATTAAACAAACGATAGTGAGTGATAACTCAATCAAAAGGACCACTTAATCAATTCATGCACTTAACCAATTTTTGGAAAACAAATCGGATTTCAAATGCAAAACAAATGCTGCGCAACGGAATAAAAGCAGTGCATGGCAATTATCGCAAGCAAGTAAACTTAAAACTAAAGCTAGCCACAACATTTAGCAAGCAAACTTAAAGCAAATTCAACACAAGCCAATTACACATTCTGGAGCCAACCAATTCAGAGAGGATTCAGAAAAGGCTAAATGCAATACTAGTTAATATCGAACACCATGGCACACTAAAAATACCCTCTAACTTGATACCAATCAGTGCCCAAGCTCCCCTTGATACAAGGTGCCAAAATTTAGCTTGACTTGATACAAAGAAAATCTGATGTGCCAAAACTGAGTTTAGATGCAGGAATTCGTAGCTGATTAATTCAGCTTGGAAGACCAAGCTGCCAGTGAAGAGAAAACACTGATTGGAATGAAGAATTCCAAAACAGTTGGTGCAGAACCCTGCGACAGAAGTGCAGAAATTGAAGACAGAATGTGCAGAGTTGGAAAGCCGCAGCAATTAAGATGCATGAAATCACACGGAGTAGCTACTTTCTAATGCAAAAGTATTCCAACTCAGATCTTAACTGATACAAACTTCATCCTATTCAAACCAAGGAATGCAGAATTATTTACTTGCAGAGATGATGTTCAATTGCAGGAATGAGCTGAATTTGGCAGAATTGATCAAAATGTAGAAATACAGCAGTTAACTTGGACACAAATCAAACAAATGACTGAAATGGAATTGCTATTTTGATAATCAGCAAGGCTTGAGTGGAATTCCCATTTAATGGACTCGAAATTCAAAAGCAAATGACTGAAATTTCTGAAATAATCTGGGTTTGCAGAATTGGAATTCAAAATTCAAAAATAAAGTTGATTCACAATAACTAATGGGCAAAGCTAAAATCGAATGCTATTTAGCTAGACTAAACTACAGGTTTTAAACTCATAAAGTGAAACTACAGCAAGCTTGGAACAAAATGCAGGAATTCAATAGAAAGGAACTAAAAATGCAGAATTAAATTGGCACACAAGCTGGACTTGGCACGCAAAGATTTAAGCTAGAGTTTAACTGAAATTACAGCTATTGTTAACTAAACAAACTCCCTAACTGATTGTCTTGCAGGATTAAAACCTAATTAAGTAAAAATTAATTCATAAATTGAAAGTAACAAACTAAGACAGCTGATAAAACTGAAACTCATAACAAAGTGGCTACAGAAATGAAAGTAACTGCAAAAACCGAAATTAAACTAATTAAACTACTCCTCGATTCCTTCCAGAGCTCAAAATCTTCTTGGTCGTCAAGCAAGAGCTGGCTTCGAACCCCTAGGCTCAGCAAATCAGTGGAAAATAACTTCAATCCATCAATTCTGCTCAACTGCGTCAGCTGGGAAATTCCGATCCGAGCTCTTTTTTTTCTTGTTTTGTCTGCAACCGACTCAGTGATCTGAACTGAGTATCTGGATTTAAGTCTGGACCACAAGAATACGAAACACAATCTGTCCGGGAAGTCGACTGATTCTGATCGAACCATCTTCCAGGATTCAGATTAGATTACGGATGAAATCGAGGGTCACGCCCCTTGGATGATGAAATTGCTGAAGAAAATGCAAAGAAAATGAAGAAGAAGGTGTTGCGGTGAGGAAACGCGACGAGGAGAAGCTGCTGGGAAAATCTGATTAAATACTTAGCATTGGACGGTTCTGATTAATTTGAGAAATCCAACGGCTGATCTTGCTCTGATTTGAGCCAAACTTTGATAATGATGATCTGGGGTCAGGATCTGCCTTGTGGTAGCTCGGATCGTCCAGATGTGCAACGGATGGTCCAGATCAACTTAATCTGTGAATGGATGATCTAGAGCCCTCCGAGCTTGATCCAACGGTTGATTGAGCTCTGATTGGAATGAAACCTTTAGATCTTGATCATAGTGCTTGATCAACCCTAACCCTAGCTCGGATTGCTTCAGATCGTCCCGGATGGCTCAGATCTAGCCGCTCTTGAATCGGACGGCTCGGATTAATCATAAGCTTGACAATTCGATCCGGTTCACTTCCGACTCAAGTTTGACCCAATATGCTCTAGGTCCAGGATCCTTTCATGCCTACAAAAATATATCAGAAAATTAGTGGCCAAATAATCCAAAAATTATGTAAATTTGCAATTAAGTCCAAAATAAGAGGAAATCCTAAAACCTAGGGCAATTTCACAATTAATCATTAAAGACATAGGTCAAACAGGTATTTTAGCAACTCAAAAGATCAATAAAATGGAATCTATCAACTCCCCCACACTTAACCTTGAGCGTCTCGCGAAACTACTAAGTATATATCCCCTAGATTTTCTTAAGCATAATTAGAAGCAAATGAAAAGAAATTACCTAAGGTTGTCAATTCTCATAAATCTAAGCTCTATGGATTAGTATCTTGTCCTTAAATCAACAACTTAACCTTTTCATCCATCATGAGTCATTGAGATGAAGTTAAATCACTAGCCTTTCAAGGAAAAATTTGGTGGCTCTCTTCTTAAGTTCTAAGTTGATGATGAAAGTGGAGCTCACTCAAACACACATGCTTCTTGCACTACCATAGGCTTGCTTATTATCTAATCTCCACCATTATTCATGATTAGGATCAACATCTATAAAAACAAATGAAAGACATAGAGCATGGTGAGAAATGGAATAAAAATCAAGGAAATGGAAAAATGTGAAAAGTGGAGGACTTGAGTGCTCAAAGATGTTTCTAATGTACTTTGCCCTCTTATCAGTCCCCTAGTGAATTCCAAAGTTTGATGGAGTCCAATTTGAATAATTCTTTTGATTTGGATGAAAAACCCTTCCTTGACCTCTTGTGCCAATTTTTGTCTATTCGTGCCAATTTTGCTTTTCTCTTCTCATTCTTCTTTCTCTTCTTTCTTTTCAGCTCAGATTTGTATCAATGAACATATGATATCAAGTGAAATAAATACTCGACATAAAATTTTCACTCAACAACCCTTGTAACTCACTCTTGATACATTGCCTTTTTGTTGGCACACCTCTTTATCATCTCAAAAAAAAAAAAATTTCTTTCCTTCCTATTTCAAGTCTGCAGCTCCATGGCATTGCTTTTAGACCTTGTAAAACTCTTTAATTCCTTATCAACAGTTAGATCAGCATTTATTGCAGCAGCCACATCAGTTTTAAATCAATTCCTTGCACTTCAATTTCTGCACTGCCCAGAATTTTTTTTTTCTCTTTGTTTTTGGCACAAATTTTCTGCCCTGATCAGATTTGGTTCCTCTCTTTTGAAATCTGTACAGCTGCATTTAAGCTTCCATTAAAGAATGGTTGATTCCTATCGCAAAGAACAGCTTCAATCCCAACATTTCTGCCCAAAAAGTTGAATTTCAGCCAACTTCTTCCTTTTTTTTTCTCTTTTTCGAAACTTCTAGCAGCCATTTCCTTTCTTGTTCTGATAGGCTGGGATGTGCTTACAATTTGTGATACCTTCACACACTTCAATTCGTAATTCACAGCCCTTGAAAAATCAAATTCACTTCCAATTGATACCAAACTGCTTGCATGGAAATAGTCCAATCTGATTTCCTTTCTTTTTTTCAAACTGTTTCCTCAGCTTCTAATGCAGGAATTGACAACAGCTCCATCAAGAATTCGACCATAGTTCAGCCATGTTTACAGCCCTTCTTCTTTTCAGAATTTCTAATGGCTGGACCTTGCAATTCGATTCCTGTCAAACACAATTCAGCTTGTTCCCAGCTGCAATTCAGGATTAACTGCATAAATTCAACTTGTGTCATTTCAGCAGCTCTTGTTCAGCTCTTTTCTTTTCTTTTTGGCACAAATCCTGCTGCAATCTTCCTGCTTCTTTCCAATACAGATCCCACTACCCTTTTCAACAGCTCCAAATCAGCCTTGGCAATTACAGAATTTTCTTTGGCACAACATTTCTTCTTCATCAAGTTCACAGAAATTTCCTTCAGATTCTCAGCTTATATTCCACTCAATTCAGCTTGAAACAATTGGCATCACATAGTTGTTGCATCAAATGGTAGTGAAAGCCTTAAGTGTTCCACTCACCAATTCAAATCAACTCAGAAATCGAATTCTTCCAAGCCACTGCTTCCATTCTCTGATTTCTTCAGGCATTTAGCATCAAGTGGTTCTTCTTTTATCCAAAATTGAATGTGCACCTTCAACTTCAGATACATTAGTTCTTCAAATGGAATGCAGTTCAGCTTTTGAGCAGTTCCGAAATTTTTCTTTTCTCAGCTTTTGATCAGTCTTCACTCAGCTTCATCAGATTATACAGCTACACCAAAATGTCTTCACTGCATTTGATCAGCATAATTCTTGCATTTCCTTACCTTTCACTTCATTCCTGTGCTTCATTTCTTATTTTACAGCCTTGAAAAATTAAATCCAGCCCCAAGTTGATACAATCTACTTGCAAGGAAACATTCCAATTAGACTTGTTTCTTTTTCAGCTTTGCATTCTCAGCTCACCCTTTCCAATCTTGCTTCATTTCAGAATTTTTTATGCTGTCAAATGGTTGTTCTGAATCCTTGTCAGCTTTCCTTGATGCCATTCAGATTACAAACTGCAGATTTTCTTGCATTTCTCTGCTTCAATCAGCTTCATATTCAATTTCTCAGCCGTCAATTCAGATTATCTTCAGCTTGTTTTCTGCTGCAGTTCATTGTTTCGGCTGTAATCCATTCCATTCCATTCAGTAATTTAGATTCCATCCTCAACAATGCAGCTTCATAGCATCAAGAAACATACTTTTCCTCTCTTTTGACATGGCATAGATTTCCTTCATTTGTGTGCCATTTGGATTACACAAATTCTTTAACCGAATTCATCTTGGCTCCAAATTGTTTGGATCTTCAAATTGATGGTCAAGAATCTTGATGCCTCCATTTGCTTCCATCCTCTTGCTCATTTTTGACTCCAAACTCAACTCACTTGGAAAAAATTTTTTTTTCCGAAATGAAGTGAATCCTTGATAAAAATTGCTTCCAAATCACTAATCACTCCCCCACACTTAAAACTTTGTCCGTCTCGGGCAAAATAGCATAAAGAAAACATCCCAAGCAAACAAATCCATAGAAAAATTGGGGTTAAGATTAGGAATAAGGAAAGACAACTGGAATGAACATGATTTTTTGCCAGAATTGATATGGAAAGGTAAACAAAATGATTAGCCTCTATAGATGTGATCCAATCATTGAAATATGGTTTTGAAAGAACCTAAGCAAGTTCTAGAGCACAATAACATATGTGTGTCACAAAGATAAGGCTAAATCTCACTAGGCAAAAATAATTCATCTCAATTCTTCAATTAAGAATCTAAAGCTAAATAGTACTCAAGCATCCAAGAATTCATCCATTAGCTCAAACCCTAAGTTTTAACAACCAAATTTAATTTATTTTCCAAAAGACTCTAAAATGCTATGGAATAACCTAGAGGGATACATTTATTTCTACTCATGTAAGAAACAAACTTCCAAGAGAACTAACATGCTTTTATTGACAAGGACTCAATTTAAAAGAAAATCCTACTTCTAGAAAGCATAAAAATGAAAAATGCAATAAAAGAAAATACAAGCAAGAAAAATCTCCCCTTTATTCTGGTGGACGGAGTCTATCCAGAAGTAGCCTCCATCGTGGTAGTGGAGGAACATGGGTGGCTGAGAGAACTCGGACTCCCCCACACTTGAACTTTGCAGAAAAATGCTTTGGTGGCCGCAGGCGATTTAGGTTCAAAATCCATTGAAGGAATGGAGTTCTTTGAATTAGAGTAAAATCAATTCCTCCTTCTTTATGCCTTTCAGAAGTCCTTCTAGGAGGTTGAAGTTTGTTCAGTTGGAGCACCCACTCTTGAAGTCTTCTGGACCCTGCAAAACAATGTAATACCTCTCTCAAGCGTACAGGGTCAGAAAGAAATAAAATAATATCAGTCTCTGCATGAATTGCATCCAAAACTGCATCATATCATTAAATCAATTCTTGGTGCCTCAATTAATTTTTCACAGTTATTTCCTACAAAATTTGCATCCTGAAATTCATCACAAATAATGAAATCAATTTTTGGCACTTCAATAGAAATTTCACAATTATTTTCCATCAAGCATGTATCAAGCAGTGTGTCACAACCAATAAAATCAATTTGTGGTGCCTCAATGAATTTTTCACAATTATTTTCAGCATAAGATATATCAAAAGACTCATCACAACCAACATCAAGTCTAGGCACTTCCAAAAATTTTTCACACTCAGCCTTTTCATGATATGTATCACCACATGCTTCAAATTCAATAAATTCTACACTAGGTACCTCGAGGGATTTTTCATAATCAAATTCTACAAGAGATGTATCCCTAAGTATATCACAAACAATAAGATCAATTTGAGGTATCTCTATGCAATTTTTAGAAAAATTTGGAGGAGTACTTACCTGATCGTGCTGAAAAATACCTGGAGGTTCTACAGAAGTAGATGTATCCGTGCTCTCCTCCTGGTCAAGTAATTGCTCCTCTTCAGGTTCAAGTTCTTGTGGACACTCAACTAAAGCAGGTGATCCTTGGGTTCTTGCTTCCACCAAGCAAGTCCCTACACTTTCTGGTTCATCCTCTGAATCTTGTGGTGGTCCCTGGGGCTCTGTGCAATCCCCTACACCTATAGATTCATCTGATTGTTCAAGTTGTCTTCTAATGTTTTGAAGCCTTTGTAGTTGATCTCCATTGATTTGCTGTTGTTGTTCTTGAAAATTTTGATATTGTTGTAGGAATTGTTGCTGTTGTTGTAGAACTTGTTGCAACATCTCCATCATCCTTTGTTGTTGAGCCTCACTCCAATCAGGATCATCAAAGCCTCCTTGATTAAACTGCTGAAATGGGAGGGGCTGAAAATTCTGAGTGTCTTACTGAAAATTCTGTCCTTGAAACTGGAAATCTTGCTGAAAATGTTGAAATTGTGGTTGAAAGGATGGTTGAACTTGCTGAGAATGGTAGCCCTGGAAATCTTGGATCTGAGGTTGAAATTGTGGTGGTAAAAACTGAGATTGCGCGGGCTGGAAATTCTGGTTTTGTTGCTGAAAATTCGGCTCGTATGGTTATGAATATTGAGGAGGTTGTTGAAAATTCTGTATAGGTTGAAATTCTTGCTGCCATGGCTGAGGTAGAAGCTGAAATTGATTATTTTGGGGCTGAAAACTTTCAAAAGGCTGCTGGAAATTTTGTGGTTGCTGAAATGGTTGCTCAAAACCCTGGAATTGTGGCTGTCCACTCTGAATTTGTGGCTGGAAATTTGGTTGATTTTGCTGAAAATTTTGGAAAGGCTGAAAAAACTGATTTGTTGACTGATTGAATGGTTGGTTCTGCTGAAACTGTGGACACGGCTGCTGGTAAGTAGATGAAAACATTTCGAACCTGCAGCCCTGTCACAAAACAAACAAGAAAAATAGCAGCAACCGTATACAAAAGATAAAACAAAATAAAATAGAACCCAATGATATTTCCAAAAGCATACAAGCAAAAATCAAACAAATCAACTAGTTGCTTCCCCGGCAACGGCGCCAAAAATTTGACAGCCCCGAAATACTAGGTTAAAGTTGTCACGAATTGTGGGACCATCAAAATTTAAATGTATATGAATAACTGGAAACCCTTTTTGCAATCAAAAAATGAAAACGTAGTAAAGGGGCCACAGGTCGTATTTTTCTCGGGGACTAGTTGAGATTTGTTTGATTCGCGCTTGTGTTTATGTGTCGTTTATGTTTTTGGGTTTCAAATAAAGATTTGGGTTCGGTTTCAGTCTGAAAGGAAAACTCAATGAAAATGAACGAAAACCAAACAAAGGAATTAAACAAACGATAGTGAGTGATAACTCAATCAAAAGGACCACTTAATCAATTCATGCACTTAACCAATTTTTGGAAAACAAATCGAATTTCAAATGCAAAACAAATGCTGCGCAACGGAATAAAAGCAGTGCATGGCAATTATCGCAAGCAAGTAAACTTAAAACTAAAGCTAGCCACAACATTTAGCAAGCAAACTTAAAGCAAATTCAACACAAGCCAATTACACATTCTGGAGCCAACCAATGCAGAGAGGATTCAGAAAAGGCTAAATGCAATACTAGTTAATATCGAACACCATGACACACTAAAAATACCCTCTAACTTGATACCAATCAGTGCCCAAGCTCCCCTTGATACAAGGTGCCGAAATTTAGCTTGACTTGATACAAAGAAAATCTGATGTGCCAAAACTGAGTTTAGATGCAGGAATTCGTAGCTGATTAATTCAGCTTGGAAGACCAAGCTGCCAGTGAAGAGAAAACACTGATTGGAATGAAGAATTCCAAAACAGTTGGTGCAGAACCCTGCGACAGAAGTGCAGAAATTGAAGACAGAATGTGCAGAGTTGGAAAGCCGCAGCAATTAAGATGCAAGAAATCACACGGAGTAGCTACTTTCTAATGCAAAAGTATTCCAACTCAGATCTTAACTGATACAAACTTCATCCTATTCAAACCAAGGAATGCAGAATTATTTACTTGCAGAGATGATGTTCAATTGCAGGAATGAGCTGAATTTGTCAGAATTGATCAAAATGCAGAAATACAGCAGTTAACTTGGACACAAATCAAACAAATGACTGAAATGGAATTGCTATTTTGATAATCAGCAAGGCTTAAGTTGAATTCCCATTTAATGGACTCTAAATTCAAAAGCAAATGACTAAAATTTCTGAAATAATCTGGGTTTGCATAATTGGAATTCAAAATTCAGAAATAAAGTTGATTCACAATAACTAATGGGCAAAGCTAAAATCGAATGCTATTTAGCTAGACTAAACTACAGGTTTTAAACTCATAAAGTGAAACTACAGCAAGCTTGGAACAAAATGCAGGAATTCAATAGAAAGGAACTAAAAATGCAGAATTAAATTGGCACACAAGCTGGACTTGGCACGCAAAGATTTAAGCTAGAGTTTAACTGAAATTACAGCTATTGTTAACTAAACAAACTCCCTAACTGATTGTCTTGCAGGATTAAAACCTAATTAAGTAAAAATTAATTCATAAATTGAAAGAAACAAACTAAGACAGCTGATAAAACTGAAACTCATAACAGAGTGGCTACAGAAATGAAAGTAACTGCAAAAACCGAAATTAAACTAATTAAACTACTCCTCGATTCCTTCCAGAGCTCAAAATCTTCTTGGTCGTCAAGCAAGAGCTGGCTTCGAACCCCTAGGCTCAGCAAATCAGTGGAAAATAACTTCAATCCTTCAATTCTGCTCAACTCCGTCAGCTGGGAAAATTCCGATCCGAGCTCTTCAATCTCGGCTTGTTGAGCTGCGATGAAGATTTGGAGACGACCTGAGCTCACCTGAGAACCCCTACAAGTGGCTCAGGTGATCTGAAACTGATTGTATCTGAGATTTAAGCTCCTGGACCACAGAGAATGCGAAACCCTCAACAACTCTGTCCGGATGGAAGTCGAGCTGAATTCTTGATCGAAACCATCTTCCAAGGATTCAGATTAGGATCTACGGATGAAATCGAGGGGTCGCGCCCCTTGGATGATGAAATTCCTGAAGAAAATGCAAAGAAAACGAAGAAGAAGGTGTTGCGGCGAGGAAACGCGACGAGGAGAAGCTGCTGGGAAAATCTGATTAATACTTAGCATTGGACGGTTCTGATTAATTTGAGAAATCCAACGGCTGATCATGCTCTGATTTGAGCCAAACTTTGATGATGATGATTTGGGGTCAGGATCTGTCTTGTGGTAGCTCGGATCCTCCAGATGTGGAACGGATGGTCCAGATCAACTTAATCTGTGAATGGATGATCTAGAGCCCTCCGAGCTTGATCCAACGGTTGATTGAGCTCTGATTGGAATGAAACCTTCAGATCTTGATCATAGTGCTTGATCAACCCTAACCCTAGCTCAGATTGCTTCAGATCGTTTCAGATGGCTCAGATCTAGCCGCTCTTGAATCGGACGGCTCGGATTAATCGTAAGCTTGACAATTCGATCCGGTTCACTTCCGACTCAAGTTTGACCCAATATGGTCTAGGTCCAGGATCCTTTAATGCCTACAAAAATATATCAGAAAATTAGTGGCCAAATAATCCAAAAATTGTGTAAATTTGCAATTAAGTCCAAAATAAGAGGAAATCCTAAAACCTAGGGCAATTTCACAATTAATCATTAAAGACATAGGTCAAACAGGGATTTTAGCAACTCAAATGATCAATAAAATGGAATCTATCAATCACCACCTGTAGACCTGGTCATAAAATCAAAAACAAATCACAGTAAAAGTAGATAAAGAAAGATGAAACAAATAAAATCAGATTACCAGATACAGCAGTAAGCACAAAAATAAATCAAGAAAAATGTGAAATAAGCGCACAAGCAAAAATCAAACAAATCAATTAGTTTCTTCCCCGGCAACGGCGCCAAAAATTTTGATGACCGCTAACTAGGTGTCACGAATGTGGGTCTCAAAATTTAGATGTATGAAAGCTGGAAACCCTTTTTGCTATCAAAGAATGAAAACGTAGTAAAGGGGTCACAGGTCGTATTTTTTTTCGAGGGCTAGTTGAGAGTGTTGGATTTGAGCTTGAGTTTACGTGTCGTTGATTAATTTTGGGTTTTAAATAAAATCTGGGTTTGTTTGCAATTCAGGAATGAAAGCGCAAAGAAAATGAAAGAAACTTAACTAAATGAGCTAAACAAAGTGTAAGACAACTAATGAACTCAAGCAATTTGAAACCTACACAACCAAGGGACTTAACTGACTTTTGGAAAACAATTCTGATTATTAATTGCAAACCAAATATTAAGCAAAAGAATTGAAACAAGGCTGAAATTTCCGGTTGATACTAATGCCGAAACTTATCTTGATACAAAGTGGAAAAAGTGAAATCAACTTGATACACAAGGAAGAAAACTTATATGCCAAAACTATATGCTAAATAGAGAACTATAACTGATGTAACGTAAATGAATTTGAAGCCAACAAATTAAATGAAGAATTCAACAACAATTGACTTCAAAAATGAATGAATGTAAGCAACAACTCAGAGACCAAACTGATTTGCAGAATTGCATCCACTACAGAAATGACAAACAGAACTTCCTAAGTTCAATGCAGAAATGCGCAACAGAACAAGTGCTGAACTAGCAAATGCAAGCTAAATTCGAATCTCTAATCCAAGTTCAGACAAGCTAAGAAAAAAACTAATGTTTACTTGGCACGAAATCCAGAAGATACAACTGAAAGAAAACTTGAAAACTTAATGCTGAAAACCTGCTGACTTGGACACTGATGTGCAGCAGTTCGGCTGAAACCAAATGCAAAGATTGATACCAAGGCCTTTGGAGATGCAACCAGCTACAAGGTAAATGCAGACAAGAAAACTAAGGCTAGCTTGATACGCAATTCAGAAACTGGAGAACAACAAAACTGCTGTGCAAAAAAATTCTAAGTTCAGAAACAAAAGTGTGTGTGTGCAGAAATCGAAGACTAAATTAGGGAACAACTGAACTTAAGCACTCACAAGGCAAACTAAGATCGATTTTACCAAACTAGTATCAGAACAATTCAGAATTAAACTAGACTAGCTGATCTAAAATGCAGGAACTAAAGGATTGAGAATTGCAGAAACTAAATGCTGATACGCAACTAACAAACTGGCACGCAAGCAATTAAACATGACATGAACTGTAATCAAGAACAATTGTTAACTAAACAAGCTACCGACTAATTAACTTGCAGAATTGAAACACTAATTGAAACTAGAACAATTCAGAAATTGAAACTAAGGAGCTGATACAAAAAACAGAAACAGAACAGACTACAGAATTCAGAAATTACAGCTACAACTTGAAAATTCAATAAGAAGTCTAAGCCTCAATCACTCCCTTAGCTCAAAACCTCCTTGTTCATCACACAAGGGCAAGCCAAGAACCCCTTCAGCTCCGTAAATCACTGGAAACAGCTCCAATCGATCGATTCTACTCAAACTGCACTCAGCTGGAAAATCGAATCCAATCTCCTCGATCTCAATGGATGGGATTGCGATGATGATTTGAGGACGCTCTGAGCTCACCTGAGGACCCCTACAGACGGCTCAGATGATCGGAAATGGATCACGGATGAGACACAAGTGATTGAATCGCAGAACTACCGAAACCCTCAAACAACCCTATTCCGGCGCAATTTTGAGCTGAATTCTCCAAAGAAGCTTCCTCCAATGATCCAAATCTTGATCCAAGGTTGAAGTTAAGGTGGTCACGCCTTCAAACTAAGGAAATTGCAAGAAAAATGAAGAAACATGAAGACGATGAACTATTGCGGCGAAGACGCGACGAGGAAGAAGTGTGGATGATTTTTGATTAAATACTTAGCATTGGACGGCCCAGATTTCTTTAACTCAATCCAACGGCTGATCTTCATCCGATCTGACCCAAACTTTCCAGATGTTGATTAAGGGTCAGGATCTGCCTCGTGGTAGCTCGGATCCTCCAGATTTGCAACGGATGGCTCAGATCAACCTGATCTTTGAATGGACGCTCTAGATCCCTCTGATCTTGATCCAACGGCCGAATGATCTCTGATTTGAATGAAACCTTCAGATCTTGATCAGAGTGCTTGATTAACCCTAATCCTATCTCGGATTCACTAGATCAGTGGCGGATGGTCCAGATCTTCTCTTTTACTCAAATGGATGGTCTAGATCCCCTTGTCTTGATCCAACAGATGGATCTTCTCCAATTTGCCCCTAAACCTCCAAATCTCATAATGATGATCAGATCTACCTTTCCTCAGCTTGGATCCATCTGATTTGCCCTGGATGATCGAGATCTACTTAACTTCTGAATGGATGTCTCACAGTTCTCCAGAGCTTGATCGCCTTGATCTGAGCCTGATCCTGACCATTCTTGACCTCGGTTCATGATCCTTTCATGCCTACAAAAATAGATCGACAATTAAGTTCAAAAATATTTCAAATGTATAAAGATTTGCAATAAAGCCCAAAATAGAACTAATCTATGGAACCGAGGGTAAATTCAATGTTACGCATGTAAAATGTGGGTCAAACATGGATTTTAACATCAGAAATAATCAATAAAATATCACTTATCAGTAGCTTCAACTAGTTTCACATAGCTAGGCCAAGCTTCCCTAACGTACTATCATCTCGCCCCACCTTGGTACTAGGTTAGGCAAGTATCAACCAATCTTTTTCCTATCTAACCGTTCTAAGTAATGCAGAAAAATAAACATGGATGACATGATAGATATTTAACGAAAAATAAGTGGATGCATGGGCATGACATTTATGCATGAGTCAATCAAGTCAAGTAATTTTATTAGGTTTCTAATAATGTATAAAATTCCCGATTTGATACATACCGTGTGAACCCGCGAATATGTCAACCCACTTTAACATATTTATTGTTATTTAGTTGGAGGTTTTAGTTGAGTAGAATTTTATTTAGTTTCATAATTGAAGATAATTAATTGATTTTTAGTTCGTGAATTTTGTTAAATTAAAGATTGAATTGTTAATTAAGATTTAAGAATTAATTATGATTTTAAGATGTTAAGTATTAATTGGTTAAGAATTAATTAAAGTTAAGTTATTGAAAATTATTTAAGGTTTAAATTAATTTCAGGTTAAATCATTAAAAAATTAATTAAGATTTAATTATTTCATAATTAATTAAGGTTTAATTATTTAAGAATTAATTAATGTTTAATTATTTAGGAATTAATTATTTAAGGATTAAAATTATTAAGAATTGATTAGGATTAAAGTTATTAAGAATTAATTAGGATTAAAATTATTAAAAATTAAGAATTAATTAGGATTAAATTTATTAAGAATTAATTATGATTAAATTTATTAAAAATTAATTAGTATTAAATTTATTAAGATTTAATGAGGATTAAAATTAACTTATTAAAGTTGTTAAGAATTTTGTGTCTAGTTGCATCATTTCCATTAATTCAACAATTTCTGATTCATCTAGCATTATTTCTTTTGAATTTAAGTTTTCAATTTTGTTTAATACTTCTATTTTATTTGGTTTTTTGTAAGTCCTATTAAACATAGCTTTAATTTTAATGAATTCTTCTTCATATTCAGAATCATTTTCTTCTTCTTCAGAATTAAATTCAGAATCTAAGGTTGTATCATTATCTTCATAGGAGGTAGAATAATTTTCAGGACTATTAATTAAAGTAGTATTATTATATTCAACAACAGTAGAATGTTAATTATGGGTAAACTATTATCCTCAATATTATTTTCAGAAATGGATTGAATATTAATTAAGGGTAAACTATTATCCTCAATATTATTTTCAGAAATGGATTGAATATTAATTTCAGATAGATTATAATTATCAACAATAATTTCATCATTATCCTCAAAATTATCAAAATTATCAGTAATATTATTGTCCTTAACATTTTTAGAATTATTAGTAATGTTATTATCCATAACATTTTCAGAATTATCAGTAATATTATTATCCTTAACATTTTCAAAATTATCAAATAAAATTTTAGAATTAATTCTAAAAATTATTGCATTAATATCATGGATTAATGAGTTAATATTTGGTATCTTACTATTATCAATGTTAAGTTCATTATTAACTAGTTGGCATGCAATACATTAAGTTGACTATTCAAAAAATCTAATTTATATGAAAAATTGAAAGTGCTATCTAAATTAACAGCATGCTGGTGTAACTGTGCAGAAATTTGAAAATTATTTCACAAATTAATTTTTCATACCTTGTTCGGACAGTGGTTCTTGTAGTATCCGTGCTTTTGACATCTGAAGCATTGTATGAGGCATTTGTCCCTCCGGTCTCCTAGCGCTGGTACCTCCTTTGCCGCCGGTGGTGACGAACGATTCTTACGAGTAGGACACTGGGTTTTATAGTGTCTTCTCTCCCTGCACTTGAAACATATAATATGAAACTTGAAAATTGACATAATTTAAAAGAAATGCCTGTATTCACCCTTGCTCCCCCTCAATTCGTGGCATTTTTGCTCTGTCGGTTGTTAGTCCGGTGAAGAGCTTCCAGGCACTGATACCACTTGTAGGATCGGTGTCGGTCGATAGAGGGGGTGAATATCGACTTGAAAATTTCGTCGAAAATCTTCGTTTAACGTCTTTCTATCAGAGTTAGTACGTAGCGGAAAATAATAGAATAAAAAGAAAGACAGAACACAAATAACACGCGGGTTTTACTTGGTTCCCAACCCCCTTGGGTCAGTACATCCAAGGCATAAGCACTCGATCGTGAGTCCACTAATGGTCTCCTTTCCGGACATTCCGGAGGTGGAGAAACCCGTCTTACAGTTCGAATAACAATCAAAGAAATAATAAAATAATACTGCTCGTAATTGAAATGGAAACCAAAAAAGAACTCGACCAACTCTGGAAGTCCGAAGTGTCGTGCACTTCCTCCTGGAGGGTCCTTGGTCGCAGAGCTTTAGTTAGAGTGCATTTGCTTCATATGGAATGCTTTTGCGGTTGCGGAAAGTGATGTTTTGCATTAAGGGGTTGAACGCATTTATATAGCAGCTTCACGGGCGCCTGTGATGTCTTGGGCGCCTGCCATGTGTCGGTCAAACTTCTTCCATTGCATCGAATTCACAGCATGGATAAAAAAACCCCTTCCCAGGCGTGTGGGAAACCACAAGCGCCTGGCTTGTCAGGCAGCTGGGATGGAGCTGCCTAAACTGGATCGCCCAACCTTCTTGGGTGCCTGATTGAAGATAGGAGCCCAGGAAGGTTATTCCCAGGCCTATTTCTCCTGCGTTTGCTTTCCTATCTTGCCTCCAACTCCAGGTACCTACAAGACAACAAACACAAGACAAAAACATCAATAATCATAGCCTTAGCTTAGTGGTTTTGACTTTGGATTTCACCCGAGACCCTAGGACGAACCGACGCCTAATGTTCCCTTTCCCGGGAAACGCGTCCTCACCTACTCCACACTGAAGAAGTTGAGTTTTGCTAACCGGAACCTCCGGTTGGACTTTCTCTTATCCTTCGAGAACCCGAATCTCGAGACGTCCGACCTCGACCCGACTCTACTTCTGTTCGCAATTCCCGCTCGGCTAAAGCTTTAGCCAACCGGGACATCCGGCTGGACTTTTGTTCAGCCTCCGAGAACTCGGATCTCGAGACGTCCAACCTCAACCCGTCTCTACTTCTGTCAGCCATCCTCGCTCGGTAAAGTCTCCATTGCCCGATCCCTGACCAGGACTTAGTGCTCAGCCCCCCGGACCAAGACTTCGTGCCAAGCTTCACTCACTAGGTCTTAATCCAATCTAGCTTCACTCCCTAGGATCCAGCTTCACTCGCCAGGATTTACTGCACCTAGCTTAACTCACTAGGATTTCCTTCACCTAGCTTCTCTTGCTAGGACCTGACTTCATACACTAGGATTTCTTTCACCACAATCACTTCTTTGCTAGTCATCATGATTCTAACTAGACTTCATCCAATCTTTAGGTAAATATAATTTCACACCTTAAGTCCGGTGTGGTTTAATCCCTTGGTCAAACTGACCAACCCTTGGTATTGGTTCACTCTGTCAAACATCAGATCCTGTTTGGCTATCCCTTTGTCAACCTGATCAAACCTGGGATTACCCTACCAAACATAAGGTCTTGTTGGTTTAACCCTTGATCACTTTGACCACCCTTAACATATTGTCTAATCATATTATCACTAACTTTAGTATATTGTCAAACTTCAAAACACTAGAGGAAGACTGTCCATTACTGATGCATATTGCACCAACAGAGAGCTTGAGAATGGAGTGTTAAATGATTGATGAGAGCTCTAAGCCAAGGACTACTTATAAAGGCCATTGGAGGCAACTCAGTTCCCAACTAAGGTATTTCAGTTCCCAACTGAGGTACCTCAGTTAAAAGTTTGGTCAAATATGAACTTTAAGCAGCCTATCGACTCTGAAGGCACCTTCAATTTGACCTGAGGTGCCTCAATTCCCAATTGAGGTGCCTTGGCTCCAAAATTAGCATCCTCCGACCGCCACAGCTCATATCTCCAACGGGAACTGATCGAAGGCGCATTCATCCATTGAGGGTGCCTCCAGTCCCAACTGAGGCATCTCAGGTCCCACCTTAGGTGTAACGCCCCAAATTTTCCGCTCTAGCTCGGTAATAATGGAACATGTGGCCAAGAATAATATTATGAATTTAGGGGAAAAAGTTGTGAATAAAAAAATGTTATGCATTATCTTGACACGTAGTGGATGTGTAATAATTATGCTTAGGTATTATATTTAATGTTATGCTTAAGTATCCTACACATGTATGAATGAATAATGATATGCATATGCATGTGTATGAATTAAATAAGTAGCATTCTCTAGGTGGGCTTTGGTTATGCGGGCTTGAAAAAAAATAATAAAAGGAAGAGAAAGCAAAAAGAAGAGGAGGTGCCAAGGATTGAACCTTGGACCTCAAAGAAGAATGCATATGTAACCAATTCACCCAGCAGGGGAGTGCTATTAGGAGGAGATGGGAAATCGTAGATGAATAGAAGATAAGTGAAGAGACACATGAAAATGAAGAGGCACCATTGAAAGAGGTGGTTACCTTTTCACTCCCTATAAAAGAGCATGGGGAGAGAAATGCCCAAGGCATTTTCGGCCACAAGCCCTCCCCTCTCTTCTCACCAAGCCTTCCCTCTTCTTCCTCTCCCTCACTGAGATCTAGGGTCTCCTTGCAGCCCAAAACCGAGCCCCACAAACCGGAAGAAGAAAAGTAGAAGAACAAGAGGAGTACCAAGCCTAAGAGCCCCTTTCTTCTCCAAAGTCTAGAACACCTTTTGAAATTTTTTTAGCGCAAGAAGTAAGACTCCCTCACCTGCAACATAATAGCCTTGAATGTGTATTTATGATCCCTTATGTTTGCTTGTGATGTTGTGTGGAAAAAATGGAAGAAAAACCATGTTGTATGTTACGGTCAAGGAAGGTTTTCTCCTCTTTTGTTATGTTTAAGTTTAGATGATGACTCTACATGCTTATTGATACCTTCTTATAGTAGATGGATGATGAATACATGATGTTTGAGTGCCTTTCATGATGTAAAGGACTTAGAACCTCTCGGCCAAGTGGTGGAGATGGGTAGATGCATGTGTATGGACTAGGGTTTGATTCTATGTGAATTTTCCCTTGCTTATGTAATGTTTTATGTCAAGAAAATTGTGGAAGCCATGCCTTATTAAATCTGTGAGTTTCGGCCAACAACTAGGTAGAGGGCTAAAATAGGTCCAAACTACAAATCATGTACCTAAACTAATGTTTAGTGAAGTCTAGACTACCCTTATACTTGTAAATGATCTCTTATGAAATTGTTTCCATGTTACATGAATTTTTATGCTATAGTACCCTAACTATGAATTTCGGCCAGCATCTAGAATGAGGACTAAAATAGGTCCAAACTACAATCATGTGCCTAAACTAATGTTTAGTGAAGTTTAGACTACCCTTGTACTTGTAAATAATCTCTTGTGTGAAGTGTACACTTATTTCAATGTTATAGGAATTTTATGCTATGAAACCCTACCTATGAAGTTTCGGCCAGCATGTATTAAGATAGGAAAAGAAAGCTAAAACCAATGTTTTTCCTTGATTAAGATAAATATGTTACATGAATGATGTGTTGATAAGACTAGCATGATGTTTGCTTCACTTGCATGTTTTTAAAGAAAGATCCTACATTGTCATGCTATTTATGAGAATGATTGTGCCATGAAAGTGTGCCTATACTCATGAATGATTGAATGTCTATAGTACAGTCATTATGAAAGAAAGAAAAAGGAAAGAATGCATGTATGTATTTTACTTTGAAGTATGGCTTGTACCGGATCTTGAAAAAGATCCACGGTTCTGGACTACCGAAGCTGTCCCTAGGTTGAAAGATAGTAGGCCTAGTAACCCTAGTAGGTCGAGACTAGATACCTCGCATCTATTTAGGGATGCGCGTAATGAAAGAATGGGTACAAGCCGGGGACCCCTATAAAGATGATGTATGCTTATGTTAAAGTATTACTTATTATGTTTTCTAAAGAGCATCCTAATGTTTTTGCAATGCATATGTTTTATGTTTGTATGCATTCATGTACCTTATGTGCCTTATGAGTTTTATGCTATACATGAGATGTTATATGTCTTTCAAATATACGTGACATGTGGATTTAGTGAGTAGGAAAGAGCTTACTAAGTTTCGTACTTATAGTTGATTGCTTATGTTGCAGATCAACATAGAAATTTCTAAAGGAAGGGAAGCTGCAGGAAGGGCTCGTGTGTGTGGTGGTGACTTGGCTGATCGATCCATTTAGTGCCATTATAGACTTAGCACTTATCTTTCTAAGAAAACATATTTTACTACCTTATACTTGATACTTGTTAGCTCTTTAGGAGTTTATTTAATGCATGGATGCTTCTAGATACTATGTGATCTTCATACCCCTTCTTGTTGCATGTGTTATAGTTATGTTTTATTTCCGCTGCAATGCTTTAGATTCATATGCAATAATATGCGTAAGTTAAGTTAAGTAGAAAAAAAAAGGGTAACGCGCCGCCTTAACGGTAAGGGGCGGGCGTTACACCTGTCACCATACAGGCGCCTGTATGATCAGGCGCCCGACCCCATTCAGGTGCTGGGAGCAGAAACCTTCAACCTTTGTTCCTGCAACCAGGGATAGTTCCAAAACATAAATAATAAACAAATAATATATAAGTTAAGCACAATTAATAGCCTGAGCTGTGTTGGTTCTGACTTTGGGCTTCCAAAATGGAACCCTAGGTCAAACCAACGCCTAGTGTTTCCTCCTACGGGGAACATGTCCTCACCTACTCCTCTTAGGAGAGTTTACCTTTTTGCCAACCGACTCCTCTGGTTGGACTTTTGCCCAATCCTCTGGATTAGGTCTTCGTGCCCAATCCGCAACCAGGACTTATTACCCCACCCTCGGTCAGGTCTTCGGTGCCCAACCCTCGACCAGGAATTATTGCCCAATTCCTCGAATCAGGACTTCATGCCCAATCCACGACCAAGACTTATTACCCCACCCTTGGTCAGGTCTTCGGTGCCAGCCCTCGACCAGGAATTATTGCCCAATTCCTAGAATCAAGACATCGTGCCTAGTGTGTTAGTGATATGAGAGAAGTGTCCTAAGGCAATCGCCTTATGATTGTAATCATTTATTTTAATAAATGAATATTCACTATTTGAGTATACATGTTTGTGTATTTGATTGAGATCTTAAACTCATTTACTGAATGTCCGCAATACAATTCACAGCATGAGAGAATTTGTGATGAATTCACAACTAGTGATTATCTCTACATGTGCAATTGTGAAGTATTGAAATTGTCCCTAGTCGATGAATTGATAAATACGGATACTATCAATTTTGTTGAGACTAGCATGGGTTATTCTCTAATCAGCTGATTCTCACTGGCTGGTGACATTGAGATGTCCGGAGATAAACATGAATGCTAGTTAAGGGAACTAGTTCATTAGAGTGACTGGATGTAAAACTTCATATGGTAGTCTACATATAGATATGTCAGTGAAGTTCTTACTGCAGCTTAAGTGCGATGTTCCTTTGACTTGCGGTGTCCAAGTCATCTTGGTCATGGAGACTTATACTTTGACATCTTAAGCAAGCATCTCCAAGGAGGTGTGGACCCAGGATGATTGGGTATAGGACGAAGTGCCCGAAGATGTTTGAACAGCCTACAAAGGATTCAACACTCCTTGCGAGGAGATGTATACCCGAGGCCTATCGTCGGATTATTACTCGAAGCCTCTGGCTAGAGCATGACATGTTCAGAGTATGAATCTCTTAAATACATGAGAGTAATTAGAATCCGTAGGATAAGAAAACGTTACTTGGGCTAGGTGTGACGTAGTCAGCCTAGTGGGGACTGACACACATAGACCATGTCCTGAACCAAGTGGGTATAAGATGGTGAAGGGAATGGGGCACGATTCATTATAGCTGCTGAAGGGATTCAGAATTGTTTCTGAGGTCAACCGTTGATCTTTCGATTAATTGGGGATTATGATGTACTACTAGGTGCCACTTATGATTGTTCCATAATTGATTAATTATAGACGGCCAACATAAATCGAAAGCTTATTTAGTCACACGCACTACGAGTAATCCAAGGGATTTAAAACGAGTTGAAAATTGGATTTTCCAATCAAGAGCGATTAAATTTGTTTAGCCAAACGATAAGTCGAATCTGAATTTTTCAGAGACGCATCGGAAGCATAAAATGGCTAAGTCTTTTGAAGACTTAATAGATGAATTAAATAAGTTTAATTCATTGGGGCGTGGCTTGGATGGGCCGGCCAAAGAGGGCCTCCATCCTCTTTGCTTGGCCGGCCACAACAAAGGGAGAGAACCAAGTTTTTGGTTCAATTTATAAAATAAACCAAGTGTGGTTTATTTTATAAAATTATGGATGATATAAATTTTTATATATAATAAACCAAGGTTTGGTTTATTTTTTATGCAAATTAAAATGAACCATGGATTGATTTATTTTATAAAATCAATCATGGATTGATTTACCATGATAAGAAAATTTATTCCATAAGAGAAAAGAGACTTGATTGATTTTTATCATGAATTAAAATATAATTTTGACCATGATATAAAATCAAACTTGGCATGATGGAATAAGTTATTCCATATTTGAGAGGCTTGATGGTTGAGAGGCCACTATATAAAGGACCCAAGGCAAGGCTTGGAAAATAATCGAAGTGATGAAGGCATAGACTCTCTCCCTCTCTTTCTCTCCTTTTCTTCCCCCCTTCTTGCCGTGCGCCAACCAGCCCCATGAAGGATCTTTTGCCGACCACCACCTGCTGCCGGAGAAGGAAGCTCTGGCCATTCTTTTGTGGTTAGTCTTCTAACTTCTCTCTTGGTTTTTCTCATCGCGTTCTCAGAGAATCTAGTAGTTCTCGAGAACACGAAACTCGTGGCTTTGCGAAGTCATCCCGAAGATACTCGGCGTGGACGCAAATAGAGGCGGAACTTCCAAGGGACGCTTACGGTTGGATCTCGTCCCTTCCTTCGAGTTAGGTGAGGTAATACGTAAATTAGTTCATGTTTCTGCAAAATTTTAAATATATAATCATGTCTACACAAGATAAAATTGCATGCTTAGATGTGTGGTTAAATAATTTGAGAAATTATTTATGCTAAACCTTCCGCTGCACGTAATTAATTTTAAAATTACGAACCCGCATCCATGTCAACATGCACCCGGTCCCAACAGTGGTATCAGAGCGAGGTTTGTGTTTGACATTATCATATAATTGTTTTTGCGGAAAGCTTTGTCATGATCTCAATTTTGGAAATTTTTCCAATTATGGATACTTTCCAATTATGGTAAATTTTCGATTTAGGAATTTCAAAGATTGGAAATCCTCATGAAATTTCGCAAACTTTTGAAATATCTCTGTTTCTGAAATTTTATGATAATTGTGAAAACATTCCATTTTTGGAAACTTTCCAATTTTGAAAATTTTCTATTTTGGAAATTTTCCAATTTTGGAAAAATGTAAGTTTTCTTTGTGCCAGAAACTTATAATTATTCTGAAAATCTTTTATTTTTTGAAACTTTCCATTTATGGAAAGCTCGCAATTTTGGGCACTTTCTTTCAAGAATGTCTAGACAAATTATGGAAATATTAATTGGCATTTAAATTCATAATTAGAAATTAAATTATTTACAAAATTTTTTATTTTGGATTGAGCCTCGGGGAGCCGTCCAATTTAAAGTTAATTGTTATAATTAAATTTCCTAAATTGAATTTAAATTGTCAAATTCTTATTTTGGATTGAGCCTCGGGGAGCCGTCCAAATTATGTTATTGATATTAATTTTCCATAAATAAAATATGTGATCAAATCTTGAAAATTTTTGAGATGATTCTCAAATGATAATTTTCTTATTTGATTTATGAGGTGATGCTCTTACATATTATTGTCTCCAAAAATAATTAGGAAAATTGTTTCCTATAGAGTATATTTCCTTAAATAAGATTTTCATGAAAATAATATGTGGTTGAATTAAGGGAATCTGTCTCTTAATTTAATAAGATTTGATTTAGAGAAATCAATGTCTTAAACATATTATTTCCGAAATTGATTATGATAATTCAGGAAATTGTTTCCCAAAATAATTCCTTGAATAAAGTATGAAATTAGAATTAGGAAATCTGGTTCCTAATTCAATTAATCAGGCTTGATAAATTAAGTCACATACATACTCTATTAAGGAAATCGTTAGAACATGACATAATTATATGTCATGAATGTGCATAAAAGAAAAGAATGAGACCCAAAACCCCTTACAAAATATTAAGGCCAACACCTTCCATTAATAGGGTTAGAACCGGAGTTTTGTTTCTCGTTTGGGTTGATGGACACATCCATGCCCGGCTTGAACCTCAACATGTTCAAACCATGGAATTAGTTTATGACTGATATAGTTGGAGTCAGAGGTCAATCCTTAGTTTTGGTTGTTGGACACATCCAAGCCTGACTAAACGGTTGAATGAGCTCCAACCATATTAAAACTATTTCTTGATTAATGGGTCAGCCTTAAGCTTGGAGCATCGATTTGTTGTGCCATAGCCAAGGTCGATGTAAAGAGAGGTGCAGTTGGGTGCTATGTATATTGTTGCATACTTGTTAATGAGTTAACAACCCAATGATTTATGCAAACATTTAATTAGTTGATAGCATAATGTGATAGTTACATATGTATAATATGTAATCGGTATAATTACCTACCTTCATAGCTAAGAATAACTTGATGGACTCTAGCCATGGTTGTTCTTATCTATGGTTGGATATCAACCTATTTGGAGATGTTCCTACGATCTCCCGAATTGATAAAAAGGGTTATTCAATTCGAAAAATAAATAGGATTTAATTAATGTATATTGATGCATTCTTTATCATTCTCATCACATAACCTCAATTTGTATTTCTAGGATAATCACCTGATCATGTCTTCTCTGAATTTGCGTTCTATTTTGGACACCAATAAGCTGACTGGGCCAAACTTCATGGACTGGCTTCGAAACCTGAGGATAGTCCTCAAGGCAGAAAAGCTTGCTTATGTCCTTGAAGAACAACTTCCCAACCATCCTCCTGAAGATGCAACTCCAGATCAGTTAGTGGTCTATCAGAAACATGTGGCCGATTCTGAACTTGCGAGTTGTATCATGCTGGCCACTATGGTACCTGAGCTACAAAAGCAGCATGAGCATATGGATGCTCATACCATCGTCTTCCATCTTCATGAGCTGTTTGACGAGCATGCGAGATCCGAAATGTTTGAGGTCTCCAGACTCCTCTTCACCTCTAAGATGCAGGAAGGCACTTCTGTTTCACAGTTTGTGTTGAAGATGCTGGGGTACATTGAGCGACTAGGCACACTCGGATTTGCAATGGATAACGAACTAAGTATTGACTTAATTCTGCATTGTTTGCCCAAGAGTTACTCACAGTTTGTGATGAACTATCGGATGAACAAACTGGAAACTACCATTCCTGAGTTGCTTAACCTGCTGAAGACTGTAGAGTCTTCTGTAAAGCAGGATCAGAAGACGGTACTGTTAGTTGGCTCCTCAAAGAAAGGCTCTAAGAGGAAGCCGAAAGAACAAAATAAGGCAAGGAAGAAAAGGGCCAAAAAGATTAAAAAGGCACCAAAAGGCACTTGCCATCACTGCGGCAAGGAGGGCCACTGGCGAAGAAACTGCAAGGTTTATCTTGAGTCCTTGAAGAAGAAGGCATCCGATGCCCCATCCTCTTCAGGTATCTTTGTTATTGAATGTCACTCTATTTCCTTGCACACCTGGGTACTTGATACTGGGTGTAGCTCACATATATGTAATGACATATAGGGGCTAAGGAATAGAAGAAGACTCGTCAAGGGAGAAGCAAATTTGCGAGTTGGAAATGGAGCAAAGATTGCTGCTGTTGCCATCGGAACATATTTGCTAAAGCTCCCTACTGGACTTGTCTTAGAATTGGATAATTGTTATTTTGTTCCTTCGTTAATAAAGAACATTGTATCTATTTCATGCTTGAATGAAAAGGGTTATCATTTAACTTTTAGTAACAATTGCTGTTACATAACTTTAAATGGTGTTCTTTATGGGACCGGAACTTTATGCAATGGTATCTACACGTTAGATTTATCCGGTGACGTTTTCAATATCGAAGTTAGCAACAAACGTGCTCGAATAGATAATCAAATAGACTCCTATACGTGGCATTGTTGTCTTGGCCATGTAAGCAAGAAACGCATTACCAAATTACACCGATGTGGAATTCTGGAATCATTTGAACCTGGTTCATTTGATACATGATAATCATGCTTAAAAGGCAAGATGACCAAATTACCCTTCTCCGAAAAAGGTAAACCAGTGGGAGAATTGCTTGGTCTAATACATACTGATGTATGTGGACCAATGTCAACTCTTGCACAAGGAGGCTATAGCTACTTCATTACCTTTATCGATGATCACTCACGATTCGGGTATGTGTTCTTAATGAAACACAAATTTGATTCTTTTAGAAATTCAAAAAGTTCAGAAGTGAAGTAGAGAAACAGCTTGGCAAAAGTATTAAGATACTTCGATCCGATCGAGGTGGTGAATACTTAAGTCAAGAGTTTCAAGATTATCTTAGGGACAATGGGATATTGTCTCAATGGACTCCGCCATATAAACCACAGCATAATGGTGTATCTGAGAGGCGTAACCGAACCTTGATGGACATTGTTAGATCTATGATGAATCATGCAACTCTTCCAAAATCCTTTTTGGGCTATGCGCTTAACACAGCTGTTTACTTACTAAACAGAGTCCCGACAAAGGTAGTCTCTACTACTCCATATGAGATGTGGAATAGTAAGAAACCTCATTTATCTCACCTAGGCTTATGTAAAGCGGACTGTATCAGACAAATTGGATGCTAAGTCTGATAAATGTCTATTTATTGGATACCCTAAGGAAATGAAAGGTTACCAATTCTATCATCCCTTGGAACAAAAGGTGTTTGTTTCAAGGCATGCTGTATTTCTAGAAAAAGAATTTCTTTTACAAGAAAACAGTGGGAGTAGCATTGAACATGAACAAGTTCAATAAACTCCAATAGACATTACAGAGACACCTAGTCTAGACCCACAACTAATAACTCATAATGATGAGCTATCAGTTGAACCTAAAACAACACCACTTCTTCGTAGGTCTGATAGGACACGCAATATTCCAGAGAGATACGGATTTCTCATAAGTGAATCGAACAACGTGTTACTCATTAACGATGACGAACCTATCAGTTATGAAGATGTTCTGAAAAATTCAGAAAGGGATAAATGGCTTGAAGCCATGAAGTCGGAAATGGATTCCATGTACAAAAATCAAGTATGGGACTTGTTTAACCCACCTGAAGGGATTAAGCCCGTAGGGTGCAAGTGGGTTTTCAAGAAGAAAACCGACATGGAAGGTAATGTTGTTACCTTTAAGGCTAGATTAGTGGCTAAAGGATATCGTCAGAAACAAGGAATTGATTATGACGAAACCTATTCGCCAGTAGCTATGCTTAAATCCATTCGGATGCTCCTAGCCATAGCAGCTCATTATGATTATGAGATATGGCAAATGGATGTGAAAACAGCTTTCCTTAATGGAAACCTGCTTGAGGATGTATACATGATACAACCTGAAGGCTTCACATCGGTTAATAAAACCAATGTATGCAAGCTTCGACGATCCATATATGGACTAAAGCAAGCATCCAGGAGTTGGAACATCCGTTTTGATGAGACAATCAAAGAGTTTGATTTCTCACAAAATCCTTGGGATTAGAAGTCTATAGAGATAGATCAAAACGATTGCTTGGTCTTTCGTAGTCTACATATATAGACCGAGTGCTAGAAAGGTTTAGCATGTCGGAATCCAAGAAAGGTTACCTTCCCATCAGGCATGGGATCAACCTTTCGAAGTCTATGTGTCCGCGCACAGAAGAAGAGAGGATTTGCATGAATAAGATTCCTTATGCATCCGCAATAGGATCTATCATGTATGTTATGTTATGTACTAGACTTGATGTATCGTATGCTCTGAGCGTCACAAGCAGATACCAGTCTGATCCAGGAATGGATCATTGGGCGGCTGTCAAGACAATCCTCAAGTACTTAAGAAGAACTAAGGATGTGTTCCTAATATATAGAGAAGGTGATATGATAATACGTGGGTATACAGATGCCAGTTTCCAGACAGATAAGGATGACTCCAAATCTCAGTCCGGATACGTATTTATTTTGAATGGAGGCGCAATAAGTTGGAAGAGTTCCAAGCAAGACACCGTAGCGGATTCTACCACGGACGCGGAATATATTGCAGCTTCAGAAGCAGCAAAGGAAGCAGTCTGGATCAAGAAGTTTATCTCAGAACTTGGTGTGGTTCCAACCATTGATGAAGCAATACCGGTTTACAGCAACAACAATGGAGCTATTGCACAAGCAAAGGAACCAAGGTCTCATCAGCGATCCAAACTTGTGCTTCGCTGCTATCATCTGATCAGAGAGATTATAAGTAGGAATGATATACAAATTGAGAAAATTCCCACTGAAAGGAATTTAGCGGATCCTTTAACTAAGGCCTTGCCTCAAAGCAAGTATGAGGGTCATGTTAGAGCCTGTGGTAATGGGTACCGTAGCGATTGGCATTAGGCCAAGTGGGAGTTTGTTAGTGATATGAGAGAAGTGTCCTAAGGCAATCGTCTTATGATTGTAATCATTTATTTTAATAAATGAGTATTCACTATTTGAGTATACATGTTTGTGTATTTGATTGAGATCTTAAACTCATTTACTGAATGTCCGCAATACAATTCACAGCATGAGAGAATTTGTGATGAATTCACAACTAGTGATTATCTCTACATGTGCAATTGTGAAGTATTGAAATTGTCCCTAGTCGATGAATTGATAAATACGGACACTATCAATTCTGTTGAGACTAGCATGGGTTATTCTCTAATCAGCTGATTCTCACTGGCTGGTGACATTGAGATGTCCGGAGATAAACATGAATGCTAGTTAAGGGAATAGTTCATTGGAGCGACTGGCTGTAAAATTTCATATGGTAGTCATCATATAGATATGTCAGTGAAGTTCTTACTGCAGCTTAAGTGCGATGTTCCTTTGACTTGCAGTGTTCAAGTCATCTTGGTCATGGAGACTTATACTTTGACATCTTAAGCAAGCATCTCCAAGGAGGTGTGGACCCAGGATGATTGGGTATAAGCCGAAGTGCCCGAAGATGTTTAAACAGCCTACAAAGGATTCACCACTCCTTGCGAGGAGATGTATACCCGAGGCCTATCGTCGGATTGTTACTCGAAGCCTCTGGCCAGAGCATGACATGTTCAGAGTATGAATCTCTTAAATACATGAGAGTAATTAGAATCCGTAGGACGAGAAAACGTACTTGGGCTAGGTGTGACGTAGTCAGCCTAGTGGGGACTGGCACACATAGACCATGTCCTGAACCAAGTGGGTATAAGATGGTGAAGGGAATGGGGCACGATTCATTATAGCTGCTGAAGGGTTTCAAAATTGTTTCTGAGGTCAACCGTTGATCTTTCGATTAATTGGGGATCATGATGTACTACTAGGTGTCACTCATGATCGTTCTATAATTGATTAATTATAAACGGCTAACATAAATCGAAAGCCTATTTAGTCACACGCACTACGAGTAATCCAAGGGATTTAAAACGAGTTGAAAATTGGATTTTCCAATCAAGAGAGATTAAGTTTGGTTGAGCCAAATGATAAGTCGAATCTGAATTTTTCAGAGACGCATCGGAAGCGTAAAATGGCTAAGTCTTTTGAAGACTTAATCGATGAATTAAATAGGTTTAATTCATTGGGGCGTGGCTTAGATGGGCCGGCCAAAGAGGGCCTCCATCCTCTTTGCTTGGTCGACCACAACAAAGGGAGAGAACCAAGTTTTTGGTTCAATTTATAAAATAAACCAAGTGTGGTTTGTTTTATAAAATTATGGATGATATAAATTTTTATGTATAATAAACCAAGGTTTGGTTTATTTTTCATGGAAATTAAAATGAACCATGGATTGGTTTATTTTATAAAATCAATCATGGATTGATTTACCATGATAAGGAAATTTATTCCATAAGAGAAAAGAGACTTGATTGATTTTTATCATGAATTAAAATATAATTTTAACCATGATATAAAATCAAACTTAGCATGATGGAATAAGTTATTCGATATTTGAGAGGCTTGATGGTTGAGAAGCCACTATATAAAGGACCCAAGGCAAGGCTTGGAAAATAATCGAAGTGATGAAGACATAGGCTCTCTCCCTCTCTTTCTCTCCTTTTCTTCCCCCCTTCTTACCATGCGCCAACAAGCCCCAAGAAGGATCTTTTGCCGACCACCACCTGCTGCCGGAGAAGGAAGCTCCGCCATCCTTTTGTGGTTAGTCTTCTGACTTCTCTCTTGGTTTTTCTCATCGCGTTCTCGGAGAATCTAGTAGTTCTCGAGAACACGAAACTTGTGGCTTTCCGAAGTCATCCCGAAGATACTCGGCGTGGACGCGATTAGAGGCGGAACTTCCAAGGGACGCTTACGGTTGGATCTCGTCCCTTCCTTTCAAGTTAGGCGAGGTAATACGTAAATTAGTTTATGTTTCTGCAAAATTTTAAATATATGATCATGTCTACACAAGATAAAATTGTATGCTTAGATGTGTGGTTAAATAATTTGAGAAATTATTTATGCTAAACCTTTCGCTGCACGTAATTAATTTTAAAATTACGAACCCACATCCATGTCAACATGCACCCGGTCCCAACATAGTGTACCTAGGACTTTTCCTGTACACTTGAATAACTTCGTTACATCACAATAAAACCTTAACTTATGAACCCTTTTCCATTATCAAAACACAAGTTCGATCTTGGTCTTGGTCCGGAGGACTTAGCACTAAGTCCTAGTCGGGGATCAGGCAACGGAATCTTTGCCGAGCAAGGATGGCAGACAGAAGTCGAGGTGGGTCAAGGTCGGACGTCTCAAGATCTGAGTTGTCGGAGGCCGAGCAAAAGTCCAGCCAGAGGTCCCAGTTGGCAAAAGCTTTAGTCGAGCGGGAATTGCGAACAGAAGTAGAGATGGGTCGAGGTCGAACATCTTGAGATTCGGGTTCTCGGAGGCTAAGCGAAAGTCCAACCGGAGGTTCCGGTTGGCAAAACTCAACTTCTCCAGTGTGGAGTAGGTGAGGATGCATTCCCCGGGAAAGGGAATTAGGCGCCGGTTCGACCTAGGGTCTCAGGTGAAATCCAAAGTCAGAACTGCTAAGCTAATGCTATGATTATCGATGTTTTTTTCTTGTGTTTTTGCAGGTACCTGGAGTTGGAGGCAGGATAGGAAAGCAAACGCAGGAGAAACAGGCCTGTGAATAACCTTCCTGGGTGCCTTACTACAACCAGGAGCCCAAGAAGGCTCGGCGGCCAGTTTGGGCAGCCCCATCCTAGGCTAGGCGCCTATGGCTTCCCAAGCGCCTGGGAAGGGGTTTTTTATCCCTGCTGTGAATTTGGTGCAACGAATGAAGTTTGACCGACACGTGGCAGGCACCCAAGACATCACAAGCGCCCGTGAAGTTGATATATAAAGGGGTTCGACCCCTCAATGTAGAACATCACTTTCCGCAACCGCAAAAGTATTCCGTGTGAAGCAAATGTGCTCTAGTCGAAGCTCTGTGACCAAGGATGCTCCAGGAGGAAGTGCGCGGCACTTCGGACTTACAGAGTTGGCCGAGTTCTTTTTTAGTTTGCGTTTCAATTACGAGATGTATTATTTTATTATTTCTTTGCTTGTTATTCGACTGTATGACGGGTTTCTCCGCCTCTGGAAAGTCCGGAAAGGAGGCCATTAGTGGTTTCACGATTGAGTGCTTAGGCCTTGGATGTTCTAACCCTAGGGATTGGGAACCAAATAAACCCGCGTGTCATTTGTCTTCTGTCTTTCTTTTTATTCTATTATTTTTTGCTACGTACAAACTCTGATAGAAAGACGTTAAACGAAGATTTTCAACGAAGTTTTCAAGTCGATATTCACCCTCCCTCTATCGACCGACACCGATCCTACACTCTCATGATCATTCTACTTCCTTGTCTGTAAACCACACACACACATACTCACACACCCAATAAATAAGAGTTAAAAGTTGGAAATAACCTTATAGAAATGTTAGGAGAATTTTTCAAAAATTATAGAAAGGTTTATGGGGATCAATAGGCATGAGATGGACTAATTTTGAATTATTTGAGGAAAGTTTAATTTTTGGAAATTTAGTTTATATATATAATAATATATATATATATTATATATATATATGTATATAACTTTTCCTCCTCTCTTTTTTATTTTCCTCCCTGTTCCCTAACCCCATCGCGTTGACTCTCGCTTCCATCATCATTGTCGGTGTCGGTCCCTGCCCCTCATCATCAGTGCCAAGCCCAAGCCGACGTCGCCCCCTCTCCCGATCCCTCTTTTTTGATCGCATCGCCACCCAATGATTCCCGATCTGCTCTCCGTCTTCGTCGTTGGCGACGATGATTGTTAGCTTTGGTCAGGGTCGAGTCTTAATCATCCCAATCCTTCCTTCCTGAGTCGGTGCCCGATCACTACCTCACTCGGGTCCTCCTTCCCCCTCCGGCGAGCACACATCCCACATCATTGTCGGCCCTTTCGTGCAAGGGCAACACAGCGACGCCATAGTGGTCGGCTCCTTGTGGCGTCGCCTTACCCCTTTTGCCTGCTGCAGCTGATTCTTCTCCCTCTGCATTTGTGACCATGCCGAGCACAAAATTTTAAGGAATTCTATGATTTGATGGTTCATATCCATGTCGTGCGCCGACCATCAATGATCCGCAATGTTCGCTAATCATTCACTAGACTACAGTCGAACTCATGCCAGAGAAGGATAAGAGGCTGAAGGGTAACAAACTATACCCTATTAGTGCTATTTGATTTAGTTTCTATTACAATCTGATTAGAAGGATGATTTATGGGAGAATTAGATTAGTAACAATGAAGCTAATACATGTATTAGAGGTAGATTTTGTACGATGTTAATTAATCATTGTTAGAAGTTAATCAGCTCTATTGTTTACTATCACATGCTAGTATGTATTAATTGAAACGTCGATTGTTGATTTGGATCAATTAAGATGATAAGTGATTCAATCATTAGCAAGATGATTAAGGTGATTAAGATATCAATGGTGATGTAAGAGGGTGAAAAAATAAGTTAATGGATTAATTTGATTGCTAATTAATTAACTAGTTGATTTATTAATTAACGAATAAGAGTTTAGATTAGTTAACAAGGTAATTAATTAATTAATAGGATGATACAATCTTGGTAGGTACTTAGTTTATAGTTTCGTATTCTTGTATTTGCAGGATTGGAGCTCGATGCGATCTTTGGACTTGAAGATGGATATGATATTCTACATTTAAAGGTGGATACGTCTTACTTAATTCCTGTATATTAGTTTACCTTAAATGAATGGATGTTTTATTTTCTAAATAGGTTATTTTACCTTAAACCATTTCTCCTTATTTTTCCTGCTTGATACTTATTCTTGCTTAACCTTTGAGTAGTAATTCAAAATGATTAGTTATTGTGGGATTGTTGTAATCGATAGAGGGGGAGGGGGTGAATAACGATTACGTAAAATATTTGGAATAATCAGAAACACAACGGAAGAATAAAATCACAATGCTAACACACTTTCTTTTTTACTTGGTTTGGAGTCTTTAATGGCTCCTACTTCAAGGCCCACAGTCCTTGACCATTTTCGTTGGGCAATTCTATATGTTGAGAAAATAGTACAAATATGTAAGTCGAGTATAGAATTAAAGCAATGAATGTAAAGTATATCGACGACACCAGAAAAGTCGTAGAGTGTCTTGGACGACGTGTCGTCAATCTTGATCGTTTGCAACGTGGAAGAACTCGAGCACGGAAGAAGTCTGAAGTGCATTGGAGTGCTTGAGTTGTAAGAAAGCCTTTCTGCGTTGAATGGAAATTGATGATGGAAAGCAAAGGGGTGAACCCCCATTTATATGTAAGTTCTCAGGTGCCTAAGGCTTATGGGGTGCCTACCATATGAGCGAATTTGGCGCGTGCTTATCTGCAGACTCGGCCAAACACCTATCCTCTGGTCTTTGTTGCCTGGGATACTTGAGGCGCTTGATGGCTCACGGGCGCCTGAGATGCTGACGTGGCAACCATGTCAGTTCAGCCTCTCCCCTCGCTGAGAAAACCTATCTGGGGCGCCTGATACCTATCATGCGCTTGGCTTCTCGGGCGCTTGAGCCCTCTCAGGCCCCAAGGATGCAACAGTAAACACCTTTCACTCCTGCAACCAGGGTTAGTCTAAGAACAGTACAAAAATAAATAATAAGTATATGAATCACAGCCGGAGCTATCTTGGTTCTGACTTTGGATTTCAAAATGAAACACTAGGTCGAACCGACGCCTACTACTCCCTCTTCCGGGGAACGCACCCTCACCTACTCCTCTCAGGAGAATTTACCTTTTTCCAACCGGCTCCTCCGGTTGGACTTTTGCTTGGCCTCCAAGACTACTGGATCTCGAGACTTCGTACCTCAACCTGCCTCTACTTCTGTCTGCAATCCTTGATCGACTAAGACTCCTGCTCAATCTTCCGGATCAGGTCTTCATTGCCCAGTCCATGACCAGGACTTCTTGCCAAACCCTCGAGCAGGTCTTCTTGCCCAGTCCTCGACCAGGACTTCTTGCTCAACCCTGCAGGTTAAGACTTCGTGCCTAGGTGAATTAGGATTTTCCTGCACACTTGGTAAATCCATTAGATAACAATACAAACTTTACATTAAACCCTTTGCCATTATCAAAACCAGGTTCAATCTGGTGCTTCCGGCGACAATCCCCCTTTTTGATTTATGGCAACACCGTTCAAAAGTTAAGTTAAAAAAATAGAAAACAAATTCATAATAGTTATGTATTGGAAAGAAAGAATAAGTAGATTTTCTACTCTCCCCCTTAATCAGTTCTCTCCCCCATAATTAGTTCTCCCCCCCCTTTTTCTTCCTTAGAAATAATTTTTGAAAAACTAAGCAAAAATTTGAAACATTGCATAAGGCTTCTTTTAGTTTGAAAATCTCCCCCTGAAGCTTTTGAAAATATGTAATTTTTCTATTTAGAAATTTTTTCCCATAAGATTTTGAAAACTTTTGAGTAAAGAAAATTTTTGAGAAAAATAAATTTTGAAAAATTTCTAACTTAAAGTTTTTCTTTAACATAATTTTCTAAATCGAGTAGCATTTTTAAAAAACATTTTAAGAATTAAAATTTTCTTTTTCGAAGAAAAATCTGAGTAACCAACTGAAAAGATTATTTTATTAAAATAATTTTAACTTACTTTTTCGATACTTGATTTTTTCGAACAAATTTTGAGAATAAAATAATTTTGAAACTTGACTTTTTCGAAAATAAAGATTTTGATTTTGACTTTTTCGAAAACAAGGATTTTGACTTCGGAAAACTTATTTTAGCTTGACTTGGGAAAAAATTATTTTAACTTGACTTTTTCTCCTCTCCCCCTTTGCAATATATCATAAAAAAAGGTAAAAAAAACATGATTGGCATGAAAAAATAGTTATGTATCAGAGCCTACTTGCTTTGTAATAATAATGAAGGAAACTGACTGACCCAAGTAATAAATTTTGAACCCAGTTAACATATTAGTGAGTCCAAGCATGAAAAAAACTTTAAAAAAAATTGATCAAATTAACTCTTTCAGTCCCTATTTAACCCAGTTAGCTACTTACTGACTGTTATATAACAATAGCTTTTACTAGGGTTAGTCAAGTTAAGTAGCATAATCAAGTTAGACTTTCTAAGCTTGAATACTTAACTTGATTGCTGTTCAAATGTATTTATCGCCCCAACTGCTCTTGATGCACTGACTTAAAGCATATTGAGTTAAGGCATAGACCTAAGAATCTCAACCCAATCTAGGTTATCTATCAAAGTACCCTAATGTGCTTGTGAGATGCTGGCTTCTAGATCTATAGGAGCATGCAATTCTAAGGTTAAGTCCTAAGCTAAGTCCATTGAATAGAAAAATCCTAATTTTGAATGGGGTAATTTTTGAAAAAAAACTAAGTCGAAAAAATATTTTAAACTTCAGAACATAGTTGGAATAATATGATTTTTCTTAAAAAAACAATATGATTTTTTTTTGGAAAAGTAAAGAATAGAAAAATAGTCCTATTCTACTAAGCACATTCCTAACTGCCTTCTTAGTGAACTAAACTCAGATTAGGAAGTGATTTAGTGAAATTATCGGCTAGGTTAGATTTTGAGTCTACATGTGTAAGTATGATTTCACCCTTAGCTACGTGATCCCTAACAAAGTGGTGTCTAACTTTAATATGCTTAGTTCTGGAATGATATATAGGGTTTTTGGTAAGATTGATTGAACTGATATTGTCAACAAATACCATATTCTGGGTTTAGTCTAGGTTGAAATCCTTAAGGGTATGTACCATCCATAAAAGTTGAGCTACACATTCCCCTAGGGCAACATATTCTACTTCAGTTATGGATAAGACAACATATTGTTACTTTCTACTGCACAAGCTAACTAGACTTAATTTGTCCTAATAACTGGCAGCTTCCACTCGTACTTTTTCTATCTAATTTACACCCTGCATAATCTGAGTCTGAAAATCCTAACAATTTAAAATTGGACGTCCTAGGGTATCAAATGCCTACATTTATTGTTCCCTTAATATATCTAAGGATTCTTTTAACTGCAGTTAAGTGGGACTCATTAGCACAAGTTTGGTACCTGACACAAATACCTACTGCAAACAGTATATCAGGTCTACTAGCAGTTAGGTAAAGCAAACTTTCTATCATAGTTCTATAATATTTTAAGTCAACTGGTTACCTTTAGGATCGTTATCTATTTTGGCATTTATGGCCATACGAATACTTAAATTCTTTAAATTATCCATTATAAATTTCTTAATTAATTCATTTGCATATTTTGATTAGTGAATGTAGTTTCCATCTTTGGTTTGTTTCATTTGTAAATCTAAAATAAAGTTTAATTTTCCTACTAGACTCATTTCAAATTCGATTTTCATAATTTTAATAAAGTCTTTTAGGAAGTTAGTGTTTATTGAACCAAAAATTATATCATCTATGTAAACTTGGGCTATAAAAATATCTTTTTCTAAAGTTTTAACAAATAGAGTTGAGTCAATTTGACCTTGGTTAAAACATTTAAAAATTAGATAGGTGGATAATCTTTCATACTAAACCCTAGGTGCTTGTTTTAAACAGTAAAGGGCTTTCCTAAGTTTGAACACATAATTAGGGTACCCATGATCCTCAAAGCCTGGGGTTTGTCCTACATAGACTTCCTCTTTTATAAAACCATTTAGGAAGGCAGACTTGACATCCATTTTGTTAGTGATATGAGAGAAGTGTCCTAAGGCAATAGCCTTATGATTGTAATAATTTATTTTAATAAATGAATATTCACTATTTGAGTATACATGTTTGTGTATTTGATTGAGATCTTAAACTCATTTACTGAATGTCCGCAATACAATTCACAGCATGAGAGAATTTGTGATGAATTCACAACTAGTGATTATCTCTACATGTGCAATTGTGAAGTATTGAAATTGTCCCTAGTCGATGAATTGATAAATACGGACACTATCAATTCTGTTGAGACTAGCATGAGTTATTCTCTAATCAGCTGATTCACACTGGCTGGTGAGATTGAGATGTCCGGAGATAAACATGAATGCTAGTTAAGGGAACTAGTTCATTAGAGTGACTGGATGTAAAACTTCATATGGTAGTCTACATATAGATATGTCAGTGAAGTTCTTACTGCAGCTTAAGTGCGATGTTCCTTTGACTTGCGGTGTCCAAGTCATCTTGGTCATGGAGACTTATACTTTGACATCTTAAACAAGCATCTCCAAGGAGGTGTGGACCCAGGATGATTGGGTATAGGACGAAGTGCCCGAAGATGTTTGAACAGCCTACAAAGGATTCAACACTCCTTGCGAGGAGATGTATACCCGAGGCCTATCGTCAGATTATTACTCGAAGCCTCTGGCTAGAGCATGACATGTTCAGAGTATGAATCTCTTAAATACATGAGAGTAATTAGAATCCGTAGGATAAGAAAACGTTACTTGGGCTAGGTGTGACGTAGTCAGCCTAGTGGGGACTGACACACATAGACCATGTCCTGAACCAAGTGGGTATAAGATGGTGAAGGGAATGGGGCACGATTCATTATAGCTGCTGAAGGGTTTCAGAATTGTTTCTGAGGTCAACCGTTGATCTTTCGATTAATTGGGGATTATGATGTACTACTAAGTGCCACTTATGATTGTTCCATAATTGATTAATTATAGACGGCTAACATAAATCGAAAGCCTATTTAGTCACACGCACTACGAGTAATCCAAGAGATTTAAAACAAGTTAAAAATTAGATTTTCCAATAAAGAGAGATTAAGTTTGGTTGAGCCAAACGATAAGTCGAATCTGAATTTTTTAGAGACGCATCGGAAGCGTAAAATGGCTAAGTCTTTTGAAGACTTAATAGATGAATTAAATAAGTTTAATTCATTGGGGCGTGGCTTGGATGGGCCGGCCAAAGAGGGCCTCCATCCTCTTTGCTTGCCGGCCACAACAAAGGGAGAGAACCAAGTTTTTGGTTCAATTTATAAAATAAACCAAGTGTGGTTTGTTTTATAAAATTATGGATGATATAAATTTTTATATATAATAAACCAAGGTTTGGTTTATTTTTCATGCAAATTAAAATGAACCATGGATTGATTTATTTTATAAAATCAATCATGGATTGATTTACCATGATAAGAAAATTTATTCCATAAGAGAAAAGAGACTTGATTGATTTTTATCATGAATTAAAATATAATTTTAACCATGATATAAAATCAAACTTGGCATGATGGAATAAGTTATTCCATATTTGAGAGGCTTGATGGTTGAGAGGCCACTATATAAAGGACCCAAGGTAAGGCTTAGAAAATAATCGAAGTGATGAAGGCATAGACTCTCTCCCTCTCTTTCTCTCCTTTTCTTCCCCCCTTCTTGCCGTACGCCAACCAACCCCATGAAGGATCTTTTGCCGACCACCACCTGCTGCCGGAGAAGGAAGCTCCAGCCATCCTTTTGTGGTTAGTCTTCCGACTTCTCTCTTGGTTTTTATCGTCGCGTTCTCGGAGAATCTAGTAGTTATCGAGAACATGAAACTCGTGGCTTTGCGAAGTCATCCTGAAGATACTCGGCGTGAACGCGAATAGAGGCGGAACTTCCAAGGGACGCTTACGGTTGGATCTCGTCCCTTCCTTCGAGTTACACGAGGTAATACGTAAATTAGTTTATGTTTCTGCAAAATTTTAAATATATGATCTTGTCTACACAAGATAAAATTGCATGCTTAGATGTGTGGTTAAATAATTTGAGAAATTATTTATGCTAAACCTTCCGCTGCACGTAATTAATTTTAAAATTATGAACCCGCATCCATGTCAACATGCACCCGGTCCCAACAGTGGTATCAGAGCTAGGTTTGTGTTCGACATAATCATATAATTGTTTTTGCGGAAAGCTTTGTCATGATCTCAATTTTGGAAATATTTCCAATTATAGAAACTTTCCAATTATGGTAAATTTTCGATTTAGGAATTTCAAAGTTTGGAAATCCTCATTAAATTTTGCAAACTTTTGAAATATCTCTGTTTCTGAAATTTTATGATAATTATGAAAACTTTCCATTTTTGGAAACTTTCCAATTTTGGAAATTTTCTATTTTGGAAATTTTCCAATTTTGGAAAAACGTAAGTTTTCTTTGTACCAGAAACTTACAATTATTCTGAAAACCTTTTATTTTTAGAAACTTTTCATTTATGGAAAGCTCACAATTTTGGGCACTTTCTTTCAAGAAAGTCTAGACAAATTTTGGGAATATTAATTGGCATTTAAATTCATAATTGAAAATTAAATTATTTACAAAATTCTTTATTTTGGATTAAGCCTCGGGGAGCCGTCCAAATTATGTTATTGATATTAATTTTCCATAAATAAAATATGTGATCAAATCTTGGAAATTTTTGAGATAATTCTCAAATGATAATTTCCTTATTTGATTTATGAGGTGATGCTCTTACATATTATTGTCTCCAAAATTAATTAGGAAAATTGTTTCCTATAGAGTATATTTCCTTAAATATGATTTTCATAAAAATATTATATGGTTGAATTAAGGGAATCTGTCTCTTAATTTAATAAGATTTGATTTAGAGAAATCAAAGTCTTAAACATATTATTTCCGAAATTGATTATGATAATTCAGGAAATTGTTTCCCAACACAATTCCTTGAATAAAGTATGAAATTAGAATTAGGAAATCCGGTTCCTAATTCAATTAATGAGACTTGATAAATTAAGTCACATACATACTTTATTAAGGAAATCGTTAGAACATGACATAATTATATGTCATGAATGTGCATCAAAGAAAAGAATGAGACCCAAAACCCCTTGCAAAATATTAAGGCCAACACCTTCCATTAATATGGTTAGAACCGGAGTTTTGTTTCTCGTTTGGGTTGATGGACACATCCATACCCGGCTTGAAACTCAACATGTTCAAACCATGGAATTAGTTTATGACTAATATAGTTGGAGTCAGAGGTCAATCCTTAGTTTTGGTTGTTGGACACATCCAAGCCTGACTAAACGGTTGAATGAGCTCCAACCATACAACAACAACAACAACAACAACAAAGCCTTATCCCACTAGGTGGGGTCGGCTATATGGATCCTTTTACGCCATTGAGTTCTATCCCCTACTATATCATCATCTAGATTTAAATAAAATTTATCTTGTTTTATTGTTGCCAACCAAGTCTTTTTTGGTCTTCCTCTCCCTCTTTTAATGTGCGTATTTATCATAGTTTCACATCGTCTAACAGGGGCATTTATTGGTCTTCTAAGTACATGTCTGTACCATCTCAAACGTGTCTCCCGAAGTTTTTCTTCAATAGATGCAACTCCGACTTTCTCTCTAATACTCTCATTCCTTATTCTATCCATCCTCGTATGTCCACACATCCACCTTAACATCCTCATCTCTGCAACTTTCATCTTTTGCTCATGTGCTCGAGTCATAGCCCAACATTCAGCACCATATAACATAGCAGGTCTAACTGCCGTTTTGTAGGACTTCCCTTTAAGTTTTAGAGGTACTTTACGATCACATAAGACACCCGATGCTAATCTCCATTTCAACCATCCTGCTTGTATTCTATGTAAGACATCTCTCTCAATTCCTCCATCACTTTGCAAGAACGATCCTAAATACTTAAAGTTCTCGATTTTAGACAACTCATCATCTCCTATCTTAACAATTGTTTCACTACGTCTAGCATTGCTAAACTTAAATTCCATATATTCAGTCTTTACTCTACTAAGCCTAAAACCTTTCATTTCTAGAGTTTCCCGCCAAGATTCTAGTTTAGCATTTACTCCTTCACGTGTCTCATCTATCAAAACAATATCATCTGCAAACAACATGCACCATGGCACTGTATCTTGAATGTGCCTAGTGAGTTCATCCATGATTAGTGTAAAAAGATAGGGACTTAAAGCTGATCCTTGATGTAACCCTATCCTTATTGGAAATGCTTCAGTCAATCCACCTGAAGTCTTCACTCTAGTCGTTACATCTTCATACATATCTTTAATTAGGTCAATATATGTTACGCTAACGCCTCTCTTTTCTAGAATTCTCCATATAATTTCTCTTGGTACCCTATCATAAGCTTTTTCTAAATCAATAAATACCATGTGTAGATCTTTCTTTTGCTCCCGATATTTTTCAATTAATTGCCTAAGAAGATGTATAGCTTCTATTGTCGACCTTCCAGGCATGAACCCAAATTGATTTTCGGTTACCGTGGTCTCCTTCCTCAATCTTTTTTCTATTACTCTTTCCCAAAGTTTCATGGTATGACTCATTGATTTAATACCCCTATAGTTTGCACAATTTTGTATGTCTCCTTTGTTCTTATATAAGGGAACTAGACTACTTACCCTCCATTGATTAGGCATTTTTTTTGTTTTCAATATTAAATTAAATAATTTTGTAAGCCATTCAATACCTTTTTTCCCTAAACATTTCCATACCTCTATTGGGATATCATCCGGTCCCACGGCCTTTCCATTTTGCATCCCTTTCAAAGCTTGTTCTACTTCTGAAGTTTGAATTCTCCGATGAAAATTAAAATTTCTATACTCATTTGAAATACTTAAATTGCCTAAGTCAAGTTGGTCCCCTAAACTTTCATTAAAAAGTTGATGAAAGTAAATCTTCCACCGCTCTTTTATTTCGCTATCATTTACTAGTACTCTATCGCATTCATCTTTAATACATCTTATTTGACTAAGGTCTCTTGTTTTCCTTTCTCTTGCTTTAGCTATTTTATAAATGTCTCTTTCCCCTTCTTTTGTATCTAAATTTTGATATAATCGTTCAAAAGTTTTATTTTTTACTTCATTCACTGCTTTCTTAGCCTCTTTCTTGGCTATTGTATATTTTTTTAAGTTTTCCTCGTTCTTACAAATATATAATTCCTTATAAGCTATTCGTTTTTCTTTCACTTTCTCTTGTACTTTCTCATTCCACCACCAAGATTCCTTCCTTGGTGGTGCATGCCCCTTTGACTCACCGAGTACATCCTTAGCTACTATTTTCAACTTTGATACCATCTTATCCCATGTCGTATTAGAGTCGCTATATATTTCATCTAATGCTTGTATTCCTACCTTCTCCTTCAATATGTTTTGCTTCCCATCCTTTAACTTCCACCACTTAATTCTAGGAGTCGTGTATATTTTTCCTCTATTGATATTATAACTAAGGCGTATATCTAACACTACTAATCTATGTTGGGTAGTTAAGCTTTCTCCAGGGATAACCTTACAATCTTTACAAATCTTCCTATCTCTCTTCCTAACCATAAAATAATCAATTGTGATTTATTATTCCCACTTTTGAATGTGATCAAGTGTTCTTCTTTTTTCTTAAAAAATGTATTAGCTAGTATAAGGTCATATGCTATCGCAAAATCCAATATAGTTTTTCCTTCTTCATTTCTTGTTCCAAACCCATAACCCCCATGTACTCTCTCATATTCTTCATTTTTCGCTCCGACATGTCCATTTAGATCGCCTCCTATTAAAATCATTTCATTTGGCGGAATGTTTTGTAATACCTCATCTAAATCGCTCCAAAATCTTGATTTAGTTTCTTCATCTAATCCTACTTGAGGTGCATATATGCTAATTACGTTCACAACTTCTTTCGCCACTACTATCTTGAGAGCTATAATTCTATCCCCCTTTCTAACTACACCAACAACTTCATCTTTTAAAGAACTATCTACAAAAATACCCACTCCATTTCTTGTTTTACTCTTTCCTGTATACCATAACTTAAAACCCGAGTTCTCTATCATTTTTGCCTTCTCACCTACCCATTTTGTCTCTTGCACACACAAAATACTAATTTTTCTCCTAATCATTGTATCTACTACCTCCATTGTTTTACCAGTGAGAGTTCCTATATTCCATGTTCCAAATCTGAGACTATTACTTTTCTTATAATGTTTATTCTTAGTCCACCTATGGTGTGAGAACTCTTGCCTATTTAACACTACACCCAAGTTCTCATGGAGATGTAGCGGTCCTTGCCGAGACGTTACAGTCGGACCCTGCAACGCGAACCCTTGCATATTTAGCACTACACCCGGGTTCTAGAGATGTAGCGGTCCTTGCCGAGACGTTACAGTCGGACCCTGCAACGCGTTCCTTCCGGGGAACATCCTAGCATTAGCATAATACTTTAATGGATCCATTCATTGAGTATAAAACTATTTCTTGATTAATGGGTCAGCCTTAAGCTTGGAGCATCGATTTGTTGTGCCACAGCCAAGGTTGATGTAAAGAGAGGTGCAGTTGGGTGCTATGTATATTGTTGCATACTTGTTAATGAGTTAACAACCCAATGATTTATGCAAACATTCAATTAGTTGATAGCATAATGTGATAGTTACATATGTATAATATGTAATCGGTATAATTACCTACCTTCATAGCTAAGAATAACTTGATGGACTCTAGCCATGGTAGTTCTTATCTATGGTTGGATATTAACCTATTTGGAGATGTTCCTACGATCTCCCGAATTGATAAAAAGGGGTTATTCAATTCGAAAAATAAATAGGATTTAATTATTATATATTAATGCATTCTTTATCATTCTCATCACATAACCTCAATTTGTATTTCTAGGATAATCACCTGATCATGTCTTCTCTGAATTTGCGTTCCATTTTGGACACCAATAAGCTGACTGGGCCAAACTTCATGGACTGGCTTCGAAACCTGAGGATAGTCCTCAAGGCAGAAAAGCATGCTTATGTCCTTGAAGAACAACTTCCCAACCATCCTCCTGAAGATGCAACTCCAGACCAGTTAGTGGCCTATCAGAAACATGTGGCCGATTCTGAACTTGCGAGTTGCATCATGATGGCCGCTATGGTACCTGAGCTACAAAAGCAGCATGAGCATATGGATGCTCATACCATCGTCTTCCATCTTCATGAGCTATTTGGCGAGCAGGCGAGATCCAAAAGGTTTGAGGTCTCCAGACTCCTCTTCACCTCTAAGATGCAGGAAAGCACTTCTGTTTCACAGTTTGTGTTGAAGATGTTGGGGTACATTGAGCGACTAGGCACACTCGGATTTGCAATGGATCACGAACTAAGTATTGACTTAATTCTGCATTGTTTGCCCAAGAGTTACTCACAGTTTGTGATGAACTATCAGATGAACAAACTGGAAACTACCATTCCTGAGTTGCTAAACCTGCTGAAGACTGTCGAGCCTTCTGTAAAGCAGGATCAGAAAACGATAATGTTAGTTGGTTCCTCAAAGAAAGGCTCTAAGAGGAAGCCCAAAGAACAAAATAAGGGAAGGAAGAAATGGGCCAAAAAGATTAAAAAGGCACAAAAAGGCACTTGCCATCACTGCGGCAAGGAGGGTCACTGGCGAAGAAACTGCAAGGTTTATCTTGAGTCCTTGAAGAAGAAGGCATATGATGCCCCATCCTCTTCAGGTATCTTCGTTATTGAATGCCACTGTATTTCCTCGCACACCTGGGTACTTGATACTGGGTGTAGCTCACATATATGTAATGACATACAGGGGCTAAGGAATAGAAGAAGACTCGTCAAGGGAGAAGCAAATTTGCGAGTTGGAAATGGAGTAAAGATTGCTGCTGTTGCCATCGGAACATATTTGCTAAAGCTCCCTACTAGACTTGTCTTAGAATTGGATAATTGTTATTTTGTTCCTTCGTTAATAGAGAACATTGTATCTATTTCATGCTTGAATAAAAAGGGTTATCATTTAACTTTTAGTAATAATTGTTGTTACATAACTTTAAATGGTGTTCTTTATGGGACCAGAACTTTATGCAATGGTATCTACACGTTAGATTTATCCGGTGACGTTTTCAATATCGAAGTTGGCAACAAACGTGCTTGAATAGATAATCAAATAGACTCCTATACGTGGCATTGTCGTCTTGGCCATGTAAGCAAGAAACACATGACCAAATTACACCGATGTGGAATTCTGGAATCATTTGAACCTGGTTAATTTGATACATGCGAATCATGCTTAAAAGGCAAGATAACCAAATTACCTTTTTCCGAAAAAGGTAAACCAGTGGGAGAATTGCTTGGTCTAATATATACTGATGTATGTGGACCAATGTCAACTCTTGCACAAGGAGGCTATAGTTACTTCATTACCTTTATCGATGATTACTCACGATTCGGGTATGTGTTCTTAATGAAACACAAATCTAAAGCTTTTGAGAAATTGAAATAGTTCAGAAGTGAAGTAGAGAAACAGCTTGGCAAAAGTATTAAGATACTTCGATCCGTTCGGGGTGGTGAATACTTAAGCCAAGAGTTTCAAGATTATCTTAGGGATAATGGGATATTGTCTCAATGGACTCCGCCATATACACCACAGCATAATGGTGTATCTGAGAGGCGTAACCGAACCTTGATGGACATGGTTAGATCTATGATGAATCATGCAACTCTTCCAAAATCCTTTTAGGGCTATGCGCTTAAGACAGCTGTTTACTTACTAAACAGAGCTCCAACGAAGGTAGTCTCTACTACTCCATATGAGACATGGAATAGTAAGAAACCTCATTTATCTCACCTAAAGATATGGGGTTGTCCTGCTTATGTAAAGCGGACTATATCAGACAAATTGGATGCTAAGTCTGATAAATGTCTATTTATTGGATACCCTAAGGAAACGAAAGGTTACCAATTCTATCATCCCTTGGAACAAAAGGTGTTTGTTTCAAGGCATGTTGCATTTCTAGAAAAAGAATTTCTTTTACAAGAAAACAGTGGGAGTAGCATTGAACTTGAAGAAGTTCATAAAACTCCAATAGACATTACAGAGACGCCTAGTCTAGACCCACAACTAATAACTCATAATGATGAGCTATCAGTTGAACCTAAAACAACACCACTTCTTCGTAGGTCTGATAGGACACGCAATATTCCAGAGAGATACGGATTTCTCATAAGTGAATCGAACGACGTGCTACTCATTAACGATGACGAACCTATCAGTTATGAAGATGTTCTGAGAAATTCAGAAAGGGATAAATGGCTTGAAGCTATGAAGTCGGAAATGAATTCCATGTACAAAAATCAAGTATGGGACTTGGTTAACCGACTTGAAGGGATTAAGCCCATAGGGTGCAAGTGGGTTTTTCAAGAAGAAAACCGACATGGAATGTAATGTTGTTACCTTTAAGGTTAGATTAGTGGCAAAAGGATATCGTTAGAAACAAGGAATTGATTATGACGAAACCTATTCGCCAGTAGCTATGCTTAAATCCATTTGGATGCTCCTAGCCATAGCAGCTCATTATGATTATGAGATATGGCAAATGGATGTGAAAACAGCTTTCCTTAATGGAAACCTGCTTGAGGATGTATACATGATACAATCTGAAGGTTTCACATCGGTTAATAAAACCAAAGTATGCAAGCTTCGACGATCCATATATGGACTAAAGCAAGCATCCAGGAGCTGGAACATCCGTTTTGATGAGACAATCAAAGAGTTTGATTTCTCACAAAATCCTGACGAACCTTGTGTGTACAAGAAGGTTAGTGGGAGTGCAGTCGTATTCCTAGTGTTATATGTGATGACATATTACTTATAGGAAACGATATATCAGTCTTACAGTCAGTTAAAATTTGGTTGTCCAAAACTTTCTCCATGAAAGACCTAGGAGAAGCAACCTATATCCTTGGGATTAGAATCTATAGAGATAGATTAAAACGATTGCTTGGTCTTTCGCAGTCTACATATATAGACCGAGAGCTAGAAAGGTTTAGCATGTCCGAATCCAAGAAACGTTACCTTCCCATCAGGCATGGGATCAACCTTTCGAAGTCTATGTGTCCGCGCACAGAAGACGAGAGGATTTGCATGAATAAGATTCCTTATGCATCCGCGATAGGATCTATCATGTATGCTATGTTATGTACTAGGCCCGATGTATCATATGCTCTGAGCGTCAGAAGAAGATACCAGTCTGATCCAGGAATGGATCATTAGGCGGCTGTCAAGACAATCCTCAAGTACTTAAGAAGAACTAAGGATGTGTTCCTAATATATGGAGAAGGTGATATGGTAATACGTGGGTATACAGATGCCAGTTTCCAGACAGATAAGGATGACTCCAAATTTCAGTCCAAATACGTATTTATTTTGAATGGAGGCGCAATAAGTTGGAAGAGTTCCAAGCAAGACACCGTAGCGGATTCTACTACGGAAGCGGAATATATTGCAGCTTCGGAAGCAGCAAAGGAAGCAATCTGGATCAAGAAGTTTAACTCAGAACTTGGTTTGGTTCGAACCATTGATGAAGCAATACTGGTTTACTGCGACAACAATAGAGTTATTGCACAACCAAAGGAACCAAGGTCTCATCAGCGATCCAAACATGTGCTTCGTCGCTATCATCTGATCAGAGATATTATAAGTAGGAATGATATACAAATTTAGAAAATTCCCACTGAAAGGAATTTAGCGGATCCTTTAACTAAGGCCTTGCCTCAAAGCAAGTTTGAGGGTCATGTTAGAGCCTGTGGTATTGGGTACCGTAGCGATTGGCATTAGGCCAAGTGGGAGTTTGTTAGTGATATGAGAGAAGTGTCCTAAGACAATCGCCTTATGATTGTAATCATTTATTTTAATAAATGAATATTCACTATTTGAGTATACATGTTTGTGTATTTGATTGAGATCTTAAACTCATTTACTGAATGTCCGCAATATAATTCACAGCATGAGAGAATTTGTGATGAATTCACAACTAGTGATTATATCTACATGTGCAATTGTGAAGTATTGAAATTGTCCCTAGTCGATGAATTGATAAATACGGACACTATCAATTCTGTTGAGACTAGCATGGGTTATTCTCTAATCAGCTGATTCACACTGGCTGGTGAGATTGAGATGTCCGGAGATAAACATGAATGCTAGTTAAGGGAACTAGTTCATTGGAGTGACTGGCTATAAAACATCATATGGTAGTCTACATATAGATATGTCAGTGAAGTTCTTACTGCAGCTTAAGTGCGATGTTCCTTTGACATGCGGTGTTCAAGTCATCTTGGTCATGGAGACATATACTTTGACATCTTAAGCAAACATCTCCAAGGAGATGTGGACCCAGGATGATTGGGTATAAGCCGAAGTGCTCGAAGATGTTTGAACAGCCTACAAACGATTCACCACTTGTGACGACCCCTTAACTTCTCTCCCTTAAAGCGGACGTTACTTTTACTTAACCTTAACTTTACCTTATTCTTAGCCTTAGGTTACAACTACTTGACTTCCCTTAACTTGCTCTGAATTTTTTTTAAAAAAAAACTTTTGTTTTATTTGCTTTGCAAGGATTTGACCCATAGACCTCTTAGTTGTAAAAATGAAGCACTAACCATCTGCCCTATAACACTTTCTTTTCAATGGTACCAATCGACTGCTAGATAGCCAGTCGACTGGTGTCAGCCACAGAAACTTTCTGTGCCCGACACCAGTCGACTGGCCTCTTGGCAGTCGACTGGTGCATCGAACAGAAGGTTCTGTTCGATAGGGCAGTCGACTGGTATCTGAACCAGTCGACTGGCATGCCTGAAAACTGCAGTTTCAGACCTGGGAACTCCTTTCAAGGGTCCACCATTCACACACTTCCAATGCATATAATGAAACAACTCAAAATCTAAACTCCATACTAGTTTTATAAGCATCTTAACAACTCAAAACGAATCCAATAACTTGAAATTAGGATTTCTACGAAATTTAACAAACTTATCAAAACACATGCAATCTCTACTAACTTTGTACCCAACCTTGACTCCATGTAAAGTTTAAATAAGGTGATCACATCCTACCAATCCAAAACATCATCCATGAGTTTCTATAAATCAAAACGCCTCTAAGACTTATCCCAAAGATCTCTTCCATGGTTCCGCCGCCACTGAACATCAATGCAAATCCCGTTCGCCTCCATAGCTTATGCTTTTTCTTTACCTTTATCTGCAATAGAAGGAAATACAACTAATAAGCGAATTGCTTAGTAAATAAATCCTAACTCACAAATCCATGTTATCGATAATAAACATGCTCATTTCAAAGAATGTTTGCTTCATAATACATGCACTTGGAATTATTTGCACATGGGAACTTTCATAAACTTATCATGCTCAATCATGCTTGAAAACATTTACTTGCATCAAAACACTTGCAAACTTAACATGCTCCTACTTTCTTTTGAGACTTGATACTTATACATTTCCATACTTTAAAACATTAACTTCTTTGCTGCTCTTTAACATTCTTGTAACATAACCATGTTAACATACATAACAAAAACATGCACTTAAGAAAATTGAAACACTTACATATACTCATATATTTCAAAATAATAATCAACTTTCTCAGGCCTTGACACTGTACTATGGTATCAATGTACCAATGCGTGCATCCCTAATAGGTTTCGGGGTAACTAGCCACCGCACCCTATTAGAGCTTCTTTCTAACTTTCTGTGGGCCTCTCTTTTGCCCGGTACATGTCATTTTACAAAAGTAAAATACTTTCTTACTCATAAAGCTTATACTTATCAAGCTATCTTTCTTTTTGGATAACTTTTTGCACTACAAAACTTTACCTTTCTTACTTGGAATTTTCATCGAGCACCTTGTGTGCCCTTAACCCAAAACTTATTTTTGGGACTTTTCAAGAACTTGGTCTTATCATGCTTAGATCACACATACAAAACCTACTCAAATTCAAGTTCTATGATAAAAACATGTATTCTTTAGAAACTTAAAATCACACAATAAAATAATATTCTCAAAGCATGCACTTAGATCACAAAATCATGGTTCTACAACGAGAAACTACATACGAAACTACTTCTATTGCAGGTGAGTGATTTACTTACCCTTTGTTTGAAGAAAACTGACTAAGTATATGGAAAACCCTAGCGTAGGACTCCTTAAAATCCTTGCTTTCTCCCAGTTTTCGCAGCCCCTCTTGCTCCCTGTTTGCGCCGACCCTAATCACCCAAAGAGGGGATTAATCGCAACTTAAGTGGAAGTTGAAACACCTCCTCATGAAAAGGGCTTACTCAACTATAACATTAATTCGCTTCATCTTTTTCTGTGCTTGATACCCCCAACCTATTGGTTAGCCCAACTCACTTAAGGGCTTGTTTTGCCCTGTGGTCGCGGGGTTAAATCCCGCCCAACCCCTCTTTTTTTCTTTTTATTTTAATTCAAAAAAATGCTAGAAAATTCAGAAAAATTCCTAATAATTCACGAAAATTATTGGGTGTTACAATCCTCCCTACCTTATAAAAAGTTCATCCTCGAACTTAGAACAGCTCTGGATACCTTTGCCTCATGCTATCTTCTGATTCCCAGGTTGCCTCTTCATACCTCTGATTCAGCCATAAGACTTTTACTAGTGGTACCACTTTGTTCCTCAACTTCTTATATGCTCGATCTATTATCTGAATAGGTCGACTTTCATAACTGAGATATTCATGAACTTGTACCATCTGTGGCTCAATCACTTGGTTGGCATCTGGGATATGCTTCTTTAGCATTGAGACATGGAACACATTGTGTATTGCTGACATCTCTGGAGGTAGCTCCAACTCATAAGCTACTTTGCCAACTCTTTTCGTCACTAGGTAGGGTCCTATGTATCGAGGACTTAGCTTGCCATTCTTGCCGAATCTCATTACACCCTTCATAGGAGCTACTTTGAGGAAAACTGTATCCCCAACTTCAAACTCTAACGGTCTACGGCGTACATCGGCATAACTCTTCTGCCTACTCTGAGCAGTTTCTATTCTCTGGCGGATGCTCTTTATAGCTTCTGTGGCATCATCTATAAGGTCAGTCTGAGACCTCATTTCTTTCTTCTCACTACCTTCATACCAACAGAGGGGAGATCTACACTTCCTACCATAAAGAGCTTCATAGGGTGTCATACCAATAGTAGCTTGGTAGCTGTTGTTGTAGGCAAACTCAGCTAAACATAAATATTTGCACCAACTGCCTTTGAAATCTAATGCACAAGCTCTGAGCATATCTTCTAGAATTTGATTCACTCTCTCTGTCTGTCCATCAGTCTGGGGATGGAAAGCTGTGCTGAATTTTAGTTTGGTGCCTAACGCTGTCTGTATGCACTCCCAAAAGTGTGAAGTGAAACGACCATCCCTATCAGAGATAATGGTCTTCGGAACTCCGTGTAGTCGGATCACTTCCTGCACATATAACTGGGCTAACTTTTCAATTGAGTAAGACACTCTGATTGCCAAGAAGTGGGCAGACTTGGTCAATCTGTCTACTATCACCCAAATAGCGTCATAGCCATTAGTTGTCTTTGGTAGACCAACTATGAAATCCATGGCTATGTCTTCCCATTTCCACTCTGGAATCTGAATGGGCTGTAGAACACCTCCTGGTCTCTGGTGTTCTGCTTTAACTCTCTGACATGTCAGGCAGGTGCTGACATACTTAGCTATGTCTCTCTTCATCCCTGACCACCAAAATCTTCTTTTCAAGTCCTGGTACATCTTAGTGGAACCAGGGTGCATTGAGTAGGGAGTTCTATGAGCTTCTTCAAGAATCTTCATTCTCAGCTCCTCATGATTGGGGACACATAAACGGTCACCATAATAGAGTATCCCACTGTCAGATACTCTAAACTCTTTACTTTCTCCTTCTTGTATCTCTTGCTTGATCCTTTGGATATCAGAATCCTCAGCTTGCTCTTTCTGTATATCTTCAAGCAAGGTTGACTCTAGTGTTAATAGAGCTAGCTGCCCATAAATGATCTCAACTCCATAATCTACTATTTCCTTCTGTAATGGTGGTGATAATGCTGACAAGGACATCAAGGTGGCACAAGTCTTTCTACTTAGTGCATCTGCTACTTTATTTGCCTTACCAGGGTGGTAAAGGATCTCACAGTCATAATCCTTCACTAACTCAAGCCACCTTTGTTGTCTCATATTGAGGTCTTTCTGAGTGAAGAAATATTTCAGATTCTGGTGATCTGTATAAATCTTGCACTGCACTCCATACAGATAATGTCTCCATATTTTTAGAGCGAAGACTACAGCTGCCAACTCTAGATCATGAGCGGGGTAATTCTTTTTATAATCCTTGAGTTGCCTGGAAGCATAAGCTATGACTTTGCCTTCTTGCATAAGTACGGATCCAAGTCCCAGCTTTGATGCATCACTGTATATATCAAAGCTCTTATCACCTTCGGGTACTGTAAGAATAGGAGCGTTTGTCAGTCTCTTCTTCAACTCAAGGAAACTCCGCTCACAGTCTTCAGTCCACTCATACTTCTTATTCTTTCTGGTAAGGGCTGTAAGTGGAGAAACTATCTTTGAAAAGTCCCCTACAAACCTTCTGTAGTACCCTGCTAAACCCAGAAAACTTCTGATCTCACTGACATTCTTTGGTCGACTCCAGTTACTAACTGCTTCAATCTTGGCTGGCTCTACCATAATACCTTCCTTGGAAATGATGTGGCCTAGGAAGGCCACCTGGTCAAGCCAAAACTCACACTTTGAGAATTTGGCGTACAACTCCTTCTGATGTAAGGTTTGCAAAACCATCTACAGGTGTTCGGCATGTTCTTCCTGAGTCTTTAAATACACTAGGATATCATCAATAAAGACAATGACTACTTGTCCAGAAAATCCTTGAACACTCTATTCATTAGATCCATAAATGTCGCAGGGGCGTTTGTCACTCCAAAGGGCATGACCACAAACTCGTAGTGCCCATATCTTGTACTGAAAGCAGTCCTTGGCACATCACTCTCCTTCACTTTGAGTTGATGGTAACCTGATCGCAGATCTATTTTGGAGAACACCGTGGCTCCCTTCAACTGATCGAATAAATCATCTATCCTTGGCAAGGGATATCTGTTCTTGATGGTTACCTTATTCAAGGCTCGATAATCTATGCACATTCGCATGGATCCATCTTTCTTCTTGACAAACAATACAGGAGCTCCCCAAGGTGACTGACTAGGGCGGATGAAACCCTTGTCGAGCAGCTCTTGCAATTGTTCTTGCAACTCTTTCAATTCTGCTGACGCCATGCGATAAGGTGCCTTCGAAATTGGGTTGGTTCCTGGGGCCAACTCGATTTCAAACTCAATTTCCCGATTGGGAGGGAGTCCTGGTAACTCTTCAGGAAACACCTCAGGATAGTCACAGACTACCCTCACTTCTTCTCTCTTCAACCCTTCTCCTTGACTTGCATCCACTATATGAGCTAGAAAACCAGAGCACCCCTTCTCTAACATTCTCTGAGCTTGTAAGGTAGATAAGAACCTTTTTGTCTTTCTCTTTGGGTCTCCAATAAACTCAAATGGAGGTTCTGCTTCTGGTGTGAACTTGACTTTTCTTTTGCGGCATTCATTAGAGGCACTATACTTGCTCAAGAAATCCATCCCTAAAATGATCGAAATCCTTCATCTCAAGGACTACTAAATCACTATAGAGCTCTCGGTTGGAAATTTGAATTAATACAGCTCGTAGCCACTAAGTAGATGCCATGACCTCTCCCGAAGGTAAGGTTGTTAAGAACTTCATCGTTCAACATTTCTGGTGGCCTTAGTACTGTTTAAGTAGAGCTCAATGATCAAAGCACTACTTATCAGTTCTTCGGAGGGTTGCGACCTCTTAACACCGCTGGCCACATTTAACGCTATCTCAGGCCTTCACATTTTCAACATTAGCCTGACTCTTTCTTTTTCAGTGCTAACTAGCTCTGGGCATAGATGAGCTAACTGCTTAAACATCTTCACTGCTTCATCCATAGATAGTTCTCCTTGTCTGGACTCCATGAATTCATCATAGTGCTTGTTGGTTACTCGCATGTGAAAGTATTCTTCGAAGAACTCAGTCTCAAAGTCGACCCATGTCATCTGGCTGACATTTCTCTTGGCCTTGACTCTCTCCCACTATATTCTAGCATCTCCCGTAAGGCAAAAAAATGCACACTTTATCTTCTCTACTTCAGGCCAGTCCAGTAGCTCTACTATGCTTTCTAAAGACTTGAACCATGCTTGAGCATCCCATGGTTCGGTTGTGCATGAGAAGTTCCCTGGCTTCAATATCTTCCACTAGATGAGGTATACTTCTTGTCGTACCCCCCTTGCCGAGACTACAGATGTAACCGATGGATCTTCGGTCACAACTGGTGCTACTATATTCTCCACCGGCGGAGTAATGGGAGCAGCCTGCTGGTTAGCCATTAAGGTGGTAATAACTTGTTGTTGTTCTGTTGACTATTTCTGTAACTGCGCCATGACGAACCCAAAATAAACTGTCACGAATGTGGGTCTCAAATTTAAATATGAATATAAAATGCTGTAAACCCTTTTTGCAGTAAAAGTATGAAAATGTAGCAAAGGGGCCACAGGTCGTATTTTTTCTCGGGACTAGTTGATGTTGTGTGATTCGAGCTTGTATTTATGTGTCGTTTGTGAATTTTTGGGTTTCGAATGTGATTTGGGTTTGGGTTGCAAGCATGAAATGAAATGGCAAGGTAAAGAATAGAATTTCAACTAAATGCACTAAAAAAGTGATGGCAGCTAAGAAATTCAACCAAGAGAAAACCTACTCAACCAAGGTAGCTAAATCGAAATTAAAAGGGAACACAATGGATATTAAATGCACTCTAAATGCTAAACAACTGAATAAGTTCAATGGTGGTAGATTTCGGAAACAAACAAATTTAACACAAATCAATGCAAAGGAAATTCAGAAATTACACAAGCAACAACTCAACTTAGCTACAAGTTTAGGAAGCTAACCAATGCAAAGAAAATTCAGGGATTCTAAAGGTGATATCAATAGATTTCAAAAGCTGTCCTACACCAAAAAAACTAGTGAAAATCTGATGCAAATCAGTGCTCAAACAGCTTGGCACGCAAGATGAAACCCTTGTGCCAAAGCTAATTTTTTTCGTGCCAAAAAACTAGTTCTAAAAACTAAGGATTGAGACTGATCGATTAAGCTTGGAAGGAACAGCTTCGAAGGCATCAATATGCAGGAAGGGATGAAAAGTTTCAGAATGCAAACAACTGAACAAAACAGCACGTGGAAAAACCTTGACACAACAAAACTGCCAAATTCAGAAATAAGCTGCAGGTTTCGAAATAAAAATGATTTGGATGCTAAACCAAACAAATAGCTGAAGTTGATTGCTCCAAGCTAATGTCACATAAGATTCCTAAGAACTAAATTCACTGAATGCAAATCGAGAATTAAAACTGAAACATTTCAAACTGAAACCAAAGTAGCAGAAATTTAACCAAATGCAGAATTTCAGCCAATAACTTGGCCACGAAACAAGCAAATGAACTAGAATGGATTCACTATTCTAAAGATCAGCAAGGCTTAAGTGAAACTCACATTAATTGACACCAAACGCATGAGTAACTGAACTGAAATTGCATAACAAACTGAAGTTGCAGAAATTGTTGATACGCAAGCTGAAAAACAGGGACACAGCTGATACGCAAGGATTAAGCTACAATTAAACTAGAATTAAAAGCAATTATCCACTACACACATTCCCTAACTATCAAACTTGCAAAACTACACGCAATAGAAACCAAACACAATTCAAAACTTAAACTAAGGTAGCTGAAACAAACATTAAGAACAGAACAATGCAGGAATTGAAAATTACAGCTAAGAAACTGAAATTAACTAGATCAAACTAATCCTCAACCCTTCCTCAGCTCAAGAGCTCCTTGGTCGTCAAGCAAGAGCTGGCTTCGAACCCCTAGGCTCAGCAAATCAGTGGAAAATAGCTTCAATCAATCAATTCTGCTCAAACTGCTTCAGCTAGAAGAATTCCGATCCGAACTCTTCAATCTCAGTTTGTTGAGCTGCGATTTTGATTTGGAGAAGACCTGAGCTCACCTGAGAACCCCTACAAGTGGCTCAGATCATCGGAAATGGGTTGTAGCTAAGATTTCAGTGCTCGGACCACAGAGAATGCCGAAACCCTCAAACACCTCTGTCCGGATGAAATTTGAGATGAATTCTCAATCGAAGCCGTCTTCCAAAGATTCAGATGATGATCTAAGGTTGGAATGGAGGTGGTCACGCCTTCTTGGATGAAGAAATTGCAACAACGATGAAGAACAAACGAAGAAACGCAAGAACGGCGAAGATGCGACAAGCGAAGAGCTACGCAGAATTTTCCTTAAGTAATTAACTTTGGACGGCTCAGATTGAATTGAGGAAATCCAATGGCTGATCTTCATCCGATCTGGCCCAAATTTTGATCATGTTGATTGATAAGCACCATTTTATTGATTATTTTAATTGCTAAAATCCATGTTTGACCCATGTTTTTATTGCTTAATTATGATTTTACCCTAGGTTTTGGAACTTTATCTTATTTTGGACTTAATTGCAAAATTACATAATTTTTGGATTATTTGGCCACTATTTTTCTGATATATTTTTGTAGGCATGAAAGGATCCTGGACCTAGGGCATACTGGGTCAAACCTGAGTCGGATGTGAACCAGATCGAATTATCAAGCCTACGATTAATCCGGGCCGTCCGATTCAAGAGCGGCTAGATCTGAGCCATCCGGGATGATCTGAAGCAATCCGAGCTAGGGTTAGGGTTGATCAAGCTCTATGATCAAGATCTGAAGGTTTCATCCCAATCAGAGCTAAATCAACTGTTGGATCAAGCAAGGAGGGCTCTAGAGCGTCCATTCACAGATTGAGTTGATCTGGACCATCCGTTGCACATCTGGAGGATCCGAGCTACCACAAGGCAGATCCTGACCCCAGATCATCATCATAAAAGTTTGGCTCAAATCAGACCAAGATCTACCATTGGATTTCATCCGATCAATCTGGGTCGTCCATTATTAGCTATTTAATCAAAAATCCTGTGCAGCTCACCTTCGTCGCGTCTCTACCGTTTCTTCTTCCTTCTTCAGCTGTTCTTCGAGTTTTAGCTAGTTTTCTTCATCAAGGAGGCGCGATCCCTCAATCCATCATCAAAGCAAGGGTTAGGTTAGTGAAAAGATGATCTCAGTGAAGTTTCAGAGTTGATTTTTGCTCAATAGCGAAGTTGCGCGAGGTCTCGGCAGTTTGCTATCCGAATTCAGCGAACTCAGCTATGCTCCACTTCCACTGCATCCGAGCTGACCAGAGGGGTTCCCTGGGAGGTCTCGGTCACTCCCAAATCCAAATCGCAAGCCACCACAGCGAGTTTGAAGAATTCGGAGCTGAATTTCAGTTTGGGCAAAGTCTGATTCGATTCGGTAGCAGAGAAGATCTTCACTGATTTGTTGAGCTTGCGGGTCCGAGGTTCTCCCTTGATTGACGACCAAGGAGCTCTTGAGTTGAGGAGAGTTGAGGAGTAGCTTAGATAGTTTAATTTCAGTTTCTTTTAGCTGTAAATTTCGTTTCAGCCTAGTTTAGTTACTGTTTTCGAATTTCAGATTTGGTTAATCTCGTTTCCTACTTGTTTCAGCTTAATCTAGCTTTAATCCTTCAAGTTGAGTAGTTTAGGAACCTGTCTAGTGGATAATTGATTTAAATTTCAGTTGATTTCTTATTCTAATGCTTGCGTGCCATTTTCTTAACTGCGTATCAGTTTTGTTGTCCTATTTTTGTTCAGTTTCGAATTTTTTTAGCTTTTGTTTCAATTCGACTTGTGTAGTTAATTCCCTACAATTAAAGATCACATTTAGTGTGTTAATATATATGGTTCAAGTTTGTTTCTCATCCAGCTTGAATTCTGAATTTTTAGCTCCAATTGTTCATTGCATATTAACCCCAATTCTGCAATTAAAGTTCTGCACAACTATTCACTTCTGAAGTTTGCAATTTAATTGTTAGCTTTCACATCCACTTATCTCACATCAGTTGCTTCCCATCAACTTAGAGTTCAGCATTCAGCTTGGGTCTCGGCACAATAGAATTCTTTTTCTGCATATCCAAGTGTTTCATTTCTGCATTTTGTATCCAGTGAGATGTTCAGTTTTGAGTGGTATCAAGTTGAGCTAAATCTTTAGTGAGCTCTTGCCCTTAATTTAAGTTCCATTTGCATTCGAATTGTTACTGATACGTACCCTTAATCCTTGCATTCGATTTCTGAATTTCTGGATTCTTTACTGCAGTTGACAGTTTCATGATTTGTGGCTGAAATGTTTGGGTTCATCACCTCGCAAACTGTATCCATGGAACAGCAGCACTTCTAATCTTACCTGACATTAGAATTGCTTACTTCACCTAAGTTGATGTGCTTTAAACTTCACTCAATTTGACTTCATCTCTGCATTCCATTCATGAAGTTTCAGATTTCACTTCTGCATCATTATTCCTGCACATCAGCTGGGATCTGATGTTAATTCTGTAGTCATCTGCTGCTGAAGTTTGAATTTTATTTGTTGCTTCAAATCTAATTGATTTACCTCAGTTGCTAGTTTGATTTGAATCAGTTGTAGCTGCATATCCGCATGGTTATAAGTTCTGAGAATTCTGCAGATTTGTCTCTGCAAATCTTGCATGTTGTTGAGGCAATTTAACTTCATTTCTGCATGCTGTGTCAAGATAAATTTCGGCATGGGATTGTGTTAAGTTGAGTGCAATTTATAGTGTACTTTTGACATTGAAATCAGACTCTTTGGCAGTCATTCCATTTCGGAACTGTAAATCTGAAATTTCAGCAATTTTCTGCTTGTACTGCCACACTTTGTATCAAGTTGAGCTTTGGCACTTAGTTTGTATCAAGTTGCTTCCGAAATTATGGTTATAATGTTGTATCAGTTTCAATCATAATGGCTTCACTGTTGCTTCAATAACTCAGTATTAGGAATGCAATTGATATAGAATTTCCAATTCTGAAATCTACTTGAGTTTGATTGAGTCACAATTGGTTGAGTCTTCCATTGAATTTATCTAGCTTAAGTTTGCTTCATTCAGTTTATTCCGTTTCATTGCGATTTCATTTCATGATTGCAACCCAAAACCCGAATATCTATTTGAAACCCGAAAACACAAACGACATATAAATACAAGCGCGAATCAAACAACGTCAACTAGTCCCTGAGAAAAATACGACCTGTGGCCCCTATATTACATTTTCAGATTTTGATTGTAAAAAGGGTTTCCAGCATTCATTTATAAATTTTAAATTTGAGGCCCACATTCGTGACGCATAGTTTGGGCGCGTCAAATTTTTTCCGCCGTTGCCGGGGAAGTAACTAGTTGATTTGTTTGATTTTTGCTTGTATGCTTTTAAACATATCATTGGGTTCTATTTTATTGTGCTTTACTTTTGTATACGGTTACTGCCATTTTTCTTGTTTGTTTTGTGATAGGGGTGCAGGTTAAAAATGTTTTCATCCACTTATCAGCAGCCGTGTCCACAATTTCAGCAGAACCAACCTTTCAATCAACCACTACAGCAATTTCAGTCCAATTTTCAGCAACCAAATCATTTTTTTCAGCAACCATTACAACAATTCGAGCAACCACAACAATTCCAACAATTTCAGCCAGATTTTCAGCCAATTAAGTCTACCAAATTTCCAGAATTTTCAGAATGGGCAGCCCCAATTTCAAAATTTTCAGCCCCAATTTCAAAATTTTCAGCCCCACTTTCAGCAATTTCAGCCTAACTTCCAGCAGCCTTTTCAGCAAGGAAATAGTCAATTTCAGCCTCAACCTCAGCCATGGCAGCAAGAATTTCAACCTATACAGAATTTTCAACAACCTTTTCAATATTCACAGCCATGTGATCCAAATTTTCAGTTTCAAAACCAGAATTTCCAGCCCACTCAATTTCAGTGTTCACAACCACAATTTCAACATTTTCAGCAAGATTTCCAGTTTCAAGGACAGAATTTCCAGCCCCTCCCATTTCAGCAGTTTAATCAAGGAGGCTTTGAGGACCCTGATTGGGATGAGGCTCTACACCAAAGGATGATAGAGATGTGTCAACAAATGTTACAACAACAACAAGCTTGGCAACAACAAGTTCTACAACAACAACAACAACAAGAGCAAATTAATCAACAACAATTACAACGCCTTGAAAAATTGGTTGATCAATGGAATGAAATACAAGCTCAAAGATTAGAACAATCAGATGATTCTATAGGTGCAGGGGATTGTACAGAGCCCCAGGAACCACCTATATTGATTGATGCATCGGAAAATTCAGAGGATAGGATTGAGAGTGTAGGGGATTGCACTGAGCCCCAAGAATCACCCATTCCTACTGATTTAGAGGCCTGGGAGGAGATGGATAGTAGAGCTTGTAACAGTCTTAACTTCGACTCTGAAACTTTTCAGGACCCTTCTAAAATTTTATTTTGTAAGGATATTGCTATTGATGGTCCTAATTTTTCTAATTTGGTTAATACAGGAATGGTTGAGGAAACATGCGTGGGAGATGATTCCATAGGTGTAGGAGATTGCACTAAGCCCCAGGGACCACCACAATTACCAGAAAGTGTAGGGACTTGCTTGGTGGAAGCAAGAACCCAAGGATCACCTGTTTTAGATGAGTGTCCACCAGAACCTGAACCTGAAGTGGAGCAATTATTTGACCAAGAGGAGGCTAGGGACACATCTATCATTATGGGACCTCCAGGTATTTTTCAGCACGATCAGGTAAATTCTCCTCCTAAATTTTTTGAAAATTGCATAGAGGTACCTCAAACTGATCTTACTGTTTGTGATATACTTAGGGATACATCTCTTATAGAAAATAATTGTGAAAAATCCCTAGAGGTACCTAGTGTAGAAATTGTTGAAAATGAAGCATGTTGTACTACATCAGATGCCAATGCTGAGTGTGAAATTTTTTTAGAAGTGCCTAGACTTGATGTTGATTTTTGTGATGAGTCTGTAGATATATCTTATGCTGAAAATAATTCTGAAATTTTCATTGAGGCATCTGAGATTGATTTGATTGGCTATGATAAATTGCTTGATACATCCCTGATAGAAAATAATTGTGATATTTTTATTGAAGTGCCAAGGATTGATTTTATTAATTGTGATGAGTTTTTGGATGCAAATGTTGGAGGAAATAATTGTGAAAAATTTATTGAGACACCAAGCATTGATTTAATTGGACATGATGCAGATTTAGATTCATTTCATGCAGAGACTGATACTATTTTATTTCTTTCTGACCCTGCACGCTTGAGAAGGGTATTACATTATTTTGCAGGGTTCAGAAGACTTCAGGAGTGGGTGCTCCAACTGAACAGACTTCAACCTCCTGGAAGGACTTCTAAAAGGCAGAAAGAAGGAGGAGATGATTTTACTCTAATTCGAAGCACTCCATTCCTTCAATGGATTTTGAACCTGAATCGCCTTAGGCCACCGGAGTATTATTTTGCAAAGTTCAAGTGTGGGGGAGTCCAAAGTCTCTCAGCCACCCAGACACCTCCACTACCACGTTGGAGGCTACTTCTGGATAGACTCCGCCCACCAGAAATAAAGGGGAGATTTTTCTTTCTTATATTTTCTTTTATTTCATTTTTCGTTTTCATGCTTTCTAGAAGTAAAATTTCCTCTTTAATTGAGTCCTTGCTAATAAATGCATGAGTAGAGTAGAATGCATAGAAATCATTGTAAATACCATGTCTTGTGTTTTATCACTTTTTTTTGCATGATTAGGAATAAATGCATCTCTCTAGGTTATCTTCATGTCATTTTAGAGTCTTTTGAAAATAAATTAAATTTGGATGTAAAAACTTAGGGTTTGAGTTCATGGATGAAATCTTGGATGCTTGAGTACGATTTTGCTTTAGATTCTTAATTGAGGATTTGAGATGGATTATTTTTACCTAGTGAGATTAGCCTTATCTTTGTGACACATACATGTTATTGTGCTCTAGAACTTGCCTAGCTTCTATCAAAATCATATTTCAATGATTGGATCACATCTATAGAGACTAATCACCTTGGTTACCTTTCTATATCAATTTTGGCAAAAATCATGTTCAATCCATTTTTTCTTTCCTTATTCCTAATCTTAACCCCCAATTTTTCTATGGATTTGTTTGCTTGGGATGTTTTCTTGATGCTATTTTGCCCGAGACGGACAAAGATTTAAGTGTGGGGGAGTGACTAGTGATAGGGAAGCAAATTTTATCAAAGAGCATCATCATTTCGAAAAAAAAAAAATTTTTGCCAAGTTGAACCCAAAAGGTGCCAAGTGGGTTGAATTTGGTGTCAAAAATGAGCAAAAGGATGGAAACAATTGAGGCATCTAGACTCTTGATTATAATTTGAAGATCCAACCAATTTTGTGCCATGAAGTCGGTTGAAGAAGAAATTTTTTTGTGTAATCCAAATGGCACACACATGAAGGAAATCTATGCCATGTCAAAGGAGAGAAAAAGTATGTTTTCTTGATGCTATGAAGCTATTCGGTTACTTTGCTAGAAGCTTAAATGCAGCTGTACAGAATTCAAAAGGGCTGAACAAAAGCTGGAAACAAAGATTTGGTGAGCAGATTTAAAATGAAAGTGTAAACTGTTTTTGAGATCCACTATTGTGTGAGGTAACTGCCTTGAAACTCAGAGAATTGCAAGGATGAAAAATCAGATTCTTGATTTTGAAATTGAAGGGAATCAGTAGTCTATTCAGAACAGAGAAAGAAGGAAATGCAGTGAAGCTGGAAAAAAAAAATTTCTGAAGCTGTAAAAGGAATTGCAGGAACTAATTTTCATTTCTGCAGCTGTTCTTGGCTAGGAAGATCACGTAACAACTTGCTAAGATCCTAATGGAGTCCAAAACGTAGCTGTGAAAAATCAGAAACATTGTAAAAAATTCTGGAAGTCAGCTGGGCAGGAATTGAATGGCTGATTTGAATTTCGAATGGAACCCTTGACTTCTCCACTACTATTTGAAGCAAGTGCTCTTGATGTTAATTGTTGGAGAAATCAGCGACTTGAAAAGCTGCCACCTTGGATGCTGAATTGGCACATTAAAGCAGGAATTCTGAGCTGCCGAAAGGATATAAGAAGCTGGAAAAATCAGTAAAGTGCTATTGTAGGAATTGTAGGCAGTGCAGAAATTGAAGTGAAGATGGATTGAGTTGGAATTAATGAGGCTGCTGCAAAGGATGCTAAAAATGACTCAAAACAAACCCACTCGAAGCCCAAGAGGTTTTGGAGAACAGCAAGTTGATACTTAAGCTGGAAATTCAGTTATGAAAATAGAAAAATCAGTAGGAAGGTGATAAAGACAGTTTGTACCAACTTGCAACCTAAGTTGAGTTTTTGAGGCTATGAATCAAGGCAGTAGGTATAGGAATGTATTCAGTTCTGTCCCATGGTGCTCAGCAGAATGTAAACTAAGGAAGAAAAATATTTTTTGCAGCTAAGAAGAAAAAAAAATAAGGAAGAAACAAAAGGGGCACACAAAGGAGTTTCGGCCTCATGTATGTAGTGGAATGCTTCTCATCCGAATTACATCTTTGTTCCACTACCCTTTTTGACTCCACTAGAGGAAAAGGAAACAGAAAATGAATGCAGTAGCTGACCAAGAGAAAGAAGAAAAGAGAAGGATCAAAATGGCACGAAACTGAAGGAAGTGGCACATTGAGATCAAATGGAGTTTTCTTCATCCAAATCAAAAGATTTATTCAAGTTTCACTCCACCATACTTTTGATATCACTAGAGGACTGTAAAGATGGGGCAAAGCACATGGAAACATTTTTGAGCACTCAAGTCTTCCACTTTTCACATTTTTCCATTTTCTTTGCTTTTATTCCATTTCTTATCATTTTCCATTCTTTCATTTGTTTTTGTAGATATTGATTCCAATCATGATTAATGATGGAGATTAGATAATAAGCAAGCCTATGGTAGCGCAAGAAGCATGTGTGAGAGTGAGCTCCACTTCCATCATCAACTTAGAACTTAAGGAGAGAGCCACCAATATTTTCCTTGAAAGGCTAGTGATTTAAATTCATCTCAATGAATCATGATGGATGAAAAGGCTAAGTTGTTGATTTAAGGACAAGATACTAATCCATAGAGCTTAGATTTTTGAGAATTGACAACCTTAGGTAATTTCTTTTCATTTGCTTCTAATTATGCTTAAGAAAGTCTAAGGATACTTATTTAGTAGTTTCGCGAGACGCTCAAGGTTAAGTGTGGGGGAGTTGATAAGCACCATTTTATTGATTATTTTAATTTCTAAAATCCATGTTTGACCCATGTTTTTATTGCTTAATTATGATTTTACCCTAGGTTTTGGAACTTTATCTTATTTTGGACTTAATTGCAAAATTACATAATTTTTGGATTATTTGGCCACTAATTTTCTGATATATTTTTGTAGGCATGAAAGGATCCTGGACCTAGGGCATACTGGGTCAAACCTGAGTCGAATGTGAACCGGATCGAATTATCAAGCCTACCATTAATCCGGTCCGTCTGATTCAAGAGCGGCTAGATCTGAGCCATCCAGGACGATCTGAAGCAATCCGAGCTAGGGTTAGGGTTGATCAAGCTCTATGATCAAGATCTGAAGGTTTCATCACAATCAGAGCTAAATCAACCGTTGGATCAAGCAAGGAGGGCTCTAGAGCGTCCATTCACAGATTGAGTTGATCTGGACCATCCGTTGCACATCTGGAGGATCCGAGCTACCACAAGGCAGATCCTGACCCCAGATCATCATCATAAAAGTTTGGCTCAAATCAGACCAAGATCTACCGTTGGATTTCATCCGATCAATCTGGGCCGTCCATTATTAGCTATTTAATCAAAAATCCTGCACAGCTCACCTTCGTCGCGTCTCCGCCGTTTCTTCTTCCTTCTTCAGCTGTTCTTCGAGTTTTAGCTAGTTTTCTTCATCAAGGAGGCGCGATCCCTCAATCCATCATCAAAGCAAGGGTTAGGTTAGTGAAAAGATGATCTCAGTGAAGTTTCAGAGTTGATTTTTGCTCAATAGCGAAGTTGCCCGAGTTCTCGGCAGTTTGCTATCCGAATTCAGCGAACTCAGCTGTGCTCCACTTCCACTGCATCCGAGCTGACCAGAGGGGTTCCCTGGGAGGTCTCGGTCACTCCCAAATCCAAATCGCAAGCCACCACAGCGAGTTTGAAGAATTCGGAGCTGAATTTCAGTTTGGGCAAAGTCTGATTCGATTCGGTAGCAGAGAAGATCTTCACTGATTTGTTGAGCTTGCGGGTCCGAGGTTCTCCCTTGATTGACGACCAAGGAGCTCTTGAGTTGAGGAGAGTTGAGGAGTAGCTTAGATAGTTTAATTTCAGTTTCTTTTAGCTGTAAATTTCGTTTCAGCCTAGTTTAGTTACTGTTTTCGAATTTCAGATTTGGTTAATCTCGTTTCCTACTTGTTTCTGCTTAATCTAGCTTTAATCCTTCAAGTTGAGTAGTTTAGGAACCTGTCTAGTGGATAATTGTTTTAAATTTCAGTTGATTTCTTATTCTAATGCTTGCGTGCCATTTTCTTAACTGCGTATCAGTTTTGTTGTCCTGTTTTTGTTCAGTTTCAAATTTTTTTAGCTTTTGTTTCAATTCGACTTGTGTAGTTAATTCCCTGCAATTAAAGATCACATTTAGTGTGTTAATATATATGGTTCAAGTTTGTTTCTCATCCAGCTTGAATTCTGAATTTTTAGCTCCAATTGTTCGTTGCATATTAACCCCAATTCTGCAATTAAAGTTCTGCACAACTATTCACTTCTGAAGTTTGCAATTTAATTGTTAGCTTTCACATCCACTTACCTCACATCAGTTGCTTCCCATCAACTTAGAGTTCAGCATTCAGCTTGGGTCTCGGCACAATAGAATTCTTTTTCTGCATATCCAAGTGTTTCATTTCTGCATTTTGTATCCAGTGAGATGTTCAGTTTTGAGTGGTATCAAGTTGAGCTAAATCTTTAGTGAGCTCTTGCCCTTAATTTAAGTTCCATTTGCATTCGAACTGTTACTGATACGTACCCTTAATCCTTGCATTCGATTTCTGAATTTCTGGATTCTTTACTGCAGTTGACAGTTTCATGATTTGTGGCTGAAATGTTTGGGTTCATCACCTCGCAAACTGTATCCATGGAACAGCAGCACTTCTAATCTTACCTGACATTAGAATTGCTTACTTCACCTAAGTTGATGTGCTTTAAACTTCACTCAATTTGACTTCATCTCTGCATTCCATTCATGAAGTTTCAGATTTCACTTCTGCATCATTATTCCTGCGCATCAGCTGGGATCTGATGTTAATTCTGTAGTCATCTGCTGCTGAAGTTTGAATTTTATTTGTTGCTTCAAATCTAATTGATTTACCTCAGTTGCTGGTTTGATTTGAATCAGTTGTAGCTGCATATCCGCATGGTTATAAGTTCTGAGAATTCTGCAGATTTGTCTCTGCAAATCTTGCATGTTGTTGAGGCAATTTAACTTCATTTCTGCATGCTGTGTCAAGATAAATTTCGGCATGGGATTGTGTTAAGTTGAGTGCAATTTATAGTGTACTTTTGACATTGAAATCAGACTCTTTGGCAGTCATTCCATTTCGGAACTGTAAATCTGAAATTTCAGCAATTTTCTGCTTGTACTGCCACACTTTGTATCAAGTTGAGCTTTGGCACTTAGTTTGTATCAAGTTGCTTCCGAAATTATGGTTATAATGTTGTATCAGTTTCAATCATAATGGCTTCACTGTTGCTTCAATAACTCAGTATTAGGAATGCAATTGATATAGAATTTCCAATTCTGAAATCTACTTGAGTTTGATTGAGTCACAATTGGTTGAGTCTTCCATTGAATTTATCTAGCTTAAGTTTGCTTCATTCAGTTTATTCCGTTTCATTGCGATTTCATTTCATGATTGCAACCCAAAACCCGAATATCTATTTGAAACCCGAAAACACAAACGACATATAAATACAAGTGCGAATCAAACAACGTCAACTAGTCCCTGAGAAAAATACGACATGTGGCCCCTATATTACATTTTCAGATTTTGATTGTAAAAAGGGTTTCCAGCATTCATTTATAAATTTTAAATTTGAGGCCCACATTCGTGACGGATAGTTTGGGCGCGTCAAATTTTTGGCGCCGTTGCCGGGGAAGCAACTAGTTGATTTGTTTGATTTTTGCTTATATGCTTTTAGACATATCATTGGGTTCTATTTTATTGTGCTTTACTTTTGTATACGGTTACTGCCATTTTTCTTGTTTGTTTTGTGACAGGGGTGCAGGTTAAAAATGTTTTCATCCACTTATCAGTAGCCGTGTCCACAATTTCAGCAGAACCAACCTTTCAATCAACCACTACAGCAATTTCAGTCCAATTTTCAGCAACCAAATCATTTTTTTCAGCAACCATTACAACAATTCGAGCAACCACAACAATTCCAACAATTTTAGCCAGATTTTCAGCCAAGTCTACCAAATTTCCAGAATTTTCAGAATGGGCAGCCCCAATTTCAAAATTTTCAGCCCCAATTTCAAAATTTTCAGCCCCACTTTCAGCAATTTCAGCCTAACTTCCAGCAGCCTTTTCAGCAAGGAAATAGTCAATTTCAGCCTCAACCTCAGCCATGGCAGCAAGAATTTCAACCTATACAGAATTTTCAACAACCTTTTCAATATTCACAGCCATGTGATCCAAATTTTCAGTTTCAAAACCAGAATTTCCAGCCCACTCAATTTCAGTGTTCACAACCACAATTTCAACATTTTCAGCAAGATTTCCAGTTTCAAGGACAGAATTTCCAACCCCTCCCATTTCAGCAGTTTAATCAAGGAGGCTTTGAGGACCCTGATTGGGATGAGGCTCTACACCAAAGGATGATAGAGATGTGTCAACAAATGTTACAACAACAACAAGCTTGGCAACAACAAGTTCTACAACAACAACAAGAAGAAGAGCAAATTAATCAACAACAATTACAACTCCTTGAAAAATTGGTTGATCAATGGAATGAAATACAAGCTCAAAGATTAGAACAATCAGATGATTCTATAGGTGCAGGGGATTGTACAGAGCCCCAGGAACCACCTATATTGATTGATGCATCGGAAAATTCAGAGGATAGGATTGACAGTGTAGGGGATTACACTGAGCCCCAAGAATCACCCATTCCTACTGATTTAGAGGCCTGGGAGGAGATGGATAGTAGAGCTTGTAACAGTCTTAACTTCGACTCTGAAACTTTTCAGGACCCTTCTAAAATTTTATTTTGTAAGGATATTGCTATTGATGGTCCTAATTTTTCTAATTTGGTTGATACAGGAATGGTTGAGGAAACATGCGTGGGAGATGATTCCATAGGTGTAGGGGATTGCACTAAGCCCCAGGGACCACCACAATTACCAGAAAGTGTAGGGACTTGCTTGGTGGAAGCAAGAACCCAAGGATCACCTGTTTTAGATGAGTGTCCACCAGAACCTGAACCTGAAGTGGAGCAATTATTTGACCAAGAGGAGGCTAGGGACACATCTATCATTATGGGACCTCCAGGTATTTTTCAGCACGATCAGGTAAATTCTCCTCCTAAATTTTTTGAAAATTGCATAGAGGTACCTCAAACTGATCTTACTGTTTGTGATATACTTAGGGATACATCTCTTATAGAAAATAATTGTGAAAAATCCCTAAAGGTACCTAGTGTAGAAATTGTTGAAAATGAAGCATGTTGTACTACATCAGATGCCAATGCTGAGTGTGAAATTTTTTTAGAAGTGCCTAGACTTGATGTTGATTTTTGTGATGAGTCTGTAGATATATCTTATGCTGAAAATAATTCTGAAATTTTCATTGAGGCATCTGAGATTGATTTGATTGGCTATGATAAATTGCTTGATACATCCCTGATAGAAAATAATTGTGATATTTTTATTGAAGTGCCAAGGATTGATTTTATTAATTGTGATGAGTTTTTGGATGCAAATGTTGGAGGAAATAATTGTGAAAAATTTATTGAGACACCAAGCATTGATTTAATTGGACATGATGCAGATTTAGATTCATTTCATGCAGAGACTGATACTATTTTATTTCTTTCTGACCCTGCACACTTGAGAAAGGTATTACATTGTTTTGCAGGGTCCAGAAGACTTCAGGAGTGGGTGCTCCAACTGAACAGACTTCAACCTCCTGGAAGGACTTCTAAAAGGCAGAAAGAAGGAGGAGATGATTTTACTCTAATTCGAAGCACTTCATTCCTTCAATGGATTTTGAACCTGAATCGCCTTAGGCCACCGGAGTATTATTTTGCAAAGTTCAAGTGTGGGGGAGTCCAAAGTCTCTCAGCCACCCAGACACCTCCACTACCACATTGGAGGCTACTTCTGGATAGACTCCGCCCACCAGAAATAAAGGGGAGATTTTTCTTTCTTATATTTTCTTTTATTTCATTTTTCATTTTCATGCTTTCTAGAAGTAAAATTTCCTCTTTAATTGAGTCCTTGCTAATAAATGCATGAGTAGAGTAGAATGCATAGAAATCATTGTAAATACCATGTCTTGTGTTTTATCACTTTTTCTTGCATGATTAGGAATAAATGCATCCCTCTAGGTTATCTTCATGTCATTTTAGAGTCTTTTGAAAATAAATTAAATTTGGTTGTAAAAACTTAGGGTTTGAGTTCATGGATGAAATCTTGGATGCTTGAGTACGATTTTGCTTTAGATTCTTAATTGAGGATTTGAGATGGATTATTTTTACCTAGTGAGATTAGCCTTATCTTTGTGACACATACATGTTATTGTGCTCTAGAACTTGCCTAGCTTCTATCAAAATCATATTTCAATGATTGGATCACATCTATAGAGACTAATCACCTTGGTTACCTTTCTATATCAATTTTGGCAAAAATCATGTTCAATCCATTTTTTCTTTCCTTATTCCTAATCTTAACCCCCAATTTTTCTATGGATTTGTTTGCTTGGGATGTTTTCTTGATGCTATTTTGCCCGAGACGGACAAAGATTTAAGTGTAGGGGAGTGACTAGTGATAGGGAAGCAAATTTTATCAAAGAGCATCATCATTTCGAAAAAAAAAATATTTTTGCCAAGTTGAACCCAAAAGGTGCCAAGTGGGTTGAATTTGGTGTCAAAAATGAGCAAAAGGATGGAAACAATTGAGGCATCTAGACTCTTGATTATAATTTGAAGATCCAACCAATTTTGTGCCATGAAGTCGGTTGAAGAAGAAATTTTTTTGTGTAATCCAAATGGCACACACATGAAGGAAATCTATGCCATGTCAAAGGAGAGAAAAAGTATGTTTTCTTGATGCTATGAAGCTATTCGGTTACTTTGCTAGAAGCTTAAATGCAGCTGTACAGAATTCAAAAGGGCTGAACAAAAGCTGGAAACAAAGATTTGGTGAGCAGATTTAAAATTAAAGTGTAAACTATTTTTGAGATCCACTATTGTGTGAGGTAACTGCCTTGAAACTCAGAGAATTGCAAGGATGAAAAATCAGATTCTTGATTTTGAAATTGAAGGGAATCAGTAGTCTATTCAGAACAGAGAAAGAAGGAAATGCAGTGAAGCTGGAAAAAAAAAATTTCTGAAGCTGTAAAAGGAATTGCAGGAACTAATTTTCATTTCTGCAGCTGTTCTTGGCTAGGAAGATCACGTAACAACTTGCTAGGATCCTAATGGAGTCCAAAACGTAGCTGTGAAAAATCAGAAACATTGTAAAAAATTCTAGAAGTCAGCTGGGCAGGAATTGAATGGCTGATTTGAATTTCGAATGGAACCCTTGACTTCTCCACTACTATTTGAAGCAAGTGCTCTTGATGTTAATTGTTGGAGAAATCAGCGACTTGAAAAGCTGCCACCTTGGATGCTGAATTGGCACATTAAAGCAGGAATTCTGAGCTGCCGAAAGGATATAAGAAGCTGGAAAAATCAGTAAAGTGCTATTGTAGGAATTGTAGGCAGTGCAGAAATTGAAGTGAAGATGGATTGAGTTGGAATTAATGAGGCTGCTGCAAAGGATGCTAAAAATGACTCAAAACAAACCCACTCGAAGCCCAAGAGGTTTTGGAGAACAGCAAGTTGATACTTAAGCTGGAAATTCAGTTATGAAAATAGAAAAATCAGTAGGAAGGTGATAAAGACAGTTTGTACCAACTTGCAACCTAAGTTGAGTTTTTGAGGCTATGAATCAAGGCAGTAGGTATAGGAATGTATTCAGTTCTGTCCCATGGTGCTCAGCAGAATGTAAACTAAGGAAGAAAAATATTTTTTGCAGCTAAGAAGAAAAAAAAATAAGGAAGAAACAAAAGGGGCACACAAAGGAGTTTCGGCCTCATGTATGTAGTGGAATGCTTCTCATCCGAATTACATCTTTGTTCCACTACCCTTTTTGACTCCACTAGAGGAAAAGGAAACAGAAAATGAATGCAGTAGCTGACCAAGAGAAAGAAGAAAAGAGAAGGATCAAAATGGCACGAAACTGAAGGAAGTGGCACATTGAGATCAAATGGAGTTTTCTTCATCCAAATCAAAAGATTTATTCAAGTTTCACTCCACCATACTTTTGATATCACTAGAGGACTGTAAAGATGGGGCAAAGCACATGGAAACATTTTTGAGCACTCAAGTCTTCCACTTTTCACATTTTTCCATTTTCTTTGCTTTTATTCCATTTCTTATCATTTTCCATTCTTTCATTTGTTTTTGTTGATATTGATTCCAATCATGATTAATGATGGAGATTAGATAATAAGCAAGCCTATGGTAGCGCAAGAAGCATGTGTGAGAGTGAGCTCCACTTCCATCATCAACTTAGAACTTAAGGAGAGAGCCACCAATATTTTCCTTGAAAGGCTAGTTATTTAAATTCATCTCAATGAATCATGATGGATGAAAAGGCTAAGTTGTTGATTTAAGGACAAGATACTAATCCATAGAGCTTAGATTTTTGAGAATTGACAACCTTAGGTAATTTCTTTTCATTTGCTTCTAATTATGCTTAAGAAAGTCTAAGGGATACTTATTTAGTAGTTTCGCGAGACGCTCAAGGTTAAGTGTGGGGGAGTTGATAATCACCATTTTATTGATTATTTTAATTTCTAAAATCCATGTTTGACCCATGTTTTTATTGCTTAATTATGATTTTACCCTAGGTTTTGGAACTTTATCTTATTTTGGACTTAATTGCAAAATTACATAATTTTTGGATTATTTGGCCACTAATTTTCTGATATATTTTTGTAGGCATGAAAGGATCCTGGACCTAGGGCATACTGGGTCAAACCTGAGTCGGATGTGAACCGGATCGAATTATCAAGCCTACGATTAATCCGGGCCGTCCGATTCAAGAGCGGCTAGATCTGAGCCATCCGGGACGATCTGAAGCAATCCGAGCTAGGATTAGGGTTGATCAAGCTCTATGATCAAGATCTGAAGGTTTCATCCCAATCAGAGCTAAATCAACCGTTGGATCAAGCAAGGAGGGCTCTAGAGCGTCCATTCACAGATTGAGTTGATCTGGACCATCCGTTGCACATCTGGAGGATCCGAGCTACCACAAGGCAGATCCTGACCCCAGATCATCATCATAAAAGTTTGGCTCAAATCAGACCAAGATCTACCGTTGGATTTCATCCGATCAATCTGGGCCGTCCATTATTAGCTATTTAATCAAAAATCCTGCACAGCTCACCTTCGTCGCGTCTCCGCCGTTTCTTCTTCCTTCTTCAGCTGTTCTTCGAGTTTTAGCTAGTTTTCTTCATCAAGGAGGCGCGATTCCTCAGTCCATCATCAAAGCAAGGGTTAGGTTAGTGAAAAGATGATCTCAGTGAAGTTTCAGAGTTGATTTTTGCTCAATAGCGAAGTTGCGCGAGGTCTCGGCAGTTTGCTATCCGAATTCAGCGAACTCAGCTGTGCTCCACTTCCACTGCATCCGAGCTGACCAGAGGGGTTCCCTGGGAGGTCTCGGTCACTCCCAAATCCAAATCGCAAGCCACCACAGCGAGTTTGAAGAATTCGGAGCTGAATTTCAGTTTGGGCAAAGTCTGATTCGATTCGGTAGCAGAGAAGATCTTCACTGATTTGTTGAGCTTGCGGGTCCGAGGTTCTCCCTTGATTGACGACCAAGGAGCTCTTGAGTTGAGGAGAGTTGAGGAGTAGCTTAGATAGTTTAATTTCAGTTTCTTTTAGCTGTAAATTTCGTTTCAGCCTAGTTTAGTTACTGTTTTCGAATTTCAGATTTGGTTAATCTCGTTTGCAACTTGTTTCTTCTTAATCTAGCTTTAATCCTTCAAGTTGAGTAGTTTAGGAACCTGTCTAGTGGATAATTGTTTTAAATTTCAGTTGATTTCTTATTCTAATGCTTGCGTGCCATTTTCTTAACTGCGTATCAGTTTTGTTGTCCTGTTTTTGTTCAGTTTCGAATTTTTTTAGCTTTTGTTTCAATTCGACTTGTGTAGTTAATTCCCTGCAATTAAAGATCACATTTAGTGTGTTAATATATATGGTTCAAGTTTGTTTCCCATCCAGCTTGAATTCTGAATTTTTAGCTCCAATTGTTCGTTGCATATTAACCCCAATTCTGCAATTACAGTTCTGCACAACTATTCACTTCTGAAGTTTGCAATTTAATTGTTAGCTTTCACATCCACTTACCTCACATCAGTTGCTTCCCATCAACTTAGAGTTCAGCATTCAGCTTGGGTCTCGGCACAATAGAATTCTTTTTCTGCATATCCAAGTGTTTCATTTCTGCATTTTGTATCCAGTGAGATGTTCAGTTTTGAGTGGTATCAAGTTGAGCTAAATCTTTAGTGAGCTCTTGCCCTTAATTTAAGTTCCATTTGCATTCGAATTGTTACTGATACGTACCCTTAATCCTTGCATTCGATTTCTGAATTTCTGGATTCTTTACTGCAGTTGACAGTTTCATGATTTGTGGCTGAAATGTTTGGGTTCATCACCTCGCAAACTGTATCCATGGAACAGCAGCACTTCTAATCTTACCTGACATTAGAATTGCTTACTTCACCTAAGTTGATGTGCTTTAAACTTCACTCAATTTGACTTCATCTCTGCATTCCATTCATGAAGTTTCAGATTTCACTTCTGCATCATTATTCCTACGCATCAGCTGGGATCTGATGTTAATTCTGTAGTCATCTGCTGCTGAAGTTTGAATTTTATTTGTTGCTTCAAATCTAATTGATTTACCTCAGTTGCTGGTTTGATTTGAATCAGTTGTAGCTGCATATCCGCATGGTTATAAGTTCTGAGAATTCTGCAGATTTGTCTCTGCAAATCTTGCATGTTGTTGAGGCAATTTAACTTCATTTCTGCATGTTGTGTCAAGATAAATTTCGGCATGGGATTGTGTTAAGTTGAGTGCAATTTATAGTGTACTTTTGACATTGAAATCAGACTCTTTGGCAGTCATTCCATTTCGGAACTGTAAATCTGAAATTTCAGCAATTTTCTGCTTGTACTGCCACACTTTGTATCAAGTTGAGCTTTGGCACTTAGTTTGTATCAAGTTGCTTCCGAAATTATGGTTATAATGTTGTATCAGTTTCAATCATAATGGCTTCACTGTTGCTTCAATAACTCAGTATTAGGAATGCAATTGATATAGAATTTCCAATTCTGAAATCTACTTGAGTTTGATTGAGTCACAATTGGTTGAGTCTTCCATTGAATTTATCTAGCTTAAGTTTGCTTCATTCAGTTTATTCCGTTTCATTGCGATTTCATTTCATGATTGCAACCCAAAACCCGAATATCTATTTGAAACCCGAAAACACAAACGACATATAAATACAAGCGCGAATCAAACAACGTCAACAAGTCCCTGAGAAAAATACGACCTGTGACCCCTATATTACATTTTCAGATTTTGATTGTAAAAAGGGTTTCCAGCATTCATTTATAAATTTTAAATTTGAGGCCCACATTCGTGACGCATAGTTTGGCCGCGTCATTGATCAAAGGTCAGGATTTGCCTCGTGGTAGCTCGCATCCTCCAGATGTGCAACGGATGGTCCAGATCAGCCTAATCTTTGAACGGACGATCTAGAACCCTCTGAGCTTGATCCAACGGTCGAATGAGCTCTGATTGGGATGAAACCTTCAGATCTTGATCAGAGTGCTTGATCAGCCCTAACCCTAGCTTGGATGGCTTCAGATGGTCCCAGATGGCTCAGATCTAGCCGCTCTTGAATCGGACGGCCCAGATTAATCCTAAGCTTGATAACTCGATCCGGGTCACTTCCGACTCAAGTTTGACCCAATATGCCCTAGGTCCATGAACTTTTCATGCCTACAAAAATAGATCAAAAATTTAGTGGCCAAATAATCCAAATATGTGTAAATTTGTAATTAAGTCCAAAATAAGAGTAAGTTCTAAAACCTAGGGCAATTTCACAATTAAGCAATAAACACATAGGTCAAACATGGATTTTAGCAACTCAAATAATCAATAAAATAGTACTTATCAACTCCCCCACACTTGAGCTTGAGCGTCTCACGAAACTATTAAGTATGTATCCCTTAGGCTTTCTTAAGCATAATTAGAAGCAAATGAAAAGAAATTACCTAAGGTTGTCAATTCTCAAAAATCTAAGCTCTATGGATTAGTATTTTGTCCTTAAATCAACAACTTAGCCTTTTCATCCTTCATGAGTCATTGAGATGAATTCAACTTACTAGCCTTTCAAGGAAAATTTTGGTAGCTCTCTCCTTAAGTTCTAACTTGATGATGGAAGTGGAGTTCACTCAAACACATATGCCTCTTGCACTACCATAGGCTTGCTCATTATCTACTCTCCACCATTAGTCATGATTAGGATTCACATCTACAAAAACAAATGAAAGCATAGAAAATGGTAAGGAGTGGAATAAAAGCCAAGAAAATGGAAAAATGGATAAAGTGGAAGACTTGAGTGCTTGAGGATATTTTCGATGCTCTTTGCTTCTCTATACAGTCCTCTAGTGCTATAAAAATGTGGTGAACTCAAACTTAAATAATTGCCTTTGATTTGGATGAAGACACCTTCCTTGTTCACATGTGCCAATTCTTGTCTATGTGTGCCAACTTTGCTTGCTTTTCTTTTCTCATTCTTCTTTTTCTTCTTTCTTTCATTCTTGTAAAGTCAGAAATGAAATGGAATAAAGCTTGGACCCGGATGAGAAAGACCAATTAGTTGGTTCACTTGCTTCATGGTGCCAAACTTTCATTTTGTGTGCCAACTTTGTTTCTCTCTTTTCCTTTCCAAACTATTTTCTGTTTTCTTTTCCTTTCTGCATTTGGTCTTAGCTGCTAATTGCTTCCTTTATTCAGTCATGATATGCTCAGCTCCTTGTCAGAATCATCTCCAATTCCTTCTAGTGCCGTGAGCTTTTAAAGAGTTGCAGGTTCCTGTTTTAACTCTGCATTTTGTTTATTACTGCAATTAATTAGCTTCTGAATTTTCTTTTTCAGCTGCAATTTCCACTCTGATTCCTCCAACTCAGCTTCACTAACTGTCCTTTACTAGATTTAGAATTTTTGCAGATTAATTGGTATCCTTTCAACAGCTCCAAGTCAAAGTATTCCCGATTCCAAATTGGATTCAGCTTCAATCATTTGGGCAGCTTGATACCTTGTTGTTTTCTTCAATTGCTAGCAAACTTTGCCTAATTCGGTTCTGCACAACTGCATCCCAGCTTCTCTCAAAGTGTTTCTGAAATCACAGCCAATATATAGCTGCAATTCTGCTATTGCATTCCATTTTAAAACCTTGGCACAGCTCTTCTCATTGCTTCAGATTCCTGATTTTTCTCTTCAATTCAGAATTCACTTCAGATTCCATTCAAACTTCTGATCAGTGAATTGGATTTCCAACTCAGATTATGTTCAGCTCCACTTCACTTATGGCTTCCACCTTAGCACAGAATTTTTTCTTAAATTTGTTAACTGCCCAGCTTAAGTTCTTAAACTGCTTTGTTTCAAATTTCAGCACCATGTACTTAATTTCAGAGTCCAAGATCGTTCAGTTCCTCATTCATGCACTTCTCGGATTTCTTTACAGCAGTAGCATCAAATGGAAATGGAAGAATTAAATGCTTCAATGAATGAATTGATACACTCCATTTTTTAGCAATATATTTTCTTAGTCACTGCACTTTACTGCAAATTTCTTTCTCTGTTTTTTTTTTCCAAAATCCAATCAGCCACCTCCTTGTGATCAGTAATGGATGGCTCAACAATTTATGGCATGTTCATGTACTCAATTTCCGGATGAATAGCCTAAACAACCAATTTCAGTTTTCAAGTTGGTACAAAACTGATTTTGTGGTGTCTCAATTTAAGTCCTTCATGTGTTTCAATTCTGACTTCTTTCCCATTCATATTTCACTACACTTCTTCCACAGATTTCAGCATCTTACAGCTCACTTGCATTCAGTTTGCATCATTTCAGTAGCTCCAGGTTTTCTCAGCTTGTGTCAGCTTCTGCCACACTTACAGCCTTCCATTCAGTCTTCCAACCAAAGGTTGCTGCTCTTGACTTCCCAACTTTGGAGCCAAACCAATTTCGGTCCCAAGTTGATACAAACTTGTGCAGAAATTTCAGAAACTCTCAGATGTAGCACTCGGCAGCAACAAATACATTACAGTTCAGACCAGCTTGTATTCTGCCTTGCGTGCCAATTGACCACTTCAATTGTTTTGACACAAACAGCTGCAATTGTTTCTTCTTTTCCCATCTCCAATTCAGCATTTATTAAGATGTTTCGGATTTCTTAAGCAAAGAAAAACTGCAAGTCCCAAACATTTCTGCCCTTAAATAGTTTCATTGCAAAAATTTTCCTTCACTTTGGCACAAACAAATTTTTTTTCTCACTGCTTCTTCTTTGCACAGCTTCTTGGATCTTCAATTGATGATGAAAACTCTAGATGCTTCAATTGATTTCCATCCTTAATCACTTCTTCTTGCTATTTTTGACACCAAACTCCACTCAATGTGTAATTGTTTCCATCCTTCCCTTGCAAGAAATTTTTTTTCTTTTGGATCCAAATGTTTCCTTGATACAAAACTTTTCAAAACACTAATCACTCCCCCACACTTAAATCTTTGTCCATCTCGGGCAAAATAGCATCAATAAAACATCCCAAGCAAACAAATCCATAGAAAAATTGGGGTTAAGAGTAGGAAAATAAAAAGGAAAATTGAAAAGAGTATGTATCAAGTATGATCATTGCTAAGAATAACATGGAAAAGGAAAACAATTTGATTAGCCTTCATAGATGTGATCCAATCATCGAAATATGGTTTTGAAAGAACCTAAGCAAGTTCTAGAATACAATAACATATGTGTATCACAAAAGTAAGGCTAATTCTCACTAGGCAAAATAATTCATCTCAAATCCTCAATTAAGAATTTTAAGCAAAGTAGTACTCAAGCGTCCAAGATTTCATCCATGAATTCAAACCCTAAGTTTTGACAATCAAATTTAACTTATTTTCAAAAGACTCTAAAATGCTATGGAGATAACCTAGAGGGATACATTTATTCCTAGTCATACAAGAAAAAGTGCTAAAACAAAAGACATGGTATTTACAATGATTTTTATTCATGTCATGTTTACTAAGAATTTATTATCCACTACTTACTTTAAAAAGAGAAACATTTATTCCTAGAAACATGAAAATGATATGTACAATAGATGGTAGAGAAAGTGAACTCCCCTTAAGTTGGGTAGATAGCTTCGTTCATGTCCAACCCATCCACCTCTGGCTCCTTTAGTTCTTCAAAATACTTTTTGAGCCGGTGGCCATTAACTTTCCAAATAAAACCATTAGATGCATCTTGAATTTCCACAACACCATAGGGAAAAATATTAGTTACAATAAATGGACCATCCCACCTTGACCTTAATTTACCTTTTATCAATTTGAGCCTTAATTTGTACAATAATACCTTGTCACCAATTTGGAAATCTTTCTTCACAATGTGCTTGTCATTGAAGTTCTTGGTCTTCTCCTTGTAAATCCTTAAATTTTCAAATGCTTCTAGCCGAATTTCTTCAAGTTCTTGGAGTTGTAATTTTCTCTCTTCTCCCGCCTTGGTAGCATTGAAATTACAAGCTTTCACCGTCCAATATGCCTTGTGCTCTATTTCCACAGGGAGGTGACAAGCTTTCCCATATACCAAGCGGTAGGGTGACATGCCAATCGGTGTCTTATATGCTGTTCTGTAGGCCCAGAGTGCGTCATCTAGCCTTTTGCTCCAGTCTTTTCTAGTGGGCCCAACTGTCTTCTCTAAAATGAATTTGATCTCTCTGTTTGAAATCTCAGCCTGTCCATTTGTTTGGGGATGATAGGATGTAGAGACTTTATGTGCCACCCCATATTTGCTCAGCAGTGCCTTCATGTGTTTGTTGCAGAAATGAGATCCTAGGTCACTAATTATTGCTCTTGGAATTCCAAACCTGCAGAAAATGTGTGACCTAATAAAACTACAAACAACAGAAGAATCATCAGTCTTAGAGGGAATAGCCTCCACCCATTTTGAAACATAATCCACAGCAAGTAAAATATACAATAACCATAAGATGCAGGAAAAGGTCCCATAAAATCTATTCCCCAAACATCAAAAATCTCACAGTAAAGCATAGTGTTTTGGGGCATCTCATGTCTCGCTCCTATGTTCCCAGTTCGCTGACATCTATCACAATTTTTATAAAAAACATGTGAATCATGAAAAAGGGTGGGCCAGTATAATCCACACTCTAGTACTTTCCTGGCAGTCCTCTGGGGTCCAAAATGCCCCCCACAAGCTGATGAATGACAAAAAGTGAGTACAGATGAAAACTCATGATGTGGTACGCATCTCCTAATTATTTGGTTATTACAAAATTTCCATAAATAAGGATCATCCCACACATAAAACTTTGCATCACTTTTTAATTTATCTTTTTGAGCCTTAGAAAATTGAGTGGGAAAAACATGTGCAACAAGAAAGTTAACTAGGTCTGCATACCACGGTGTCTCACCATGCACTGAAATCAAGTGCTCATCTCTGAAATCATCATCAATGGTGGTAGGAGATCCATCTCCTTCAAGTCTGCTCAAATGATCTGCAACTAAGTTTTCTTTTCCACTTCTATCCTTGATTTCCAGGTCAAATTCTTGGAGTAGGAGCATCCATCTGATCAATCTAGGTTTTGCATCAGGCTTTTTCAACAAATATTTGAGAGCTGCATGATCAGAAAAAATAATCACATGTGAGCACAATAAATAAGATCTGAATCTATCTAAAGCAAAGACAATGGCAAGAAGCTCCTTTTCAGTCATGGTGTAGTTGGCTTGGGCGGCATCTAGGGTTTTGGAGGCGTAACAAATGACATGTGGTGCTCCATCTACCCTCTGTGCTAGAACAGCTTCCACTGCAAAATTAGAAGCATCACACATTAATTCAAATGGTAGAGTCCGGTCAGGTGATGTAATAATAGGAGCTGAGGTAAGAGCCTCCCTGAGTCTATGAAAAGCTTCCTTGCATTTTTCATCAAAATGAAACTCAACATCTTTCTGCAAAAGTCATGTCAAGGGTCGAGCAATCAAGCTGAAGTCTCTAATAAATCTGCAGTAAAATCCTGCATGTCCAAGAAAAGCACGAACATCTCGTACGCATACGGGGTAAGATAAAGAAGAAATAACACTGATTTTAGCAGGATCTACCTCAATACCTTTTCGAAAGACTATGTGTCCAAGTACAATCACATGCTCTACCATAAAGTGGCATTTCTCAAAATTAAGAACAAGGTTAGTTTCAATGCAACGATGTAAAACCCTAGACAAATTATTTAAGCATGAATCAAAAGATGTGCCATAAACTGAAAAATCATCCATGAATACCTCCATATAGTCCTCTAGCAACTCACCGAATATACTTACCATGCATCTCTGAAATGTACCGGGTGCGTTGCAGAGTCTGAAGGGCATACATCTGTAGGCAAAAGTGCCAAAGGGGCAAGTGAAGGTGGTCTTCTCCTGGTCCTCTGGATCTATGCAAATCTGAAAATAGCCTGAAAATCCATCCAAGAAACAATAGTGCGACTTCCCTGCCAGTCGCTCAAGCATCTGATCAATGAAGGGTAAAGGGAAGTGATCTTTACTTGTGACCTTGTTGAGCTTCCTGTAATCAATGCAGACTCTCCAGGAATTCTTAACTCAGGTGGGCACTAGCTCATTGCTTTCATCCGCCACCACGGTCACTACAGATTTCTTGGGCACCACATGAATAGGACTAACCCACTGACTGTCAGAAATAGGGTAAATGATACCTGCCTGTAGAAGTCGAGTCACCTCTTTCTTTACAACATCCAAAATAAGTGGATTTAGTCTCCTTTGTGGTTGCCTCACAGGTTTGACATTGTCTTCCAAAAATATCCTGTGCATGCAGATAGCTGGGCTGATACCTAATATATCTGATAAAGTCCACCCAATTGCCTTTTTGTAGTGCCTCAGGACTTGCATTAATTTTTCTTCTTGTTCTGACTCCAAATGCTGTGCAATAATCACAGGAAAAGTCTGCTCCTCTCCTAGATATGCATACTTCAAATAGTCTGGTAATGGCTTCAGTTCACTCTGGTCTTCTTCAGTAGAAATAAGTGATCCTTGGGGCTCTATGCAATCCCCTACACTTTGAATATCAAGAAAAATAGGTGATCCTTGGGGCTCTGTGCAATCCCCTACACCTAGAAAAACCTCTCCAGCTGGAAGTGCATCTGAAATGTCTTCTGAAAAATCCTCAGTCTCAGCAGTAAATACTCTCTCAGCCTCCTCTGAATCAATAGCTCCTCCAGAAAAATCCTCCAGAAATCCCCCAGCCTCTAACTCTGTCTGCGCCAGCTCCACAAGAATGTCCATGCTCATGATGGAGTGATCCTCTCTCGGATGCTTCATAGCATCAAAAAGGCTAAACTGAACCACCGTGTCTCCGATCTCCATGGAAAGTGTACCGGCATATACATCAATTTTGGTTCTGGCAGTCTTCAGAAATGGTCTTTCTAAAATAAGCGGAGAACGGTGTGCCAAATAATCTCCCTCCATATCCAAGATATAAAAATCTGCAGGGAATATTAGCTCCTTTACCTTCACCAAAACATCTTCAATCATACCTGCTGGGTGGGTCTAACTCCTGTCTGCTAGCTGTATCACCACACCAATGGGTTGTAAAGGGCCTATACCAAGCATCTGAAATACTGACCTGGGCATCACATTTATGGAAGCTCCTAAATCTAACATGGCATCATGGAATATAGTGCTCCCTATCTCACAAGAAATAGTAAATACCCCTGGGTCTTCACACTTCTGAGGAATGGAGTGGATAAGTGCTGAAATATTCTTCCCAAAGCTGACCAACTCATTTTCCTTATGTTTCTTTTTGTGAACACAAAGATCTTTCAAAAACTTAGCATACTTTGCAATTTGTTTGATCATGGTCAACAAAGGTACATTGATCTCTACCTTACTGAAAAGTTCCACTAGTTCATTGAATTCCTTAGCCTTCTCCTCCTCCACTTGCTTTTTGGCTAGTGTTTTCCGCTGTGGAAAGGGTAAAGGAACCCTAAATTCATCTTCTTTTGCCGGAAGTGGAGAGGCTGAAATTTTAGTTGCTGTCCCCTGCGAAGTGGCTGCTGTTCCTTACGTCTCGCCACTGATTTCTTCTCCGTTTTCCATCAAATTTGAAGGGTTACTTGAGGAAGGTGTTGGGCACGGGCTAGGGGTGGAATCAGCTGAATTTGAAATCATTTCATGGCTGTTTTGAGCTGGAATTGAAGTTGCTGTCCGGTTTTCTGAAATTTCAGCTCTTGGACCATTTGGAGATGATGTAACCTTCCCACTTCTCAAAGTAATAGCACTGACATTTCCTTTAGGATTAGGAACAGTTTGGGAAGGGAGTTGACTTGATCCTTGAGCTTGATTTTGGTTAATCCCACTAGCCAATTGTCCTATTTGTCCCTCAACGTTTTGATTGTGTTGTTGTTGTTGTTGTTGCCAAGCTTGTTGTTGTTGGAACATTTGTTGAAACATTTCCATCATTTGTTGTTGCTGAGCATTTCCTGCACTAGAACTCCCATAGCCTCCTTGGTTAGCATAGCTCCTTGACTGACCTTGAAATGATGAAGTAGTCGGCTGAAATGGTTGAGCTTGCTGTGATCCTTGAAAACATGGCTGTTGGGGCTGATAGAAGGATGGAAATTGCTGTTGGTAGGGTTGATTACCGGGCTGACATGCTTGGAAACCTTGCTGGGAGTTGTAGCCTTGAAATTTCTGATTTTGAAGTGGAAAATTCGGTGATGAGGACTGAAAATTCTGATTTTGAAACCCTTGATTGTAGGGTTGTGAAATCTGATTATAGGGCTGGGAAGGCTGGAAATGTTGTTGGTTTTGAGTTTGGAAAGCTGGAAATGATTGCAAACCTTGCTGCCCTTGATGATATGGCTGGAATTGAGGCTGTGATTGCTGAAATAGGGGCTGCGGTTGCTGAAATGTAGGCTGAAAATTCGAATCCGTAGGCTGAAATTGCTGTGTTTGCTGGAATTGAGGCTGTGCTTGCTGGAAATTATGTGGAGGTTGCTGCAATTGCTGCGTTTGAGGGTTTTGTTGGCAGAAAGAGTTCCCATATTTGAGATTTGGGTGATCCCTCCAACCGGGGTTGTAAGTAGAGGAGTAAGGATTGTTTCTTGCTTGAAATTGTCCTATTACCAATGCCGCTACTGTCTCGTCTTGTTGGAGGGTGGGACATGAATCTGAGATATGCTCTTGACTAGAGCAAATGCTACACACACTCATCACTTGATTAGCTTGTGGAGGAACCGAAATATTTGAACCTTGATTTGCATTATTAACCTTCAATTGCTTAATAAGTGATGTGATCTCTGCCAATGAATTCCTTATCTCTTTTTGATCAGTAGGAACTACCTGAACTTCACCAACTCCTCTGGTGGTCAATGCTCTGCTTCCAAATTGTTGGGAATTCTCAGCCATATTAGAAATGAGCTCCCTAGCTTGAATTTGCGTTTTGTTCACTAGGGCCCCTCCAGCTGCAGCATCTATCATAATCTGTCCATCTGCAGCAATCCCTCATAAAAGTACTGAATCAAAAATTGTTCTCTGATCTGATACTGGGGGCAACTTGAACACAACTTGTTGAATCTCTCCCAGTAATCATAGAGCGTCTCGCCCACCACTTGCTGAATGCCACAAATACTTTTTCTGATTATTGCTGTTCTGGAGGCTGGGAAATATTTTTCCAGAAATGCTTTCTTCATGGAGATCCAACTAGACACGTGCCCCATGGGTAGATAGTAAAACCAGTCTTTTGCTGCTCCTGTCAGTGTGAAGGGAAAAGCTCTCAGCTTGATATCTTCTTCAGAAATGCCCTGAGGCTTCATAGTAGAGCATACAACATGGAATTTGTGCAGGTGTCTATTGGGATCCTCTCCAGATAATCCTTGAAATTTGGGCAGCAAATTGATGAGTCCAGATCAGAGCTCGAAATCTCCCGCCAGCTCTGGATAAGCAATGCTGGAGTACTGAAATGAAGCATCTGGTGCTGCGAGCTCCTTCATAGTTCTCTGGTGGTCTGCCATGATACTGCCTGAGTGAGTGAAAATGGTCTGAATAGGAGGGATATCTGTAGTCTCAGAAAGAATGCCCTGGCTCCTCCTGGCTCTGAAAGTCCTCGCAATCTCAGGGTCGAATTCTTCTAGATCACCACCTGTAGACCTGGTCATAATACAAAACAAATCGCAGTAAAAGTAGATAGAGGTGTTGGTGCAGGAAGCACCATATCGAACCTTGTTTTGATATTGGAAAAGGATTCAAAGTTAAGTTTATGTGTGATCTAACAATGTTACTCAAGTGTGCAGAGACAAAGTCCTAGCGAAGGAATGCTAGGCACCTGGCGAAGGATGGTCAGGAAACAAAGTCCTAGCGAAGGGCTGCTAGGCACCTGGCAAAGGACTGCCAGGATACAAAGCCCTAGCGAAGGACTGCTAGGCAACTGGCGAAGGACTGCCAGTATCCAAGACCTAGCGAAGGAATGCTAGGCGCCAGGCGAAGGACAGCTTGGGACTGAAGCCCTAGCGAAGGAATGCTAGGCACTGTGCGAAGGACAGCTCAGTATCCAAGACCTGGCAAAGGACCGCCAGGCAAAAGTCCAACCAGAGGAATGGTTGGCATCAGGTACACTCTCCCGAGAGGAGTAGGTGACGACGCGTTCCCCGTCGAGGGAACAGTAGGCGTCGGTTCGACCTAGGGCTCCATTTTGGAGGCCCAAAGTCAGAACCAAGACAGCTAAGGCTGTATAAAATAATACTTTATTGTTTTATTGTGTTTTGGACTAACCCTGGATGCAGGACCGAAGGAACATGTGTCTGCAGCTCAAAGAGCCTCAAAGGGATGAGGCAATAGCTGACCAGGGCGCCCGGAGTGTCCCGGGCGCCCCCAAGGTGAACACCAAACACAACAAAAGCAAAGTGGCTTCAACAGTACAACTCCCGGGCGCCCCCTGCGCTCCGGGCGCCCCCAGCACCAACTGCCGAAGCAGTTCTCTTCGAAGCCAGAAGATAAGACTTTGACCCAGTCAATCCGGGTGCCCCGAGCGCTCCGGGCGCCCCGGTCAAAACGGATCCCGAAGATAAGGGGATCAGACGCTGACCGAGACATTGGCGGATCAAAGGCCACGTGGGGGGGCGCCCCCGACGTCCCGGGCACCCCCAGGCCCTATATAAAGGGCCCTCGACCATGGCTTCAGAACAACAACTTCCAATCAACGCTTCTACGCTCTTCTGCTCTCGCGCTTCGCCCCGGAATCCTTCCAACTCGAGCCGACGACGTCCCGCTGCTCCGAAAAAGTCGATCTACCCCGGACGTCGGTAAAAGAGCGATTTAAGTTTACTGTACTTAATTCTGTAATTATCTTTTGTAAACTATTTGCGTCTTATATAGAATTGCCCAAAGTAAACGGTCAACGACCGTGGGCCTTGGAGTAGGAGTCGACCCAGGCTCCGAACCAAGTAAAATCGACCGTGTCTTTGTGAGAGATTGTTTTTATTAATTTCCGCTGCGTACTTGCTCTAAGTGTTTCCGAAAAACAATTTCCGATATTCACCCCCCCCTCTATCGGTTTTCTCGATCCAACAAGTGGTATCAGAGCGGGGTTCAAACTTGGTGCAACCACCAGTTTGAAAGTTTTTCGGATTTACGAAATTTTTAATCTTATTTCTTTGCTTTCTAGTTAATCAACACCACTCGATCTTTTTTCGCCTTCTATTTTAAAATAAAAAATATCTGTAGGTGGATTTAAAGCGGTGTTAATCAACCACGAGTCGATCTACCCCACTTTTTTTTTCCATAAAGCGGCGTTACGTTAACATACTTAGGGCATGTAGACATCATAAGGCAGCTGAATAACTTAAGACTTACACATATATGCCCTACTACCATTCCTAACATAATGACATGGGAACTTGGCATATTGACTTCATACTTTGCATCATATCATACTTAGCATCATGTCATACTTAGCATCATGTCATATAGTCGCATAAGTCATTATTCAAACACATAAGTAGCAAACATAAAGTTCTAGCATAAGACCGGTAAACATATTGTTTTCGTGGCCAAGTCACTACCACACACATACATTCTTGTCCTCCTGCCGCTTCCTTATTGTCCCCTTGCGTGATCTGCGGTATAAGGAAAATAAGACTATAAGCACATCGGCTTAGTAAGACTCTTTCCTACTCACTAAAACCATTCATCACTTAATCATAAGCACATGAAACATAAACATAACTTTATGCTTGAACATAACTATAAATAAACTTACATGGCATGGTACATGACATAACATGAACAAAAATCAACTTAGCATAGCATAATACATGGCATAAACATAAACACAAATAACATTCTTAACATGCTTGATACATGACATAAACATAAACATAAGGAAACATTCTTAACATGCTTGATACATAAACATAAGTAAACATTCCTAACATGGCATGATACATAAACATAAGTAAACATTCCTAACATGGCATGATACATAAACATAAGTAAACATTCTTAACATGCTTGTTACATGGCATAAACATAAACAAAATGAAACATTCTTAACATGCATGATACATGGCATAAACATAAACATAAAACATTCTTAACATGCATGATACATGGCATAAACATAACATAAAGAAACATTCTTAACATGCATGATACATGGCATAAACATAACATAAAGAATGAACTAACCTGTATGGCATAAACATAGGCATGCTTTCTATCATATCATATGGGCATCTTCTTAACATAACCATAAGCATAAATCGTTTACTATCATGCATATTTCTTGACATGAGACATAAGCATAAGACATTACTATCATGGCATAATGCATAACATGAATGAATGCATGAGTCTAATGCATATACATAAGGATGCTTAACTTTTAAAATCATACTTTTAAATACTTAAACATCATCATAACATCATTGGGGGTCCCCGGCTTGTACCACATACATACATCATAAGCGCGCATCCCTAAGTAAATACGAGGTCGCGAGCCCTGACCTACTAGGGTAAGGACAGCATAGTCGGTAGTCCAGAACCGGGGCGTTCTTAAGGTGCCCATCCCTGTTGCACAGCTTCGGTAGTGCCAGAACCGTGGACAGCATAGTCGGTAGTCCAGAACCGGGGCGTTCTTAAGGTGCCCATCCCTTGGACCCATACTTCGGTCCGGTACAAGCCCATTCATAAAGTAAAATACTTTACATGCTTCATCATTCATAAGACATGGCATACATCTTCATTCATAAAACATGGCATGCATTTTCATTCATAAACGTGGCATGCATTTTCATTCATAAAACATGGCATGCATTTTCATTCATAGGACATGGCATGCGTAACGACCCGGCCCGTCTATCGGCCCATTTACCGGTCCTCAAAACCGTCGTACCGTCGTACCGTCGACCATCGACCGTGCCGTTATTCATAAACATGGCATGCATCATTATTCATAAAACATAGCATGCACTTTCATTCATAAACATAACATGCATCTTCATTATAATCATAACATGCATCTTCATTCATAGAATATGGCCTACTTACATAAACAGCATTCTTATTCCTAGTGCTTGCATGATCATGGCATATAAGGTAAGCATTGCATTATATTCATTGAACATGACATGTTTGCATAGACAATTATCCTAACCCATAGAGTTTGCATGATCATGATCTCTAAGGTAAACATTGCATTTCATACATAAGCATGGTATTCATCCCAAGCATACATAAGTAGGACTTCCATAAACATACTACCTACCATTCAAGTGCATGGCATAGGACATAAGACATTCATTATTAAGCATGGCATCCAATCATAAACATACAAACATGAAACATGGTGCTTAGAGTTAGGGTTATGAGTAACTTAATTTCTACCACATGCTTGAACCTTTATATATACTTCATAATAAACCATAAACCACCATTCTTCAAACCCTAACTCCATCCAAACCCTAAATTCCTTGTTTGGCCGAAACCTATAGGGAAAGGTTCCATCATTCAATTAACATGTAAGATAGCATAAGGTAAAGAAATAACCATACATTACTTATAAGACCATGGGGTGCCATTAGGGCTCATGATTAGGGTTATCCCTAACCTTTAGCCCTCCTTCCTAGGGCTGGCCGAAACCCTACAAGGCTATGGGTGCATGGAAAAATTCCATAAAAACCCCAATCAACCATTAAACACCAACCATACCCTACCATAGGGCCATTAGGACCCTTGCTTGAGGGAAGCCCTAACCTTTTTGCCCTAGACCCTTCTTGGCCGAAACTTACAAGGGTCACAAGACCTTGTGAAAATTCACCCAATTCACTTTAAACCTCCTCTTGAATCATGGGGATACCCAAAGTACATACTTGAAAGGTTAGGCCCAATTCTAACCAAAGAATCATGGTGAGAGTCCCAAACCCTAAGGGTCTTTAGGGTACTCCAAAAATTCCCCAAAAATTATATTTATTTCATATTCATCATGATAACACATTAGAAAACATGATTTAGATTTTTAACATCATTATGGACCCTAAACCCATGGTGGTCGAATATGATAGGGGTCCAAAGCATAGTTTCCTCAACATCAAACTCAAAACCAACTTTATATTATGCTAAAAATCACAAAGGAACAATTATACCACAGGTGAGGGAGTCTTACTTTGGTTGATCTTGATTATAGACCTTAGATTTGAGAGAAGGATGGAGATCTTGTTGCCTCTTGACCACCCTTAGCCTTTGTATCCTTGTAGAAGCCTTGGATCTTGGAGATGAAGCCTTAGGTGAATTTTTTTCCAAGGCAGAATCCCTCTTGGGGTGTTCGGCTAGAATGGAGAAGGAGGGAGGAAGAAAGGTGACTTGATGGAAGAAGAGAAGTAACCCCCCATGCCTCTCTTTATAACTCATCAAGGAGGGTAAGTGAAGAGTCATGGTGTCTCTTTATTTCCCCCTAAGCCTTAACCATAATCCACTTCATTTCCTCATAGCACTCCCTTGCTAGGTGAATTGGTTAGAGCATGCATGGTTGTACAAGAGGTCCAAGGTTCAATCCTTGGTGCATGCACTAATTTTTTTCATTTATTTTTGTTTTATTTTCCTATTATTTCGAAAATCTCCTAAAAATTCCCCCATAATCACTAGTGGAAAAAAGGCTTTTAACACCGGTTATTTTCGACTTTTAACACCGGTTTCCGAACCGGTGTTGATCCAGCCGGCATTGTAAGTATAGACTTTTAACATCGGTTAACAAACCGGTGTAATATATAGATTTAACACCGGTTAATAACCGTTGTTAAAAGTTCAATTATGAGGCGGGAAAGCCATTTTAGACACCGGTTATTGTAAATAACCGGCGTTCAAACATCATTTTTAACACCAGTTCTGGAAACAACCGGTGTTAAAACATCATTTTTAACACCGGTTCTGGAAACAACCGGTGTTAAAACATCATTTTTAACACCGGTTCTGGAAACAATGGTGTTAAAAATGATGTTTTAACACCGGTTCTAGAAACAACCGGTGTCAAAAGTCTTAATTTTTTATATAAATTTCATATTTATTTTTATTTATAATTTTTCTAGACATATAAAAGAACACAATAATATAATAGTTTATCCATAATCAATAACACACCATGAATTAAGTAAATGCAACATCCAATTAGTTTCAAAAACAAAACAATCCATGTATTTTACAACTATCCATTTTTCTTTCAACAAAAGCAAAATGTAAATCAAATAACACATTATACTCCTACTCGCTATGTGATTTTCCAAGCAAAGACAATGTAGAAGCTTGCCACACGAGTTTGCAAGTAAACGGTCTAGTCCAAGATCAAAGAGTGAGGAGTACGTTGCAGAACTTCGACCAGCTTAGCATTCCATCTCTTATAAGTGTCTTGCATATTTCCATACAGTACTTGAGTCAAGCTTGAATTTCTTTTCATGCTTTGGCGTGCAGTGGCTACCAGTCGATTGCGAAGCAACTGTGAGAAAATTTCAATGAAAAAATATCAAATAATGCTACGGAGAGAGAAGCAATATAATCAATCATTCACAATTTGGAGCTTACTTGGTGTTTGAGGGTGGCCAAACTTTTCGTGTGCATTGGAGATTGTGGGATGACACCATTTGAAGGTGGAACTCCAATAAGACCACATAACAAGGTCTGGCCAGCAAAACCAAGTAAATGATTCAGGAGTCAGATGCCATTTGAGATTTAACCAAAGAACTAGCTAGAGGCAGATAGATTAAGGTATAGTACCAAGAATCCCAAAACCAGTAAATCATAATGAATGATGGGGGCTTTCTCAGATTGAACTCCTTCTGTTGAGCAATCCTTTGGCCCCAGTAAGAACATGCAACAAATTACATGCTCCTGTATCTTGTTCACTGAACATCAAAAGCTATGTGCCTTGAGAAGCAAATCCAAATAAAAAAAAATTGCAAAATGAGACCTTCACTTCCAGTATGATCTCCATGCATAATACATGTACAAACTGTTCAAGGCAGCACAAGTAATTAAATTTTCTGTCGGGTGCCACGCTAAATGAAGCATTTTGAATGTGAAATCATAAGAATTCCCATTAGCAAGTGAGTATATATGCTCCTGTGGCATTTAAGCTAACATGAGATGGCATAGAACAGAATATTGCAGGGATGAAAACAAATATAATAAAGTGGTCACAACTCACAAACCTTGTCTAATAATACGTGTTAAGCTGCACAGAGATATCGCAGGCTTCAGGTTTTGCACTTGCAGCCCATACCTGATGCTTCAATCATAAAATAAGACGAACTAATATAATCAACTGAAACTTAATTCCATTGATATCCTTTTACTGAATTACAATTTACAGGAAACGCACAAATGTCACAATGTACCATTAAATATCAACTTTTGGAGAAGGGGAGAAAACAGCTGCTATTCAAGGTAACAAACTAAATTACATTAGGCAGAAGAACTCTCTTCGCTTAGCTCATCAAAGAAATGAAGAATGGACAAAGTCGAATGAACAAAATATTACCTTGTACAGTAACAGACAATAAGTGCCTCAATAATAATAGCACTTGTCAAATCTTTGCAATTCGCTATATAATGTTACCTGAACCAATAACAGAACCAATAACAAAAACAAATATTTTAAATCTGGAAGGACCATAACATGCACATACCATGAGTGGCACTCCATAGTCGGCGATGAGACCCCGTAGCGCCATGATCGTGCCTTCCTGCTTCTTAACGCAGTGAGCAGAAGCCCAAATGACAGAACCAGTGCAAACATGCCGTTGGCGAACCTCCAAGATGGTGCAAATTCTAGTGCACTTGGGTTGTCCCTTTTTGGCACTCTGAATTCATCAACAAGCCCCTGTGACAACCAAAAATATTATATTTTAAGATCATCGTCGTAGAATAATGCTTGCCCACCTATAATATTTATATGTATGTTCTCACTTTGATAGCCTGTTGCATAAAGAGCATTGCAATCAGTAGACCGAAAAGCTCGCCGGCTAATCGAGTGAATCGGTTGATTATGGAACATGCTCCTAGAATGGCTCTATCATTTAGCTGTAATTCAAAAACCAAAAAAAAAACAAGTAGCTAGGGAAAAGAAATTTCACAGTTTCTTGCTCTATCATTTAGCTTACTAAGGAAGAACACTAATGGAAATCAATGCTAGTGGTCTTTAACTTTTACATTAATTAGTAATACTACAAGCTGTCAAAATTAGCAACCTCTAACTTTTACATTAAACTATCCTAAACTTTTACATTGGCAACCTCTAACAAATAAGTTGCCCAACATCTTTTGATGTCATCAATCTCATCTTCGGAGAATGGATCCTTATTTGTGAATCTCTGCAAGGTACATTTATATAAAAAAATAGCTTATCAACTCAACCAGACATAATTAAATCTATAAAATTAAAAAAACTTCAATTACCTTGTCCCATGAATCAACTATGATCGCCGAGACAATGTTGAGCATATGTCTCATTACATAATATCCACACTCTGTATTGCCAGTTTGTTTTTGGCACTACAAATAAATATCAAAATGACACATTAGCAGAAAAGGATAAATCAGTTACAAAGTCATGCTAATTTTTCATTATAGTAACCAATATCTCAAGCATGCACATAGAGGAGCTTGCATACCAAAAGACATCAAATAATAAAGAACGCATAGCACTATGATAAAAAAATATAATAAATGGCAACAAATAAACCAAATTTATCTATGAAAAAAATGCTTATAGATCATAGTTGTATAAAAACTTGACATTTAACTACTTACACGTAGTTCCTTCCATATAGGCATTCTAAAAGCTCCCAAGTGTTTGCCTTTCATCGTATGCCAAGAACGCATAGCACTGTGATAAAAAAATATAATAAATGGCAACAAATCAACCAAATATATCTATGAAAAAATTGCTTATAAATCATAGTTGTAGAAAAACATATCATAGAGCGAATGATAATAACTTACCTATTAATAATTGTTTTGATATCTTTATTCGCTTTATTCCACAGTGAGCAGAGAAAGATGACAACATTTTGCTTAGGACAAATAATTATCAACTGCCAATGGGCCCTGCAAGTTGGATAATAATTAGTCAAAATCACAACTAAACTTCTAAGTCACTTGAAAATATTCACGTACATATGATAATACGGTGCAAGGTAATACTCTTTTCCTTCAATTATCCTACTATGAATGTAGTTTTGAATGTCCATTGGACTATTCCCTATACTTTGAATGTGAACAGGATCAATAAATCCATATGTATCCATGTTCCCTCTTAGTTTGCAGAGTTGATGCAAATACCTAAGATAATAAATAAATGCAAATTGTAAGAATGTGATACTTAGTTAATTAATAAATAGTTTAGAAATGTACTAACATTAACCAAACTTGCAGCACTGATACACAAAGCATGTTACCCATGGTGAGCTCCAAAATATCCTTTTGAAATATATGCAATGGGATTGGGTTGGACTTGCCTATGACTTCAACATCTAAATTTAACTGTAAAGGGTGTTTGCCAATTTTTACAGCTAGAATACATAAATGTGCCATCGGATCAACTTCAGATTCCCTTTGTTGAACCATATCAAAGCCTGCTATGAAGGGAAAATTGCCTAATCAGTAAATGGAAACCAAAAGGTCAAGTTTGGATATTACACCATACTAAAACAATTAATAAAAAAATAGAAAACACAATTCATGATTCCATAAAGTTTAGTCATTTTTGCCTCATTACCATTCTGTTCCTTCTGTTTGGCCACCAGATCATCTTTAATAGCACCAACGTCAGGTTCCTAATCAACATTTACAAAAGATCTTTTTTAAATACAATAAGTAAAATATGAAAAAGATATATGTGAATATTGAATACCTCATCTTGTACTGGCTTGACAAGTCTTTTTGGCCATAAAATAAAATGATTAGGGGCTTGTCCCACTGTTTGCACCTCCTCAGTGGGTACAGGGACAAGGGCCTTTGCATCTTTTACTTGATCAACCACCACCCTCACATTATCACTACCTATTTGGATGTGGTGTATGGTTGGCCCCAAGTTGTAGACTTGTCCAATAGCCACTAAACGGAAAGGGTCCTCTACATATAGCTTACACATGCCTCTGATGTTAAGGAGGTCCTCTTCCGATATAGCTTGACCATCTGCTACACAACTTCCTTTTGTGCTCACATATCTAGGAGAATGGGAAGGGGGGGACCTTGTCTTTCCTTGGAAAAGGCCCAAAGATTCCAGCTCTTGTCTAATTCGTAGTCCAACCTCCTTTGCAAGTCGTTGTTCAAGATCATTTGCAAATCGCTGTTCAATATCCTTTTTAAGCCTCTCTTCAACCTCCTCAGTAATCTCTTGCCTCATCTTTTCTCGGACCACTTCTAACTCTTCCCTTGATACATTTCCGCCTTTGAAGCCATGCCTATATGAAGGCAACCCAAAATACTGCTTGATGCCCACACCTCGTCCTGCAGTACGGACACGTCCTGGGTGCTCCGGACGCCCAATAACGGCAGTCAAAATATCTTCCCGTCCAATAGATACAAAAGATCCTTGAGAGCTTTGTTCAACCAAAGAATCCTATGAAACATATAAATTAAGATTGTTAAGAATGTGTATAATACCAAAGCATAATTATTAATAAATTTATAAAATTACTTACAATCTTATCAGCAATAATGCGACAAGGTTCAGATGTATACTCTCTAGAACTCTTTTGTCGTGCTTTCTTCCATTTCTCATGGCGTGTGAGTGGAGATGGGGGAGAAATAGTTATTGACGGTTCTGCTTGTGATGCTTCTTCACGTTCTTTCAACTTTTGTTGCATAATCTTTTCCTCAAGCTTAGCATAGCCCCCACGAGATAATATATGGGGGTGGCAATTCATTGCAGCACTTTCTTGTGCCTTTCTTCTTGTTTCCTATTTTAATAAACAAAATCAAGAAAATTATAAAATTACCCAAAGATACAATTTCTTTGCAAACAAAACTCAAATTGAATAAAATATATAAGGCCAACACACAAGAAAGGCAGGATCTTGTCGGCTCTTAAGAAATTTCTCCCATGTCAAATCATCAATGAACGAATATTTCTCACAAGGAGATAGACCAATTTTTGACCCGAATATGTATTTTCTGGTAAGGTCCGACTTGAAGGCCTTCCAACGATCCCCCGCATATGAAATACATTTCCTCTTCAGTGAGTTGTCATTTGGGATGTCAAAGGTGAGCTACATGACAACAAATAGAAAAATTAGTCTATGATAATATTAGCCACAGTAAATTGTTACAAACATAAAGAGTTACAAACATAAAGAGTTACCATAATACTTTCCCAAATATTATCCTTGATGCAAGATTCTACATCATCCCACTCTTTCTTCAAGAGACTAACCCTACTACGTCCTTGGAGAGCCACATAACTATTGAAAGTTTCTTTATTTGGCCCCGTAGGATTCCCGACCACATCAAACTCGATGGGGACCTTTTGATCATTAATTCGGCTAAGGGTTAACTCTTTTAATTGTGTAGGACCTCTGCCTTTTTTCCGTTTGGATCCGATATCCGACCCACTCTGTGAAGGAGGGTTGTGAGATGAATCACCCATGTGCCTGTAAAAATAATAAAATAAAGGTTAAGAACATATTTTTATAATCAACATCAAGAAACATATTTCAAATATTAATAGTGGAATAAGATTAAAAACAACTAACTTGATTAGGGAATATCAATATTCTCCCATATCCCTTCATCATGATCGCAAGTAGCATGTTCATTATCCATTATTATTTCTTCATCCAAAGTAGGGATCCTTGATGAGAAAGGAGTCTCAGAAATAACAAGAGTATCATCACTACTAATTATGTTTCTTCCTTGTAAAACCACTGACCACCTTTTATGAGAGGGATCTTTAATATAAAATACTTGTTTTGCTTGGCAAGCCATGATGAAAGGCTCATCTTTATAAGCTACTTTATCAAGGTTGACCAATGTAAATCCTAATCCATCAGTTTGCACACCATTATTAATATCAACCCACTTACATTTGAAAACAGGAACTCTAAAGTTAGTGTAGTCGACCTCCCAAATCTCTTCAATCACTCTATAGTAAGATATGGATGCAATAACAGGGCTTTTATCTTTGGAACTAGAGAAGTGCATGGACTCAGCCATTATCATAACCCCACTATTTTGCACAGTACTCTTCTCATCTTGGGACTTTGTATAGAAGGAAAGATTATTGATATCATATCCACTCCATTTTATGACTTGGAATGTTAGCTTATTTGCTAGCGATTTTAATGTATCAGAAGCAGTATCATCCATAATAATGGTTTCACTAAACCAACTTGGAAAGGTCTTGTTATGCTCATTCATCAACATCTTTTCGTTCATTCTAGGGTTTTGCTTCTTGATAATGTTTTTGTGAGAGCATAAGTAAGGTTGAACTTCATCGGTGTTATTTAAGATATACAAATGTGCTTGAAGCACTTCCTTTCGATCTGGGATTGTAGCTTTTACACCTAGCGTACCCTTACCTCCATATCTTTCTTCATGATGAGACTTAGGAAGCCCTATAGCTTCCCCATCCTTCACATACATAGTGGAAAACTCAATAGCCTCTTCTGCAATGTACCTTTCAACAATAGATGCTTCAGGGCGGTGTGGATTCTTCACATACCCTTTTAATATTTTCATGTACTGCTCAATTGGGTACATCCACCGTAAATAAACTGGGCCACACAACTTAATCTCCCTCACTATATGAACAATCAAGTGAACCATGATATCAAAAAATGAAGGAGGAAAATACATCTCTAATTGGCATAAGATAATAAAAGCTTCATTTTCCAACTCATCCAATTTCTGAGGGTCAATGGCTTTGCTACATATAGCATTAAAGAAAAAGCACAATCTGGTTATGGCTTGTCTTACATTTTCAGGCAAAATGTCACGAATAGCCACTGGTAATAGATGTTGCATCAATATGTGGCAATCATGAGACTTTAAGCCAACCAATTTCAGATCTTTCATAGAGACAAGCCTTTTGATATTTGATGAATAACCTTGTGGGACTTTGATTCCATGTAGACTCTCACATAAACTTTTTCTCTCTGCTTTTGATAATGTATGACATGCAGGGGGCAAATATGCGCGCTTATTTTCTGCTACCTGCGCATGTAACTTTTCTCGTATACCCATTTCAAACATATCTAGGCGAGATTTCACACCATCCTTTGTCTTGCCTGGTATGTTTAGAAGCGTTCCAATAACACTATCGCACACATTTTTCTCCACATGCATTACATCAATACAATGTCTTACATCAAGCTTGCACCAATATGGAAGATCAAAAAAGATTGACCTCTTCTTCCATATGTTTCTCTCAGCGGCAGTGGCTTTCTTTTGGGTCTTTTCAAAAGTAATATTGATGTCTTTCACCCGTTCATAAACTTGCTCTCCAGTTAAGGCCTTTGGAGCAACTCCATTCTCTTGCAGTCCATTAAAGGCTTTCTTTAATCTACGATATGGGTGATCAGGTTTGAGAAATCTTCGATGGCCAAGGTAAACCGTCTTTTTTCCATGAATCAGTTGATGGTAACATGTGCCTTCTTCACATATAGGGCATGCTTTATGCCCCTTAACACTATATCCGCACAAGTTCCCATATGCTGGAAAATCATTTATGGTGCAAAAGATCATGGCACGCATCTTGAATAATTCATGGATATATCCGTCAATCACATCCATGCCTTCCTCCCATAACATTCGCAAGTCTTTAATCAAGGGACGTAAATAAACATCTATGTCATTTCCAGGCTGTTGTGGGCCCGAAATCATCATAGACAACATTATGTATTTCCGCTTCATGCACAATTGAGGAGGGAGATTGTAAATTACCAACAGAACTGGCCATGAGCTATGCTTACTACCCAAGTTACCATATGGATTCATTCCATCCGTAGCAAGTCCAAGCCTAAGGTTTCTTGGCTCATTGCCAAAGTCTGGAAACAATTGATTGATTCTTTTCCACTGCAAAGAGTCAGCCGGATGACGAATCTTTCCATCACATTGCCTCTCATCTGCATGCCATCTAAGGTTCTTTGAATCTTTTGCATTAGCAAATAATCTCTTGAACCTTGGAATTATTGGAAGATACCATAAGACTTTTGCCGGAGGCCCATTTGGGCTCTCATCACAACTAGAATCACCATCCTTCACTTTGTAGCGTGATACCTGACATATGGGGCACTGATGCAACCCTTCAAACTCGTTTCTGTACAAGATGCAATCATTGGGGCAAGCATGTATTTTCTTGTATGCCATACCCATTGGACACAATATCTTCTTTACCTCATAGTTACGATCCGGTAGTGTATTACTTTCTGGAAGCATAACTTTCAATAACTCAAGCAATTCGGTAAAACTTTTGTCACTCCACCCATTTTGTGCTTTTATCTTGAACAATTTTAATACTGCTTCCAATCGTGAGAATTGAGTGCACCCTGGATACAACGGCTTCTCCGCATCACTACACAAATGATCATATACATGTGCTCGCTGAAAAAACTCTGGTCCAACATCACGGATCATGTCTTCTAGTCGATCATCCATATCTACATCAACTTGCTCAGTTTGGGACACACTTGGCATGCTTAATGATTCACCATGCCATATCCATCTTGTATAACTCTTGCAAAATCCATCGCAAAGAACATGTTCTTCTATTTCATCCACTTTCAAACGTCTTAGGTTCACACATTTTACACAAGGACAAAAAAATATTTCAGTATTATCACGAGCATTTCTTTTAGCAAATTCTAAGAACTCTTTCACCCCATTCTCATACTCATCACTTGTGCGTAAAGCATTTATCCAACTACGATCCATATGTGCACGGACTGTTTGAGAAAGACATTAAAAGGAAGATTAAGAATCGAGTTATCAAAAGGAATATAAAAAAACATAAAAATCAAAATCAATGATTAGGAAGACTTAGCATTGGTACATAAATAGAAAAAAATTAAGTTATCAAAAAGAAAGTTCATCACAAGAAACTTGCAAATGTACTTAAGCAAGTGCCCTACCATGAGTTAAACTAAACATAGTAAGTAAGCACTACTAACACCTATGGAAAAGAAGTCACATAATCAAAATCATAAATACACATTATTAGGTTTTGTGATCAAACATTAGGATAAAAAAGTTTATGAATACCTAGTACGAATCACAAATGAAAAGACATTCAAGTAAAGATCAAGATGGCTTCAATGATGCATAAATGAAGTTTATGAATACTAGTGCCTAGTCTTGTTATCACACCATTAGCTTTATTATAATCTTTTTGAAAAAAATAGTTACCATTTATAAAATCAGAAGATTTTGAAACATTGACAACTTTTCGACACTCAAATAGAATTGTATCAATAAGTTATGGAAATATAACTATTATTAGAGTCTCAAGCCGAGTTGGAAAAATGTTGGCAACCAACATAAAAAGTATCTTAACCTTATGAAGATGATCCCATGTAATTGCAACAAACATGACTTCTTATTCTAGTAATGTAGAGAATATTACGGTGCTATATTGTCATTACAAGTAATTAGACATGAGACCATCTAGATATTGTGCATATTTCCTAAAACAATTCAGCTAAGATAGTGAGGATCACACCATACAATTAAGAAAAGCTAATATATTCAGATTCTTTTTTTTTTCATAAATTTCCCTAAGAATGCAACCAAGATTAGCACAATCTCTATTTTGATTCAGATCTAATTTCTAGGAGTTTCTCAGTGATGTTAGTACCAATGACCATTTTCAAAACTACAAAGCATTAACCTCCAATACAAAATCTAGTATGCCTGCTAAGAATGCTATTAGGCCAGTCCTTGAAGCCCTTTAACAGTCCTTATTCGCAAAACCTTGAGAGCGAAATCGCAAAACCTTCAGATTCTTACAAGAAGTCAAGTTCTATGTCACGTTCTAGGTCGAAATCGCAAAACCTTCAGAGCACCGTTCAACCCCTTTCGCAGCACCGTTCAACCCCCCCCACCCCCCCCCCCCAACCCTACTCGAACTTACAAAGTAGAATATACTTGCCTTCCCTTGTCGTCTCGAGCTCTCCTTCAGCCGGGGATGCAGTCGTCTGCGCGCCTTCCTCCTCCTCTCCTCGTCTGCGCACCTTCTTCCTCCTCTCCTAGTCTGCGCACCGTCTGCGCGCCTTCTTTCTCCTCTCCTCCTCTGCGCGCGCCTTCCGTGTGTCGCACACGGCCCGCTAGGGTTGTAAGAAACAAATTAAGCAGAGGAAATATATGACCGACCAAAAGTTAGACTATTATAATTGACATGTATGACTTAATTAAGAACAAGGCATGCGCGCGAAAAACATATGACCATGGTTATTTACAAAACCATAGTCAAATATATTTTTAACACCGGTTGTTAAAAGAACCGGTGTTAAAAGTATTTTAAAGTTCAAATAATTATAACATATGACCCCGGTTATTTATAAAACCGTAGTTAAATATATTTTTAACACCGGTTGTTAAAAGAACCGGTGTTAAAAGTATTTTAAAGTTCAAATAATTACAAAAATGCCACCGCCTTTTTTTTTAACACCGGTTTTAATACAACCGGTGTTAAAAGCCGTTGTTAAAGGTCTTTTTTGTACTAGTGAATTATGTTAATATTCCTCATCAAAATCCCTCTATATTTCTATAAATTTTTACCTAAAATTCACCATTAATCATGGTACTAGAAAGCCCATATAAGGCCCATTAGTGTCTTTTTCCCCAATTTTAATTGGAAAAACATGGATTCCTAAGTTAAAATTCATGTTAATATTCCTAGGTTCCTCAGAAAATTATCTAGACATGCTTAATATTTTAAAGAAATATTAAGAGAATTTTCCGGGTCGTTACAGGTCAGGATCTGCCTCGTGGTAGCTCGGATCCTCCAGATGTGCAACGGATGGTCCAAATCAACCTAATCTTTGAACGGACAATCTAGAACCCTCTGAGCTTGATCCAACGGTCGAATGAGCTCTGATTGGGATGAAACCTTCAGATCTTGATCAGAGTGCTTGATCAGCCCTAACCCTATCTTGGATGGCTTCAGATGGCTCAGATCTAGTCGCTCTTGAATCGGACGGCCCAGATTAATCCTAAGCTTGATAACTCGATCCGGGTCACTTCCGACTCAAGTTTGACCCAATATGCCCTAGGTCCATGAACCTTTCATGCCTACAAAAATAGATCAAAAATTTAGTGGCCAAATAATCCAAATATGTGTAAATTTGCAATTAAATCCAAAATAAGAGTAAGTTCTAAAACCTAGGGCAATTTCACAATTAAGCAATAAAAACATAGGTCAAACATGGATTTTAGCAACTCAAATAATCAATAAAATGGTACTTATCACGCCACCACCTCTAAAAGATTTGGTGGTGGTACTGACTCTGCCTTTTACCCTCTAGAAGCTCGCTCCTCGTTTTGAGTCTTTCTAGGATGTCAACATGTCATTCTCTTACTATTATCTCATAAAGAGAATAATGACATTACTTCACTAAGGACATTACATTACTTCACTATCATCATTCTCATATCATCATACTCATATCATGATATGTCATATCATGTCATCTTACTCATATAGCATATACTGATCATGCACATAATAGCATATAATAATACTAACATACTTTCTTATCATCTTTCACTTACTGATACTAGCTGTCAATAATGAAAAGTATACAAAAACTACAACATATGAACTTCTTACTTGGCAGGCGGCAGGATTGATGCTTGATGTCAGTGTGGCGGAGGGGTGGAACCTTTTGCTCTGATACCACTCTGTGACGACCCCTTAACTTCTCTCCCTTAAAGCGGACGTCACTTTTACTTAACCTTAACTTTACCTTATTCTTAGCCTTAGGTTACAACTACTTGACTTCCCTTAACTTGCTCTGAATTTTTTTTAAAAAAAAGTTCTTTCATTTTATTTGCTTTGCAAGGATTTAACCCCTCGACCTCTTAGTTGTAAAACTGAAGTACTAATCATCTGCCCTATAACACTTTCTTTTCAATGGTACCAGTCGACTGCTAGATAGTCAGTCGACTAGTGTCAGCCACAGAAACTTTCTGTGCCCGGCACCAGTCGACTGGCCTCTTGGCAGTCGACTGGTACATCGAACAGAAGGTTCTGTTCGATAGGGCAGTCGACTGGTATCTGAACCAGTCGACTGGCATGCCTGAAAACTGCAGTTTCAGACCTGGGAACTCCTTTCAAGGGTCCACCATTCACACACTTCCAATGCATATAATGAAACAACTCCAAATCTAAACTCCATACTAGTTTTATAAGCATCTTAACAACTCAAAATGAATCCAATAACTTGAAATTAGGATTTCTACGAAATTTAACAAACTTATCAAAGCACATGCAATCTCTACTAACTTTGTACCCAACCTTGACTCCATATAAAGTTTAAATAAGGTGATCACATCCTACCAATCCAAAACATCAACCATGAGTTTCTATGTAACGACCCGCCTTCTCTACCTTAGACGGACCGCTACTTGTCTACTTCTTGACTCTAATGCACGACTAAAAATGCGGAACTTTCTTTATAAACTTTTTTTTTGTATTCAATCTATCTAAAAATGATATTCTAACTTTAATAGTCATGAATGATACAATGGCACATTACTAGTAATTCTAACCATTTAAACTCATCACACAAGGTTCTATAACATTTCTAAAGCACTATGAAATATGCATGCCACTTTTCTAAGCATATTTAAAGCAATAAGACTTAATTCGAAACTAACAACATCTTGGCACATGCAATAATATTTCTAGAACTTCATAGAATGTAAATCTTACTTTTCTACCGAATTCACAAGCATTTGAAGCACGATTAGGACTTAGTCCAAAAGGGAATAATAGTAAGCTCAAGAATAAGTCTAAAATGTAATGTATCCACATGTTAAACTACTCATGCCCTTGCTCATCTAGTGCATTCACAAAAGTATGCATACTAATTTAAATGACATGGAATCTTCATTCTACAAAATTGAGCATGTAAAACTATCAGAAGCATAAATGGTTAATAACTCCATAACACAATAACTTGGAATTTGGAAATCTTAAACATGCATTTCAAATAAGCTAAACTGTCTCATCCCAAGGATCTCTCCAAGGTCAGCCACCACACACACGTCACTCAGCACCGCCTCGTCGCCTTCCTTCAGAATTGCTTGTCTTTACCTTTACCTGCAGTAAGAGGAAATGCAACTAATAAGCATAAAGCTTAGCAAGTACTATCTAGCTCACAAAATCTCGAAATGTGCAGGCATGCTTTTTAAACAATATGAAATCACATGAGATACTTTTATACTTAAAAGAGACACTAAAACATGTATAACTCAAAACATGCATACTCAAGCATTAATAAGTCTTAACTTACTTTTTCTTGGCTTAACATGAAACTTTAGCAATTCTTTAACTTTAAATTTTTCTTTAACTTTTAGAAAACTTTGCTAAAGCATATACTTGAAAATAATAACTCACTTGGATCCACTTAAGACGTAAGTACCATCTTATGCGCGTTCCCTAAAAGGTTGGGGTAGCGAGCCGCCAATCCTAATAGAGCAGACCTTGGTCTACCAGGGCCAAGACCTTGGAATTGGACACCTGGATTTCTTTAACGACGCCCTTGGACGCCGGGTACTGGCCTTAGAAAATAAAATAGCTTTTCTTTCTTTTCTTTCTTATCTTTAAATGCCTTGGCATTTTATCGAACACCTTGTGTGCCCAAATCCCTAAGTCTTGACTTTTGGGGATTTCGTAAGGCCTTGGCCTTCTCTTTTCTTTTTCTTCATCTTTCTTTTCTTTTCTTATAGATTTCTTAGACCCTAAACTCACATAGGGTACTCTATCAAATATATATAAGCATATAATGAACTAAGATCACATGCAACATCTTAACTAAAAGTAAATATCTCCTTTAAAACATTTAAGGGAAAAATTCTTGCGGAAAACCGCCTCTTACTACAGGTGAGCAGTACTTACCTCGATATCTTGGACTTACAACCAAGAACAGCGTCGGAGGTTTCGGAGAAACTCGGAGTCTCGGAGATTTCTTCGCGCTCACGCGTTCCTCTCGTCTTGGGGATTCCGAATATCGGAAAATCTCTCGGAGGAGAGCCTTGGCCGGCCACCGGAGGAAAGCCCTAGGCTTGGTGTGGTTTCGCCCAAGAGAGGAGAGAAGAGGGTGGCGTGCGGCTGGTTTGGGTGAGGAAGGGTTTGAGTTGAGGGAAAATAAAACTTCTCTCCTTAATTATCTATTTATACTTATGGGGGCGAATTTACCTAATTATACCTTATTTATTGTTTCGCTTAATCTATTTCAACAAAAACAAACTAGCCCAGCTGGTCCGCCCATTCTTCTCTCACAGCGTAGGTGAAGGGATCAATTCCCACTTACGCGATTTTCTCTTTATAACCCCTTTTGCCACTTTCGTTTACGAAAAAATTCTATAAAAATATCCATAAATTTGGAATAAATTCTAAGATATTTCTAAAATTAGTTTCGAAAATTTTCGGACGTTACAATCCCCCATACCTTATAAAAAGTTCGTCCTCGAACTTAAAATAACTCTGGGTATTTCTGCCTCATGCTGTCCTCTGGTTCCCATGTTGCCTCTTCTACTCTGTGATTTTGCCATATGACTTTCACTAATGGTACCTCCTTGTTTCGCAATTTCTTAACTGCTCGGTCTATTATCTGAATAGGCCGACTATCATAACTGAGATCTTCGCGAACTTGTACCGTCTGTGACTCTATCACCTGGGTGGCATCTGGGATATGCTTCTTCAGCATAGAAACATGAAATACGTTGTGGATAGCTGACATCTCCTGAGGTAGCTCCAACTCATAAGCTACTTTGCCAACTCTTCTAGTGATGGGGTATGGTCCTACATATCTGGGACTTAGCTTGCCCTTCTTCCCAAAACGCATTACTCCCTTCATGGGAGCCACTTTGAGGAACACTGTATCCCCAACTTCAAATTCTAGTGGCCTACGGCGTGTGTCAGCATAACTTTTCTGTCTACTCTGGGCAGTCTCAATCCTCTGGCGGATCATCTGGATAGCCTGAGTGGTCTCATCTATAAGCTCAGTCTGGCTGCCTAGTCCTGACTCCATCTCTTTCTTCTCACCAGCTTCTTGCCAGCATATGGGTGATCTGCATTTCCTGCCATATAATGCTTCATAAGGTGCCATTTTGATAGTGGCCTGATAGCTATTGTTGTAGGCAAATTCAGCTAAACACAGGTACTTGCACCAACTGCCTTTAAAATCTAGTGCACAGGCCCTGAGCATAACTTCTAAAATTTGATTTACTCTTTCTGTCTGTCCATCAGTCTGGGGATGGAAGGCTGTGCTGAATTTAAGTCTGGTGCCTAGTGCGTGCTGAACACACTCCCAGAAGTGAGATACAAAACGCCCGTCTCTGTCAGAAATGATACACTTCGGAACTCCATGAAGCCTGATCACCTCTTTCACATATAACTGTGCCAAATGCTCTACTGAGTGCGACACCTTGATGGCTAGAAAGTGGGCAGACTTGGTCAATCTGTCCACTATCACCCATATTGCATCGTGTCCATGGGTGGTCCTTGGGAGACCTGTGATAAAATCCATGGATATCTCTTCCCACTTCCACTCTGGAATGGGAAGAGGCTGCAGAACTCCTCCTGGTCTCTGGTGCTCTGCTTTGACTCTCTGGCAGGTCAAGCAGGTACTGATATATCTGGCCACGTCTCGCTTGAGTCCAGACCACCAGAATCTTTTCCTTATATCTTGATACATCTTGGTGGAACCTGGATGCATCGAATAAGGAGTACTGTGGGCTTCTTCCAAGATGCTCTTTCTCAGTTCCTCATCATTGGGGACGCAAAGGCGGTCTCCAAGGTAGAGGATGCCACTATCTGATACTCGAAACTCTAAATTTTCTGCCTCTTGGATCCCCTGCTTGATCTTCTGGATCTCTGGGTCTTGATCTTGCTTTTCTTGTATATCTATAAGTAGGGTTGACTCTAGGGTCAAGGCAGAAAATTGCCCAACCATAACCTCGACTCCAAAATCTTTTATTTCTTTCTGAAGTGGTGGAGACAGTGATGATAGGGACATCAGTGTTGCACAGGATTTCCTGCTCAGTGCATCTGCCACTTTATTAGCCTTACCTGGGTGGTAGAGGATTTCACAGTCATAATCTTTGACCAACTCTAGCCACCTGCGCTGCCTCATAATCAGATCCTTTTGAGTGAAGAAGTACTTCAAACTCTGATGGTCTGTGAAGATTCTGCACTGCACTCCATACAGGTAGTGTCTCCAGAGCTTCAGTGCAAAAACCACAGCTGCTAGCTCAAGGTCATGAGTAGGGTAATTCTTCTCATAGTCCTTGAGCTGTCTGGAGGCATATGCTATTACTTTACCGTCTTGCATGAGGACAGCTCCAAGGCCCATCTTGGATGCATCGCTGTAGATGTCAAAGGCCTTGTCACTCTCTGGAACCGTCAGGATGGGAGCACTGGTCAGTCTCTTCTTCAGCTCTAGAAAACTGTGCTCACATTTATCTGACCATTCAAACTTCTTGTTCTTTCTGGTCAAGGCTGTGAGTGGAGAGGCTATTCTGGAAAAGTCTTCCACACATTTTCTGTAATATCCTGCCAGGCCTAAGAAACTCCTGATCTCACTGGCATTCTTGGGTCTACACCAGTTGTTGACTGCTTCTATCTTGGCTGGATCAACTTGAATGCCTTCTTTGGATACGATGTGACCTAGGAAGGTCACCTGATCTAGCCAAAACTCACACTTTGAGAACATTGCATAGAGCTTCTCCTGCTGAAGGATCTACATCACTATCCTCAAGTGTGTAGCATGGTCCTCTGGAGTCTGTGAGTATATGAGAATATCATCAATAAATACAATGACGAATTTATCGAGATACTCCCTGAAGATATGGTTCATCAGCTCCATGAAGACTGCTGGAGCATTGGTTACTCCAAAAGGCATCACTACAAATTCGTAGTGGTCGTATCTTGTTCTGAAGGCCGTCCTGGGGATGTCACTTTCTTTAACCTTTAGCTGATGATACCCAGAACGCAGATCTATCTTCGAGAACACTGTAGCCCCTTTGAGTTGATCAAATAAATCATCTATTCTAGGAAGGGGGTACTTGTTCTTGATGGTTACCTTGTTCAGAGCTCTGTAGTCTATGCACAGACGCATAGACCCATCCTTCTTCTTGACGAAAAGTACAGGAGCTCCCCAGGGTGAATGACTCGGGCGAATGAAGCCCTTGTCTAGTAGCTCCTGGAGTTGCTCTTGTAATTCCTTCAACTCTGCTGGAGACATACGATAGGGGGCCTTCGAGACCGGACCGGTACCTGGTACTAGCTCGATCTCGAATTCCACTTCTCTGTTGGGAGGTAGTCCAGGTAGTTCTTCTGGGAATACTTCTGGATACTCACAGACTACCCGTACATCTCCTGCTTGCGCTCTTCCTTTGCTTCTATGTCCACTATCGTGCAAGAAAACCAGCACACCCTTGTTCTAGCATCTGGTGGGCTGCCAAGGCTGAGAGGAATTTCTGAGTCTTCCTCCTTGGGGCTCCTTGAAATTCGAACGGTGGTTCTCCTTCTGGACTGAAAACCACCTTCCTCCGGGACAGTCCACTGAAGCGCTGTACTTACTGAGGAAATCCATGCCCAGTATGACGTCGAAGTCTTGCATCGCAAGGACTATTAGATCGACATATAGCTCTCGGTCTGAAATCTTGATTGACACAGCCCGGAGCCGCTGGGTGGATTCCATGATCTCCCCTGAAGGGAGAGTTGTCAGGAATCTGGACTCCCAACTCTCTGCAGGCACCTGTAACTTACTAGCAAAAGGTACTGATATGAAAGAATGGGTCGCCCCAGTGTCAAACAGTGTAGTAGCTAAATGCTGAAAAATAACTATTTGACCTGTTACGACCGTGGAGGCACAGGCAGCTTCTTCCTTCGTGAGGGAAAAGACTCTGGCATTGGTTGAAACTGGTGCTGCTTCCAACCCTCCCTGACTGATCTGAGGTCCCTCCAGTATAGTAGGCATGTAGTGTAACTGAGGCTTGCCTCCATACTGTACGGACTGCTGAGGAAGTACCTTAAACTTGTTTGGGCAGTCTCTGGATCTGTGTCCCTCTTGTCCACACGAGTAGCATCCAGTTACACCCAAAAGGCATGCTCCTGGATGGGTCCTCCCACACTTAGGACAAGGTGGATACCTAGCTTGCTTGTTCTCTGGGTTTCCTTTTTGGCTGCCAGGCCACTGCTTCCTTTTGTGGTTCTTGTTCTTCCAGTTCTGGTTATTTGGCTGAGGCTTCTGGCCTCCTGTTGTCTTGTTCTCAATCAGGACTGGCTTCTGCTGTGTTTGCTGTGCCTTGATGCTATTCAGATAGTGCTCTGAGATTAGAGCACTACTGACCAACTCCTCGCTGGTCTGGGGTCGGTGCGTCCCGCTGTTCACGTTGAGTGCTATTTCAGGGTTCAGCATGCGGAGCATCAGTCTGACTCGCTCCTTCTCTGTGCTGACTAGCTCTGGGCAGAGGCGAGCTAGTCTGTTGAACTTCGCGACTGCTTCTCCCACTGGTAGGTTACCTTGTCTGAACTCCATGAAGTCCTCGTAGTGCTTGTTGGTAACCCGCATGTGGAAGAACTCCTCATAGAACTCTTGCTCGAAATCTGCCCAGCTCATCTGGTTGACTATCCTCTTACTCTTGACTCGCTCCCACCACATACGAGCATCTCCAGTTAGGCAGAAGGAGGCACATTTGACCTTCTCGACTTCTGGCCAGTCAAGAAGCTCCATTGTGCTCTCTAAAGTCTTGAACCAAGCCTGGGCATCCCAGGGCTCAGTCGTGCCTGAGAAGCTTTCGAGTTTCAGCCTCTGCCACTGGACGAGGTATGCTTCTTGTCTTCGGTTCATGGCAGGGGTCTCCTGTGTGACTGGTGGAACTTCAGCCACCACTGGAGTTCCCACTCCTGCTGTGGGTGGTGTAGGGGGCACTGGGTGCTGATTTGCCATCAGTGTGGCGATGGTCTTCTGTAGTTCTGTAATTTGAGCTTGCATTTGAGCAATGACTGCCATCAGGTTTGGCTGTTCTGTGCCAGGCTCATTGTTATCTTGAACTGGAGTTCTGTTCCTTGCATTAGGAGCTCGGCCTCTTCTTGCCATCTAATAATGCATAAGGGAACAAGAATCACTACTATATTTCTAGGTATAGGACTTGTTTTCTTACTTAGTAACCTAATATCCATTCTAGGGATTAAACATGATTCCGTGATACTAAGGTATTAAACATGCTTCCTTGTTCTATGCACATATGAGTAAGTACTTAAGCATTTCTCTATACTGCAATTAAGTAAAGGAGCAATAGAAAACTGAAACTTAAAGCTTTCTTACTTGAAGACGGCAAGGTTGATGCTGATGTGTGTGTGATGCTGGAGAATGGGAACTGCTCTGATACCATCCTGTAACGACCCGCCTTCTCTACCTTAGACGGACCGCTACTTGTCTACTTCTTGACTCTAATGCACGACTAAAAATGCGGAACTTTCTTTATAATCTTTTTTTTTGTATTCAATCTATCTAAAAATGATATTCTAACTTTAATAGTCATGCATGATACAATGGCACATTACTAGTAATTCTAACCATTTAAACTCATCACACAAGGTTCTATAACATTTCTAAAGCACTATGAAATATGCATGCCACTTTTCTAAGCATATTTAAAGCAATAAGACTTAATTCGAAACTAACAACATCTTGGCACATGCAATAATATTTCTAGAACTTCATAGAATGTAAATCTTACTTTTCTACCGAATTCACAAGCATTTGAAGCACGATTAGGACTTAGTCCAAAAGGGAATAATAGTAAGCTCAAGAATAAGTCTAAAATGCAATGTATCCACATGTTAAACTACTCATGCCCTTGCTCATCTAGTGCATTCACAAAAGTATGCATACTAATTTAAATGACATGGAATCTTCATTCTACAAAATTGAGCATGTAAAACTATCCGAAGCATAAATGGTTAATAACTCCATAACACAATAACTTGGAATTTGGAAATCTTAAACATGCATTTCAAATAAGCTAAACTGTCTCATCCCAAGGATCTCTCCAAGGTCAGCCACCACACACACGTCACTCAGCACCGCCTCGTCGCCTTCCTTCAGAATTGCTTGTCTTTACCTTTACCTGCAGTAAGAGGAAATGCAACTAATAAGCATAAAGCTTAGCAAGTACTATCTAGCTCACAAAATCTCGAAATGTGCAGGCATGCTTTTTAAACAATATGAAATCACATGAGATACTTTTATACTTAAAAGAAACACTAAAACATGTATAACTCAAAACATGCATACTCAAGCATTAATAAGTCTTAACTTACTTTTTCTTGGCTTAACATGAAACTTTAGCAATTCTTTAACTTTAAATTTTTCTTTAACTTTTAGAAAACTTTGCTAAAGCATATACTTGAAAATAATAACTCACTTGGATCCACTTAAGACGTAAGTACCATCTTATGCGCGTTCCCTAAAAGGTTGGGGTAGCGAGCCACCAATCCTAATAGAGCAGACCTTGGTCTACCAGGGCCAAGACCTTGGAATTAGACACCTGGATTTCTTTAACGACGCCCTTGGACGCCGAGTACTGGCCTTAGAAAATAAAATAACTTTTCTTTCTTTTCTTTCTTATCTTTAAATGCCTTGGCATTTTATCGAACACCTTGTGTGCCCAAATCCCTAAGTCTTGACTTTTGGGGATTTCGTAAGGCCTTGGCCTTCTCTTTTCTTTTTCTTCATCTTTCTTTTCTTTTCTTATAGATTTCTTAGACCCTAAACTCACATAGGGTACTCTATCAAATATATATAAGCATATAATGAACTAAGATCACATGCAACATCTTAACTAAAAGTAAATATCTCCTTTAAAACATTTAAGGGAAAAATTCTTGCGGAAAACCGCCTCTTACTGCAGGTGAGCAGTACTTACCTCGATATCTTGGACTTACAACCAAGAACGGCGTCGGAGGTTCCGGAGAAACTCGGAGTCTCGGAGATTTCTTCGCGCTCACGCGTTCCTCTCGTCTTGGGGATTCCGAATATCGGAAAATCTCTCGGAGGAGAGCCTTGGCCGGCCACCGGAGGAAAGCCCTAGGCTTGGTGTGGTTTCGCCCAAGAGAGGAGAGAAGAGGGCGGCGTGCGGCTGGTTTGGGCGAGGAAGGGTTTGAGTTGAGGGAAAATAAAACTTCTCTCCTTAATTATCTATTTATACTTATGGGGGCGAATTTACCTAATTATACCTTATCTATTGTTTCGCTTAATCTATTTCAACAAAAACAAACCAGCCCAGCTGGTCCGCCCATTCTTCTCTCACAGCGTAGGTGAAGGGATCGATTCCCACTTACGCGATTTTCTGTTTATAACCCTTTTGCCACTTTCGTTTACGAAAAATTCTATAAAAATATCCATAAATTTGGAATAAATTCTAAGATATTTCTAAAATTAGTTTCGAGAATTTTCGGGCGTTACATTCTATAAATCAAAACGCCTCTAAGACTTATCCCAAAGATCTCTTCCACGGTTCCGCCGCCACTGAACATCAATGCAAGTCCCGTTCGCCTCCATAGCTTATGCTTTTTCTTTACCTTTATCTACAATAGAAGGAAATGCAACTAATAAGCGAATTGCTTAGTAAATAAATCCTAACTCACAAATCCATGTTATCGATAATAAACATGCTCATTTCAAAGAATGTTTGCTTCAAAATACATGCACTTGGAAATATTTGCACATGGGAACTTTCATAAACTTATCATGCTCAATCATGCTTGAAAACATTTACTTGCATCAAAACACTTGCAAACTTAACATGCTCATGCTTTCTTTTGAGACTTGATACTTATACATTTCCATACTTTAAAACATTAACTTCTTTGCTCTTGCTCTTTAACATGCTTTAACATGACCATGTTAACATACATAACAAAAACATGCACTTAAGAAAATTGAAACACTTACATATACTCATATACATCAAAATAATAATCAACTTTCTCAAGCCTTGACACTGTACCATGGTATCAATGTACCAATGCGCGCATCCCTAATAGGTTTCAAAAATAATATTCATCTTTTTCTGTGCTTGATACCCCCAACCTATTGGTTAGCCCAACTCACTTAAGGGCTTGCTTTGCCCTGTGGTCACGGGATCAAATCCCGCCCGACCCCTCTTTTTTTTTCTTTTTATTTTAATTCGAAAAAATGCTAGAAAATTCAGAAAAATTCCTAATAATTCACGAAAATTATTGGGTGTTACACCACTCCTTGCGAGAAGATGTATACCCGAGGCCTATCGTCGGATTGTTACTCGAAGCCTCTGGCCAGAGCATGACATGTTCAAAGTATGAATCTCTTAAATACATGAGAGTAATTAGAATCTGTAGGACGAGAAAATATTACTTGGGCTAGGTGTGACGTAGTCAGCCTAGTGGGGACTGACACACATAGACCATGTCCTGAACCAAGTGGGTATAAGATGGTGAAGGGAATGGGGCACGATTCATTATAGCTGCTGAAGGGTTTCAGAATTGTTTCTAAGGTCAATCGTTGATCTTTCGATTAATTGAGGATCATGATGTACTACTTGGTGCCACTCATGATCGTTCTATAATTGATTAATTATAGACGACCAACATAAATCGAAAGCCTATTTAGTCACACGCACTACGAGTAATCCAAGGGATTTAAAACGAGTTGAAAATTAGATTTTCCAATCAAGCGAGATTAAGTTTGGTTGAGCCAAACGATAAGTCGAATCTGAATTTTTCAGAGACGCATCGGAAGCGTAAAATGGCTAAGCCTTTTGAAGACTTAATAGATGAATTAAATAAGTTTAATTCATTGGGGCGTGGCTTGGATGGGCCGACCAAAGAGGGCCTCCATCCTCTTTGCTTGGTCGGCCACAACAAAGGGAGAGAACCAAGTTTTTGGTTCAATTTATAAAATAAATCAAGTGTGGTTTGTTTTATAAAATTATGGATGATATAAATTTTTATATATAATAAACCAAGATATGGTTTATTTTTCATGGAAATTAAAATGAACCATGGATTGGTTTATTTTATAAAATCAATCATGGATTGATTTACCATGATAAGGAAATTTATTCCATAAAAGAAAAGAGACTTGATTGATTTTTATCATGAATTAAAATATGATTTTAACGATGATATAAAATCAAACTTGGCATGATGGAATAAGTTATTCCATATTTGAGAGGCTTGATGGTTGAGAGGCCACTATATAAAGGACCCAAGGCAAGGCATGGAAAATAATCGAAGTGATGAAGGCATAGGCTCTCTCCCTCTTTTTCTCTCCTTCTCTTCTCCCCTTCTTGTCGTGTGCCAACCAGCCCCAAGAAGGATTTTTTGCCGACCACCACCTGCTGCCGGAGAAGGAAGCTCCAGCCATCCTTTTGTGGTTAGTCTTCCGACTTCTCTCTTGGTTTTTCTCGTCACGTTCTCGGAGAATCTAGTAGTTCTCGATAACACAAAACTCGTGGCTTTGCGAAGTCATCCCGAAGATACTCGGCGTGAACACGAATAGAGGCAAAACTTCCAAGGGACGCTTACGGTTGGATCTCGTCACTTCCTTCGAGTTACGCAAGGTAATACATAAATTAGTTTATGTTTCTGCAAAATTTTAAATATATGATCATGTCTACACAAGATAAAATTGTATGCTTAGATGTGTGGTTAAATAATTTGAGAAATTATTTATGCTAAACCTTCCGCTGCACGTAATTAATTTTAAAATTACGAACCCGTATCCATGTCAACATGCAGCCGGTCCCAACACATTTTGTATAATTTAAATCCCTTATAGGCTGAATGGCTAGTAGCATCCTAATTAACTCAAGTCTAGCTACAATAGCATAGGTTTCATCATAGTCTGACCCCTCAACTTGACTAAATCCTTTAGCTACTAAGCAGGTTTTATTTCTTATTATTTCACCTTGGTCGTTCAACTTATTCCTAAATACCCACTTAGTGTCTATTATAGACTTACCTTCTGGTTTAGGCACTAAGTCCTAGACTTGGTTTCTTTCAAATTGTGCTAGTTTCTCTTACATATCTATGATCCAGTCTGGGTCAGCTAAGGCCTCTTCTATAGATTTTGGTTCTATCTTCAAAATTAGTGCAACTTGACTTAGGTTCCTATAGGAAGACCTTGTTCTAACCCCTAAGGTTGGATCACTCATAATTTGGTCAGTTGGGTGATTTACTCTAGGTTTCTTAGATTGCCTAGAGCTTGGTTCACCCTCAAGTCCAGCTGGTAGGTTTTGGGTTGGAATAGGTTCAATAGTTTGAATTGGTTCAGTTATTGGTTCAATTATTGGTTCAATTGTTGGTTCAATTTCATCTTGATCATGATTAGTAGTAGTTGGTTTTGACGAATTGATTAAATTAATTGAGTTGGGTTTTGTTATGATTTCTTCGTCAAATATAACATTTGTGGTTTTTTCAATTCTAAGGGTATTTTTGTTATAGACCCTATATGCCCGACTCGTGGTTGAGTATCCTACAAAAATTTCTGGGGTTGATTTTGATTGAAATTTTCTAGATAGTCTTTTGTATTTAGTATGTGTACATTATACCCAAATACTCTTAGATAATATAGGTTGGGTATTCTTTGGTAATAGATTTCATAAGGTGTTTTATTGTGTCTTTTATTTATTAGTACCCTATTTTGAATATAACAGGCAATGTTTATCGCTTCTGCCTAGAATTGATTGGTTAAGCTATATTCATTGAGCATGGTCCTAGCGACTTCTTGAAGGGTTCTATTTTTTTTTCAACTATCCCGTTTTGTTGGGGGGATTCCTGGGCAGAAAAATTCATGAATATAGCCATTTATTTTACATAGATCATTAAACTTTTGATTATCAAATTCTCCCCCATGATCGCTTCTTATTCTTTTAATTTGGGTATCTTTTTAATTTTCTAACATTTTACATAAGTTGTTAAATGATTCTAATGATTCATCTTTAGTTTTTAAAAACCTAACCCAGGAAAATCTAGAGTAATCATCAATAATTACTAAGCAGTATCGATTTTCGCTTAGTGACTTGGCTCTATGAGAATCAAGTAGGTCTAGGTGAAGGAGTTCAAGTGTGGAAAGGGTGCCATGGGCAAGAGCTTATATAGCCCTTCTCGGGCACCCGTGAAGGAACTGAGGCACCTGTGGCAGATAAGAGGTGCCCGTGAAGGAACTGAGGTGCCTGTGGTAGATAAGAGGTCCCCTAGATCTTACTCAGGCGCCTGAGCTTGGTTTTGGCTCAGGCGTGGCAGCCTTTGACTGTCTCGTACACTGGGAAAGACTTCGGCACCCTGAGGGTCTCGAGGGCCCGATTTGACCAAACTTTGACCGGGTTAATGTAGTTCAATCAAGACCTAAGTTCCAATTTTTGGATTCCTAGTCGCGCATGGAAAACCTCTCCATGTCCCCGGATTAAAATTTTTCAATCCGAATGTAGATCAATTTCCCAAACAACCGACTCATCATCGTGCTAACCGATTAGAGTGACTGCTTGAACAAACATATTATTCTAGCAATCAAACTCGTCCAATCGATTAGCCGCGGAATAGACGATGAGTGGATTGCCAGATTTTGTGTTTATCATCGGGGTCTAAGATAATTAATTAACATAATTAATTAAATAATATGATAATCAAACAAAGCAAAATCAAAGGAAAGGAACCAAAACAAAAGGTTATACCTCTTGTTTACCTCGCGATCTTCTATTGTATGACCCAACCTCTTCTTGGACATCGAATGGGAGATGATCTTCCATGAAACAATATCACCAAGGCCACCACCTTCCTTCCCCTTGCTCGCGCCAAACCCTAGGGAGAGAAGAAACCTCCCCTCATTCTTTGCTTGCGCCGACCACCAAAAGGAGGTGGTTCTCCTTGCGCTAGCCTCTTCTTCCTCCCTTGGTGCCGCACGCCCAGCAAGAAGAAAGAAAAGCTTCCTTCTTGCTTGACCTAGCCGAACACTAAAAGGAAGATGAGGAAAGAATAGAGGAAGAAGATGAAGACTCCTCTTCCTTGTTTGTGCCGGCCAACTCTTCCTCTCCACTTGCACCGTCGGTTCTCCCTTCTCCTCCTCAAGTTTGCGCTGGCCAAGATGGAAGATGAGAAGTCTTCCTTGCTTCCTTGTGCCACCACTCAAGTGAAGAGAGGAGAGGAGAAGAAAAAAGAATAATTCTATTCTTCTTCACCCTTGCCGCCGGTTTGCCCTATGCGAGAGAGAGAGAGAGGAAGAGAGGAGAATAATTAGGTTAATTGGATGCCTTGGTCTCATGACACCATGAGATATATATAGGCTACATTAGAGACCATGAGGAGGAATTGAGTCTTGGCCACCTAATGGATCAAAGCCCGATCCATTAATGATGATCCATTCCACTAGAGGATCATTATTGATCTACCACACTAACCCCCATATTTAGATATGGGCTCCACATATTATGAGTACAAAATCTCCCTGTGTTTAAGATATCGAATGTCCATTAATTAATTAAATTACTGACAATTTAATTAATTAATATCTAACTCCATAAGTAGTACCACTCATCCTTATCATCATGTCTGACCAAGTCCACCTACAAGATTTAACATGATGAGTTTTATGAGCTTCTCAAGGGTACATTATCTACCTGACTCACCAGGGCATAGTTTCCTTCTATAATCAATAACACCATATAAATAATATTATTTCCCAAGGGACTGATATGCTTTGTGAGTCTCTACTTATACTCTACAAGGGACTGATAACATGATCTGCGACACATCGTGATGAGCTTTGTGAGCCTCTACTTATACTCTACAAGGGGCCGATAACATGATCTTCTGTGTGACACCATACACCATGTAATGTATTAGACAATACGTACAAAAATAACCAATATAAATATGCAATCAATGATCATGTGATTCTCTTCCAAAATGTAGATATCTATATAAAAGCTAGACATTTACTATACATCCTAACAATCTCCCACTTATACTAAAAGACGATGCTGTCCTCACAATGCCATACATCTGACTCCCATATCTTCCACATGCCTATCAAAAGTTCTCGTTGGAAGGGCCTTAGTGAAAGGATCCGCCAGGTTGTCCTCTGATACAATCTTGGCGATAACAACTTCTCCTCGATTTACGATCTCTCGTATCAGGTGGTACTTGCGCTCTATGTGTTTACTCGCCTTATGGGCTCGTGGTTCCTTCGAGTTTGCAATTGCACCGCTGTTATCAAAATAAATGTGATAGCTCTGGGCAAACCAGGAATTACATCCATGTCCATCAAGAAGTTCCTGAGCCATACAACTTCATTGGCCGCTTCAGAGGTTGCGACATACTCAGCTTCCAGGGTGGAGTCCACCATGTTAGGATGTATACTAAAAGCCTTGCTTTTGGTTAGGATACATTTACATTTTAAAGATAATCGCAAAATCACACAGTGCATATTTATATTAGTATGTGCACAAAATGTCTAATACTTGGCATTGTAGATAACATGGTGCGTGGTGTCGCACAGAAGATCATGTTATCAAGTTCCTTGCCGAAGTATAAGAAAGAGACTCACAACCGAGATGGAGTTGGACAAACTATCGACATGGTTGTAGTATAATTAGGCGTGATTTATCTTAACCATAAAAGTATACTAGTATACTTTGTGTACATTGAGTAGGACCAATAGAGAGGTTATCCAATTTTATACTGACTTAGTAAATTGGATTAGACCTCGGATTATATTATGGAGTATGATCTCTGAATCTCAAGATAATAACGGGCACATGTAGTTAATTAATTATTACTTTGGTTTACCAATAGGCGAGATCTATTCTGTTAGATCGATAGGACCGATAAGTTGGGTAATAATTTTATCTGCATGGTGTGCCGTTGATTATTGACGGAATCTGTGTCCTGGTGAGTCGCAATGATGATGCCCCCTTGGTGAGCTTAAAAGGGTCGTCATGTCAAATCTTGCAAGTGGACTATGGTCCGACATGAGAAAAAGGTTGAGTGGTACTAATCAAGGATCAAGAGGATAATTAATTTAATTATCAGTAAATTAAACTAATTATTGGGCATTTGATATCTTAAACATGGGGAGATGAACGACTCGTAATATGTGGAGCCCATGTGAAAATATGGGGGTTGGTGAGTATGAACAATGGGATCCTTTAGTGGAATGGATCACCATTAATGGATCGAGTTTGCATCCATTAGCGGGCCAAGAACCAACTTCTCCTCATGGTCCCTACCTTAGCCCTATAAATACCCCATAGGAGTCCTGATACAAGGCTTAATGAATTAATCCACAATTAATTGAGAATTAATCAGATTAATATCAATTTCCTAAACTCTAAACCCCCTCTCTTCCTCTCTCTCTCACCTAGGTCACCGATGCACGAGGAGAAGGTTGGTTTTATTCCTTCTTCTCCTTCCCATCTCCTGCACAGCACTTCAACCAGCATTCACAGATCAAAGGAGAAGCTATGCTCCTCTTTGGTGATCGGCGGGGCTGGAGAGTGGAAGAGAAGCCGACGGCGGTGAGGAGAAGGCGACGCCGGTAGCTTGGTGGAATAAAGGCTCAAAGGGGAGATGAATTGTTCTCTTCTCCTTATCAGCTTCTTCCTTGCTTGAGCTCGCACACAAGAAGAGACAGGAGGTGATCGATGGTGAGGAATATCCTACCTCTAGCTCCGGCGGCGACGCTTTTGGAAGAAGTTGTCGGCGGCGGCAACTTCAGGTTAGAAAAGGAGGAAAGGAGTTCTCCTTCGGTCTTTCTCCTGTTCTTCATCTTCCTTACCTTCCTCTCTGAGCTATCTTGTGGCCGGCCAAACCTTGGAGCTTGAGGTGGCTGGCGGCGCAAGGAGGAGAGGTGGAAAGATCGCCGGCGCAAGCTAACCCTAGCTTGCTAGGGTTTGTGTTGGTGATTGGAAGAAGCTTAAAGAAAGCTGGTTAATTCAAGATGTTTGGTGACTCCACGTCTTATTAGATCGTCACCCACACGACGTTCAGGGGGGAGGGTCATAAAGTAGAAGGCTGCGAGGTAAACGACGAGGTATAACTCTCCCGAGCTCCGTTTTACATTTGCTATGTTTAATTGTGCCATGATTTTATGCCTCATCATTTTATGTATGTTTGTTAATTATTTTGATTGTTTGTCATGGATAATAATTAACTAACTGGACCCCGAAGATAAACACAAAAACTAGCGATCCAACCATCATCTTTTTCGCGGTTAATTAATCCGGAAAGTTACAAAGCCTTAACCATGGTTTCGGCTAAGTTGTGACTTGGATTAATTAATACGACGACGAGGCGGTCGTTATAGGGACAGGTCTCTATTCAGATTAAATTTTTAATCCATAGACATAGAGAGGTCTCTCAGGTATGGCCCCGTGGTTGTCTTGGAAACCGCCAAGCCATACATAACCAACAATTTGTATCAGAGTTGTGTTTCCGATTTTGTGTGTTTAGGATTCGGTTATTTTTCAGCATATTATCATGCACATTATTTTGCTGGATAATATTAGGATGTGCATAGGCTAACTTTGTGTTACAGACACTAGATTCCAACTATTATGGCAATTGTGATTATTGTATGTGATTGATTGTGTTTGAAGCATAGTTTGCAGAATCGCGATCCTGGATCGTAGGATCGTACGATCCTACGATCCTACGCCAGAAAACGATCCAGAATCGCGCAGAATCGTTTTTTGTAGCAGGATCGCAGCAGGATCGGTAGGATCGGACAGAATCGTATAGGATCGGACAGGATCGGAACAGAATCGGAACAGGATCGATGAAAGCTTTAAGAGGTCATAACTTTTGACTCGGATTGAACCATGTGACCTATAATATATCAAATTGAAACTCGTTCAAAGATCTACAAGTTAGTTTTAAGATTGAATCCCAAAAAATATTGTTTAAAGCCTTTTCAGAGGCCCAGAAGATTATTAATCTTTTTTATTATTTTTTTTTATCTTTTACATCGTTAGTGTTAGTGTTTTAAGATTATTTAAATATCTATTTAATTATTTTTTAGTTAGTTTTTTATTAATAATATTATGTTATATCTTTTTTCTAAAATGATGAGTCTTTAGATGTCTATTATCTAATAGGTTGACAATTAAATTGTATCATCTTGTAATAAATAGAATATTCTTGAAGTTAAACGTGATTATTTTCATTATAGTGTTAATAAAAATTGTATATTTTTTCATTTTAAGGGTTTTTGATAGGATCGTACGATTTTACGATCCGATCCTGACCGATCCGATCCTGACCCCAAATCGATCCTGTGTAGGATCGCGATTCTACGAACCTTGGTTTGAAGTAAATTAACTGAATCCTCAGGGTTGACGAGGCTAGATAAGTTATTTAATTTTTGTAATTAAATATGACACTTGTTTAGCCAAGCTTTCTATTTACTTTTGATCTAGATGACATGTACACTCCTTTGTGGAGTATAGGATCAATGGATGTAAATATGTAAGCTAGCATCTCGGCTCGGTGAATCCTTCATGGTGGCTTGCACATGGAAAGGATGGAGTGGATGAGGTGACGACATGACTGGAGGCGCATTGGAGACCAAAGCCATAATAGTTGGAAAAATCTAGGATTTTTTCATTGCACTATTATAATGGTTTATGTGCTTGTTGTGTATGTGTGCATATGAAAAACCTCAAACGTAAATAACTAAGTGGGAGAGGGACCCTAAGGGTCCCATGACCTCCATTACAATTTGATAAGTGATGCGAATAAGTCTGCGCGTCGGCTCTAAGTGTCTTCCTCCCCATCAGATGGACTTGTTCTGTGGATCACTAGGTCAGAAAAGACTATAGGAAATTATTGAAGAGTGTGTGTACTTCCCCATCGGAAGGCACATAATCAGAAATAATTTTTCTTAGTGTCGTGTAATGGTAAACACTTAGATACAAATAATAGTATCCTCCCCATCGGAGTCACTACTATTATTTGTAGCGTCGAAGAGGACCAACTATTAATTTTACTTGTCAGAAAGTTAGGATGACAAGATAGTAAAATTAATGGGTAAAACCGCCTCTCACAAATGTAGAATTCATATACGTCCACACCATCGTGGCATGCGAAATTCTCGGTGTTTTGAGGTGTTGGTAAATTTTGTAATAAATTATTTTTGAGGAGTCAATTTATTTTCGAAATCTAAAGTGTGTGATTATTATGATTCTCAGGTGCTTTAAAATGGATCTAGACACACTTGACCTAATTCAAAGAGAAAACTAAATAAATGCCCCTAATAATGATAAAGATTGGGAATTAAACATGGATTTTGTCTCTACTGCCGAGGAACCCAAAAGTGATCTTGTCGAGTTATGTGCTGATAAACCTAGCGAGTTTAATACTGAAGAGGAGTTTGAATATTTTAGGAAATGGCTAAAAGCAGGCGAGACGCCTGAGTGTCATCAAAATCAGGCTTCTTCCATTACCAATAATAAAATATCCAAACTCGATGAACTCTTCGGACAAAGTAATCGAGCCGCTAGGCATAAGGTCTTGAAGAACTTGATGACAACTGTCTTAGTTGAGGGTATGCCCGTAAGGGAACATGTTCTCAAAATGATGGCTTGGCTGAAGGAGATGGAAATCCTTGGAGCAAAAATCGATGGGGAAACCTAGATCGATTTTATCCTCCTATCTCTACCAAAGAGTTTTGCAGAGTTTCGCCTAAGATATAATATGGACGATCATGCATATTCGTGGGCAGAGCTTCTGACAAAACTCGAGGCGGCAGAGGGGTTTTCTCCTCAGAGTTCACAGACTTTCGTTGCTCAAGAGGTTTCTACTTCTAAACAGAAAAGAAAGAAGAAGAAGAAACAAGCTGTAGTAAAGAAAGAATTACAGGGACCTCAGGGATGCATAAAGAAGCCGAAAGGCAAGTGCTTTGTGTGCAAGCAGTCTGGACATTGGAAGACGGATTGTCCCCGCTGTCAGAGTAGTGATACAGGTATATTTTCTTCTTTTGTCATTATAACATGTTTAGCGGTGATATCTACTGCTACTTGGTGAGTAGATACGGATGCCACTAATCATGTCTGCATTTTTCTGCAAGGGTTCCAGGAAACCCGACGGCTAGCTGAGGAGGATATCACTGACTACATGGATGGGCTATGGAGATGACTTTTTGAAGTGGGAGTTTTATCTATTCATTTATGTCTTTAGCATAGGATGATATAGTTTTGGCTTTATAGAAATTGCATTTATGTACTTAGTTATTGGAAAGAACTTTTTGTTCAGTTTCTAGAATAAGATATTTCTATTGCTTTTATTTGTTAAAAGTGGAATAGAAGGTTTATCTAATTGAAGTACATAGATAGGCAGTCAGTACATAAAACCAAAAGGCTCCCATGATACAATAGCTTATCATCTTAACTATAGTAAGGAAAAAGTTCCTTCCAAGTAGAACCAAACATATATTTTGGCTCTAAGGTATTGGTTTGTTAACCTCTAGTGGGATTCAAAAGTGGTCAACCAATAAGCCCTTGGGTTCATTGGTAAAGGAAGACGTGTCTTCCTTAAAGATCTTTTGACTCTTACTAGGGAGGTATCAAAACCAAATAGGCTTGTTCTAAGCCTAGGGGCATAGAGCCAAAGATATGTAAGAAATGGTTCATCCTGATAAGTATAGGTCCTTAATCTATCCAGAATAGAGGTACCTTTGAATATTTTGCTTATTTTATAAACAATTATTCAAAGGACAAAGTACATTTATTTAATGTACTACAAAACTGAATAATTTGATGAGATCAAAGAGTTCAAGTCTGATGTAGAAGAAACATCTGAGTAAAAGTATTATAACATTATTATTAGATCATAGTGGCAAGTACCTCTAGGGATAGTTATAGGACTTACTTATCAGAGAATTGGGATTTGATCCCAATTCACTCCACCTGGTGCGTCCCAACAGAATGGTGCAAGACATGGAAGGAAGAAGGTCTCTTAAGCTAAAAGTTAAGAAGATGATAAGTCACTCTGAGATTAGCCAGATTTGTTCAAAGGGATATGTCCTGGATACGATGGTGTATATGCTTGATTCTAGGTTATTAGTCTCTTAAAACCATAGAGATGTGGACTAAGCAAAGGCTTAGTCTAAGGCATATTCTGATTATGAGTAGATCAGCACATGTGTTGAAGAGAGACACTGATAAGTTGGAATCTAGTGCATATGTTTGTAGGCTATCCTAAGGGAACAATAAGGTGGTTTGATAATCCTATGGATCAGAGGATATTCATTGGGATGAATGTCTGATTCTTAGAAAAAGGACTATGTAATAAACCACAAGTCCATGAGTAGAACTATTCTGAGAAACATTCCAATCATAGTACCAACTGCATAAGAGGAGATACCACATGGTATTGCACCTCGTGTCACTAAAGATATACAAAGGGTACCTTATCGTAGTGGGAGGGTTGTTGCTCAACATAAAAGTCTCATGTTCTATGAGAGTCTATGGACTGGGTCCTAAGTGAGCATGAACTGGATCCCTAGACCTATGATAAGGATCATCCACTTTAAAGAGATTAATCCAGCTATGGGGATTTGTTCAAAGGACGGATGATATTGTATGTGACAAGAACAAAGTGGTATTCTTGTATTAAACGTAGATGATATTTTGTTAGTTGGCAATAATAACGGAATATTGTCAGACGTAAGGGTATGATTGTCCACACAATTATGAAGGACTTGAGAGAAGTAAGACACATCCTTAGAGTTCAAAGATCTAAGGGATCTCCAAACAAGGATGATGTGCTTATCTCAAGCTTTATATAAAACATTGTCCTAGCTCATTCTAGCATGGATACCTCTAAAGGAAAGTTTTGTACTTTTCAGTTTTGGAGCTATTCTATCTAAGAGATATATTTGGATTATCAAAGGTGATAGAGTAGGTAATGACAGTTCCTCTAACATCGGCTAATGGATGTCTCATGTATGCTAAAAATGATCCCAGATATCTGTTGTGCTGTGGGCATAGGTAATAGATATCGGAGTAACCCAGGCCAAGGAAATTGGACAGTGGTAAAAGCATGTATTAGTGCCTAAGAAGGACCAAGGACTATATGCTGGTTTACCAGGCAGACAAATCTCCTATGGGTTATATGGATACAGAATTCCAATTTAGATAGGTGCATATATAAGTATTCCTCAGGTTTTGTGTTTGCTTTTAGGAGGTGGAACCATTGTATAGTAGAGTGTTGCGCAGTAGCTGTGTGATGGACCCTACTATGGAGGTTGGATATTTGGCTGCCTGCGTCGCAGCCAATATAGCTACATGGTTCAGAAACCTCAAGATGGATTTCGATGTGATTCCTGGTTTGCTCGGAACGATCACATTTGATGTGATTGAAATGGTGCAGTTGCGAACTCGAAGGAATCACGAGTTCATAAGGCAAGTAAATGCATAGAGCTCAAGTACCACCCAGAAGAAGAATTGTTGTCGTTGCCTAGATTGCATCAGAGGATGACCTAGGTGGATCATTTCACTAAGGCCTTAGAAAGCGAGAGCTTTTAGGCATGTGAAGGATCTAGAGGTTAGATGTATGACATTTTGAAAACAGCAAAGTCTTTTAGTATAAGTGGTAGATTGTTAGGATGTATACTAAAAGTCATGCTTTTGATTAGGATACATTTACATTTTAAAGAAAATCACAAAATCACACGGTGCATGTTTATATTAGTATGTGCACAAAATGTCTAATATTTGCATTGTAGATAACATGTGCGTGGTGTCGCACAGAAGATCATGTTATTAGGTTCCTTGCCGAAGTATAAGAAAGAGGCACACAACCGAGATGGAGTTGGACAAACCATCGGCATGGTTGTAGTGTAATTAGGTGTGGTTTATCTTAACCATAAAATTACACTAGTATACTTTGTGTACATTGAGTAGGACCAATAGAGAGGTCATCCAATTTTGTACTGACTTAGTAAATTGGATTAGACCTCGGATTATATTATGGAGTACGATCTCTGAATCTCGAGATAATAACGGGCACATGTAGTTAATTAATTATTACTTTAATTTACCAATGGGCGAGATCTATTCTGTTAGATTAATAGGACGGGTAAGTTGGATAATAATTTTCTCTGCATGGTGTGTCGTTGATTATTTACGGAATCCGTGTCCTGGTGAGTCGGGATGATGATGCCCCCTTGGTGAGCTTAAAAGGGTCGTCATGTCAAATCTTGCAAGTGGACTATGGTCTGACATGAGGAAAAGGTTAACTGGTACTAATCAAGGATCAAGAGGATAATTAATTTAATTATCAGTAAATTAAATTAAATATCGATCATTTGATATCATAAACATGGGGAGATGGATGACTTGTAATATGTGGAGCCCATATGAAAATATGGGGGGTTGGTGAGGAAGTACAATTGGATTCTTTAGTGGAATGGATCACCATTAATGGATCGGGTTTGGATCCATTAGCGGGCCAAGAACTAAATCCTCCTCATGGTCCCTACCTTAGCCCTATAAATACCCCATAGGAGTCCTGATACAAGGCTTAATGAATTAATCCACAATCAATTGAGAATTAATCAGATTAATCTCAATTTCCTAAACCCTAAACCCCCCCCTCTCTTCCTCTCTCTCTCACCTAGGTCACCGGCGCAAGAGGAGAAGGTTGGTTTTCTTCCTTGTTCTCCTTCACATCTCCTCCACAGTTCTTCATCCGGCGTTCACAGATCAAAGGAGAAGCTATGCTCCTCTTTTGGTGATCAGCGAGGCTGGAGAGAGGAAGAGAAGCCGGCGACGCTGAGGAGAAGGCGGCGCCGATAGCTTGGTGGAAGAAAGGCTCAAAGGGGAGAAGAATTGTTCTCTTCTCCTTATCATCTTCTTCCTTGCTTGAGCCCATACATGAGAAGAGACAGGGGGTGATCGACGGTGAGGAATATCCTTCCTCTAGCTCCGGCGGCGACGGTTTTGGAAGAAGTTGCTGGCGACGGCATCATCAGGTCTGTTCTTCATCTTCCTTACCTTCCTCCCTAAGCTATCATGCGATCGGCCAAACCTTGGAGCTTGAGGTGGTCGGCGGCGCAAGGAGGAGAGGTGGAAAGATCGTCGGCGCAAGCTAACCCTAGCTTGCTTGGGTGTGTGTTGGTGATTGGAAGAAGCTTGAAGAAAGGTGGTTAATTCAATGTCTTCAGTGACTCTCATCTTGGTAGATCGTTGCCCACACGATGTCCAGGAGGGTAGGGTCATAAGGTAGAAGGTTGCGAGGTAAACAGCGAGGTATAACTCTCCCGTGCTCCGTTTTACATTTGCTATGTTTAGTTGTGCCATGATTTTATGCCTCGTCATTTTATGTATGTTTGTTAATTATTTTGATTATTTGTCATGGATAATAATTAACTAACTGGTACCCGAAGATAAACACAAAAATCGACAATCCAACCGTCGTCTTTTTTGCGGTTAATTAATCCGGAAAGTTACAAATCCTTAACCATGGTTTCGGCTAAGTTGTGACTTGGATTAATTAACACGATGACGAGACGGTCGTTAAAGGGACGGGTCTCTATTCAGATTAAATTTTTAATCCGTAGACATAGAGAGGTCTCTCAGGTACGACCCCGTGGTTGTCTTGGAAACCGCCAAGCCATACATAACCAACATGCCACGCATTTCTGCTTGACACTCCTCCATACTATGGCTCCACCTCCTAAAGTAAACATATACCCTGAGGTAGACTTACTTTTATCCCTATCTGATTGGAAGTCAGAATCCATGTAACCTACAAGAAGTAATTGATCTGCCTGGTAAACTAGCATATAATTCCTAGTCCTTCTCAGGTATTTTAATATATGTTTTACCGCAGTCCAATGTCCCTATCCTGGTAAACTAGGGACATTGATCTGCCTACCTGATTGGAAGTCATAATCCATGTAACCTACAAGAAGTAATTGATCTGCCTAGTAAACTAGCATATAATTCCTAGTCCTTCTCAGGTATTTTAATATATGTTTTACCGCAGTCCAATGTCCCTATCCTGGATTACTCTGATATCTGCTAACCATGCCCATGGCAATGTAGATATCCGGTCTCGTACATAGCATAGCATACATGAGGCTTTCTACAGCCGAAGCATAAGGAACCACCTTCATCTCCTCTATCTTCTTTGATGTTTTAGAACACATCTCCTTAGATAGAGGTACTCCATACTGAAAACGTAGAAAACCTTTCTTGGAGTTTTCCATGCTAAAATGAGCTAGGACAGTGTCTATGTATGAAGCTTGAGATAAGCACAACATCTTTTTCTTGCGATCCCTTATAACTTTGATTCCAAGGATGTGTCCCGCCTCTTCCAAATCCTTCATATTAAACTGTTTGGACAACCATACTCTTACGTCTGATTACACTTTGACATTGTTGCCAATGAGCAAAATGTCATCTACGTATAGTACAAGAAATACCACTACGTTTCCGTCACATCTCTTGTATACACAAGACTCATCCGGACATTGAATAAATCCATACGACTGGATTACCTCATCAAAGCGGATATTCCAAGATCGTGAAGCTTGCTTCAACCCATAAATGAACCGATTAAGCTTACACACAAGATGTTCTTTGCCCTTTGTAATGAATCCCTCTGGTTGCTTCATATAGATGTTTTCCTCAAGACTTCCATTAAGGAAAGCTGTCTTGACATCCATCTGCCAAACCTCATAATCCATATGAGTGACAATAGATATGAGAATCCAGATCGACTTAAGCATGGCTACCGGCGAAAAGTCTCCTCATAATCGATACCCTCTTTCTGAGTATACCCTTTCGCAACAAGCCTTGCTTTGAAGGTCTCTATCTTCCCATCTGATCCTCTCTTTCTCTTGTAGATCCACTTGCATCCAATGGCTTTTACACCATTGGGTGGTTCTACTAGCTCCCAGGAATGATTAAAATCCATAAATTCTATCTTAAAATTCATTGCCCTTTGCCAAGATACCGCATCTTTATCTTGGAGTGCCTCATCATAGGTGCAGGGATCATGTTCATGTTCGCCAGGGACCAAGTTCGAAGACTCTCCCAAGAACTTGAATCTATCGTGTTGTCTAACTGTTGGGATGTATACTAAAAGTCTTGCTTTTATATAGACATCTACATTTTGAAAGAGAATCATAAGATCATTGTTTGTATATTTATATTAGTATGTGCATATTGTCTGATACATTACATTGTAGATAACATGGTATATGGTATCGCAAAGAAGATCATGTTATCAGTTACTTGTAGAGTATAAGTAGAGGCTCACAACCGAGATGGATTTGGACAAACCATCAGGATGGTTGTAGTGTAATTTGGTGTTGGTTTGTCTTGACTATAGAATTATACTAGTGCACTTTGTGTGCATTGAGTAGGACCAACATAGAGGTGATTCAATTTATACTGACTTTATAATTAAATCAGACCTCAGTTATTATGGAGTGCATGCTCTTAATCCTGATATAATAACGGGCACATGTACTTAATATTTATTTTATTGATTTACCAATGGGCGAGATTTATTCTATTAAATTGATAGGCCCGGTAAGTTGTGAAATAATATTATTTACATGGTGTGTCGTTGATTATAGTAGAAAACTGTGTCCTAGTGAGTCGGGTTGATGATGTCTTCTTGAGGAGCTCATAAGGTTCATCATGTTAAATCCTGTAGGTAGACTTGGTCCGACATGATGATAAAGTTGAGTGGTACTACTCAAGGAGTTAGATGTTAATTAATTAAATTGTCAGTAATTTAATTAATTAATGGGCATTCAATATCTTAAACACGGGGAGATACTTGTACTCATAATAGATGGAGCTCATATGTAAATAAGGGAGTTGGTTAGGTACTAGTGGAATGGATCTTCATTAATAGATCGGGTCTTCATCCATTAGGTGGCCAAGACCAAACTCCTCCTCATGGTCCCTATTGTAGCCCCATATATATCCATGTAGTCATGAGACCAAGGCTTCCAATTAATCATCCAACCCTAAGTCTCTTCTCTTCCTCTCTCTCTCTCTCCCTTCTCTCTCCTAGGGCACGCCGACGTGGGAAGAAAGGAAGAAAGTTCTACTTCTTTCTTCCTCTTCTCTTCTCCTCTTCTCATCCACTTGGTGGTCCAGATACTACTAGATAAAGGAAGAGCCCTTCTCTTCCTTTTGTGGTGTGCGGCGAGAAGAGGAAGAGGGGTTGTCGCCAGCGCAAGGAAGAAGGCAACACTCTTCCATTGTGGTGATTGGCACTGTGGGTTTGGAAGAAGGAGAATAGGTTGTCTTCCTTGTGTGCTTGCTGCCACGGGATAGGAAGTCCTTGAGGAGGCCGAATAGGGTGTTAGTTGTTAGGGTAATCGACCCAAGTATGATCTTGAGGATCATGGGTTTTGATGTGTGTGTCAATATGATTAAGTTAGGGTTTAATTGTGATATAATATGTGTATGTGAGTATGCAGGTTTGCAGGATACACATAGACTTGGTTGGATGTCTTCAGGTACGATGAAGGGTGGTATGGAGGCAAGTCGTGGGCTTGTGTGCGCATCCGAGGGACCACGGACAATGCAGGAATGATGAGCCGAGGGAAGCGGACTTTGATGCGTACGTGAAGGATGGCATGGAGGAAATTCGAGGGCTTGTGTGCGCATTTGAGGGACGAGGGCCAAAGTCGAAGAGGGCTTGAAGGCGACAGGTCGAGGCTGCTGGAGCAGGGACAATGAGCCGAGGGACATGGACTTCGAGGCATGCATGAAGGATGGCATGGAGGCAAGCCGAGGGCTTGTGTGCGCATCTAAGGGACGGGAGCCAAAGACGAAGAGGGCGTGAAGGCAACAGATCGAGGCTGCTGGACGAAGGGTCAACCAGGTTGTGAGGGTTTGAGTACTGAGGGTATTGTTCTGGAGAACTAAGTCGTGAGGGTTCGAGTGCAGTGAGAATTATACTCGGGAAGGGTAACCCTAGACTTAGGGATGGACCAGTCGACTGTGTAAGATGTGTATACTGAAAGACATGAGTTTCTTTATATAAACATCCTTATTATGAAAAGAGAATCGCAACTACACTAGGTGTTTGTTTATAATAGTACATACACGAAGTCCAATTGCATTGCATTGTAGATAACATGGTGTGTGGTTTCACATGGAAGATCATGTTATCAGTTTCTTGCTTAGCATAAATAGAGGCTCACAACCGAGATGGAATTGCACAACCCATCGGGATGGTTGTAGTGTAAGTAGGTGTGGTTGGTCTTCACCATAGAACTACAATAGTGTGCTATGAGTACATTGAGCAGGACCAAAACTCGAGGTTGTAACGCCCGACCTTATATCTACCCTTAAGGAGGGGTTACGGGTCCATACATTCATATCATTTATCAAGTTAAGCATGTATATCCAAACAAAACAATTACAATACAAGAAGTGTAGTAAGCATGCTTATTGAAGACTAATTTACCAAGCAAGGTTTTTCATTTCTTTTATATCTACATGCATTTACAACCTAATAGGAAGATCATTTAACACACTATAGCATGGAATCTCAAGTAAGAATATAGCAAGAGTTATCTAGTCTTAGATACATGCAAAAGAAGCATTCATAAGCAACAGAAAATAGTAAATATCTAGCATTTTACTTAGCATGCATGCTACAAGAATTAGACATTAATGATAGTATTATCTAACATGACATAGGTTCCATATCTCTAACTTAATCAACAGTAGAGTAGTCATAATCATCACACATTCAGAGTATAGTAATACAATTTCAATCTTTTATTGGAAGCAGTTTAGATTCTAGACAAAAATAAGGTAGATAAGAATCTTTCGTCCTTTCCCGAGCCATCACCACACACATCCTCTAGCCTTCCCTCTGCCTCTTCCTTTAGTTCAAGTATTTCTTACCGCTATCTGCAGCATAAGAAAAACAACATGAACTAGTAAGCAAAACATGCTTAGGAAGAATCCGGGCCTACTCGCAAAACCATATCGATACATCATATCATGTACTCAGTAATCAAGATAGAACAAGATTATAAGCATCATAAGCATCTCATCAAAGCATCATAAACATCACATCAAATATCTCTAAGTACATTACAGAACAAGATTATCTCATAATGAGAAAATGTTTTTCAAAAGGTTCCATAAAGGTAAGTACTTAAAAATATAATATCATCTAGGGCCCAGTTGTAGTACCACATCAAGCGCGTTCCCTAATAAATTGGGGTAGCGAGCCACCAATCTAATTAGGGCAGGACCCTTCCGTCCTACCAATGCCATGACCTTCAGTTAACATGCACATTGGATTTGTTTAACGACCCCCTTCCGAGTCGGGTACACAACTTTCAAAGTAAAGTAATTTATCATGCAATTACTCATATATGTATATGCTTAAAGGTACTCCTAATCACATCTTAAAGGGACACACCACTCATCCAGGGTGCTCTTGATCCCCTAGGGACACACCACACATTTGGGTGCTCTTGATCCCAGTTTCAATAGAGTATCCCTTTTTAAGCATATTATCAAACACATCATGTTCATGTCATAAGAGTGCCCCATGGGCTATAAGGCATGCTTTTATACCTAACAAGATAGGTCACATAATTTATACACACATCATATAAGTGATAGCATGCTTCATGGTTTCATTAAGTACTTCCCAACCCTAGAACTAGGGTTGGCCGAAAGTCACAGGTAAAGGAGTTTGGTTTTCCAATCAAGCATTCATTCAAGCATTCTTACAAACACCTCACCTATACTTATTAAGCATGGATATATCTTAAGGAAAATCATACAACCTTAAACCCTAATTCCCCTAGGGTTGGCCGAAACCTTGTAGGGTAGAGTAGGCTAGGTTTTTGACATCCAATCTTCACACAAACATTTACACAAATATTTTATCTACAATACTAATCATGGGAACATAATAGGATAGCAAGCAACTCAAAAGCCCTAATTTTTTTCTCCCTTGGCCGAAAGTTATATAGGGTACCAAACCCTAATTTTGTCTTCTCAAAAATTTGGAAAACCACACACATGTGTATAGAGTCCCTAGGGCACTAGCATGTATCAAGGTTTGATCAAAAACCCTTCTCTTGGACCCCTTACAAGGGGTGGCCGAAACCCTCTACAAGGACAAACCCTAGGTTTTGTTCTTGACACCATGAAGAAAAATCCATCTACATGTATACCCTAAGTCTCAAGGTCTTCCCATGCATCAAGGAAGGAACCAAAACCTCCCTTGAAGGTGTTGGCCGAAACTTACAAGAAGGAAAACACCCATTTCAAAATCAATCAAAGCATGGAAATCACACAATAACGATTACACTACAGGCGAGAGGACACTTACATCCTAGCGCTGGAATTTCACCTTCTCTTTAACTGTAGGGTACCCTACACTTGGAGGGTATGTGAAAATCCTTTTCTTCCAATTTTCTCTAGGACTCCTTGGACTTGGTAGAGAGCAATGGCACTTGGACTCTCCTTCTTGCAATTGCCCTAGGGTTAGAACCCTAGGAAGCACTTTTCGAAAATGGAAAAGAGAAGAGGAAGAAGAAGATTTCGGTGGGGAGAAGTGAGAAAGAAGAAGAGGAAGTTACTCTAACTTCTCATTCCCCTATTTATACTTTTCTCATGAAAAGACATGTCTCTTCACTTCCATCGATTTAACGAGAATGTTTCTTGTTCTTTCTACAAGAATATTGCTTGGTTCATTGGTTATGACATGGTGAGTGCAACTAGGAGGTTCAAGGTTCAATCCTTGCTTCCTCCTTTCTACCTCTTCTTTTTATCACAATTTGCACTAATCCATATCAAAGCCCATTAAGCCAAGCCCATCATGAAATTTCATAATATTAATAATATTTCATGGATTCATAATATTTCATAATATCCCATAAATATTATTTCATAATATTTTTAATATTCCATATTCATGAATATGATATTTCATGCATTCATGACATTTCATAGCATGTGATTGCATGAAATTTATATCATTTCATTATAACCATTTTTCATACATTGTCATGATTTTACATTGAAAAATTTGGGGTGTTACAGAGGTTATCCGATTTGTACTGACTAGATAATTGGATAGGACCTCAGTTTATATTATAGAGTACGATCCCTTAATCCCGAAATAATAACGGGCTTATATTATTAATTATTGTTTTTTGATTTACCAATGGGCGAGATCTATTCTGTTAGATCGATAGGCCCGGTAAGTTGGGAGATAATATTAATAATATGATGTACCGTTAATTATTGATGAAATGCGTGTCCTGGTTAGTCGGGATGATGATGCCCCCTTGATGAGGTCAAAAGGTTCATCGTGCTAAACCCCATAGGTGGATTTTGTTGAGGCAATCAACCTTAAAATGATTGGAAGATCATGGTCTTGATGTGTGTGTGTGTGTGAATATGTTTAAGGTTAGAGTGTTATGTTGTATTTGATATGTGTGATTGAGTTTACAGGATTTGGAGAATCACACATGTTGAACATATCCGAGGGACAAGAGCCAAGGGAGGAGGACTCCAAGGGCAAGCTGGGAAGTGGACTTCAAGGGCACACGTAAAGGGTGGCATGGAGGCAAGTCAAGGGAAGGCTTATGTGCGCATCCGAGGGACAAGAGCCAGAGGAAGATGACTTCAAGGGGCGAACCAAGGGAGTGAACCTGAAGGCACACATGAAGGAGAATGTGATGAATGGATGTAAGTGAGTGGGCAGTCGACTGGCCAGAGGGCAGTCAACTGCCAAAACTCACAGAAAGTTTGCAGCCTCTTACCAATCGACTGGCCTAGAGGCAGTCGACTGGTAGTCCCCAAAAACTAGCCGTTGGCTAGTAATTAATGCTAGGTCAGTCGACTGCCCCACGGGTAGTCGACTGGTGCGGGGCTGGACAGACTGCGAGTCTGTCCTGTTCTCTTATAAAAAGAGGACATTTTTGCACGTGAACGGTACGGTTTCGTACTGTAATGAGGTGTTGTTCGTGCTTAGAGTTTTCTCATCTTCCTCTCTCTCTAATCATTGTATTCTATAAAGAGGAAGACAACACCGTTGTAAAGGTTTCTCCACCTGAAGGAGACTTTTCATAGTGAAGGTGGAGTACGTGTGTGGATCCTTGGATTAGTCACCCATTTGGGTGGATACCAAGTAAATTCCGGTGTTAGCATTGCTTTCTCTCTCTTTTGCATATTATTGTTTGTATTGCGCTAACTTCTGTGTAGAGAATTCAACGAAAAAGTGCTATTCACCCCCCTCTAGCAACGTCTTCGATCTATCAATTGATATCAGAGACGGTTCGTTTCGGAAGAACTCACTGTCAACCGGAGCAAAGTTAAATGGCGTTTCAAGAGGGATACAGCACTGCACGACCACCCTTCTTCGATGGGAACGACTTCGCATACTGGAAAGGTAGAATGCAGTACTATCTTATGAATGACATTGAAAACTGGATTAGCATTGTAGATGGATTCGATGCACCCGTCGACGAAAGAGGAGAGCCGACACCTATGAGATCATGGTCGAAGGAGGTCATGAAGAGGGCGCAGTCAAATGCCAAGGCCACCATCACACTTCAGTGCGGGCTCTCAAAGGAGCAACTCAACAAGGTGGGGCCATTCAGGAGCGCTAAAGAGCTGTGGGACAAACTCGTTGAACTGAGCGAAGGGTCCAACAAGTCTAGAAGGACAAAGAAGGACTTGCTCATTGCCCAACTCCAATCCCTGTCCATGAAGAGCAATGAAACTGTCAGCCAGCTGCATGGAAGGGTGAAGGAGATGATCAACGAACTCCACGTGATTGGAGAAAAGATTGAAAATCGGGATCTCGTCAGGTACGTCCTACAAGCCTTCCCAAGAACAATCTTGTGGGCATCAATGGTTGATGCCTACAAAATATCAAGGGATTTGTCCATAGTTAGATTAGATGATTTGGTTTGTGAATTTGAACTGCACGAACAAGCTAATATTATGGCCAAAGAGAAAGGTATAGCTTTTATTGCAGAAAAGGAGAAGAAGAAGGTGGGCTACTCCTCCTCATCCGACTCAGAGGAGTCCAGTGCCTCTATGGATAGCGACCAAGAGGGTTTCATGGTAAGAAAAATGCGTAGGGCTTTCAAAAATTTTTCTAACAAGTCTTATGCTAGGAAAGGGTCCAAAGGCAAGGGTAAGGCAAAGGACATCATCTGCTACAACTGCCACCAAAAGGGGCACATGAAGAACGAGTGCCCTCAACTAAAGAGAAGAGATAAAAAGAAGGCGGAGAAGAAGAAAGGTGACAAGATGAGGTCGAAGGGAAAGAAGAAGAGTGTCACCAACCTCAAGGCAACTTGGGATGATCCTTCATCCTCGGAGGAAGAAGAGGAGCAAGTGTCTCACTTTGCTCTCATGGCAGTGGACCACTCAGAGTCATCTGATGATGAAAGAAGCTCGAGCAGTGAAGATGAGAGTGCTTCATCATCATCATCCGAGTCAAAAGCTTCGGTAAGTGAGGTATACAACTTACCCTCCTCCACTTTAGTTAAAATTATTTCTAGCATCAACATGGATTTAGCTAAAGCTAGAAGTAAGATTAAGGACTTGAAAGATGAAATTGTCGTGCTTAGAGTAGAGACTACAAAACTTAAGGAAGACTTACATACTTGTTCTCTTACATCACATGATTCATGTTTTGAAATTGAAAATAGGGAACTAGGTAGAGGACCTCACAAAGGCACTTAGGAAATTTCAAGTTGGCTCTAGCAACTTAGATATGATAATTAACAGTCAAAGGGTCGTCTATAACAGGGCCGGATTAGGATATAGGCCAAAGACCAAGGAAGTGTCCTTTGTCTCACTCATAAGTAGGATTGGTGCATCTAGGAGACAAGGGACTAAGGGAAACATCAAGAGGGCGTGGGTACCTAAGAAATTTTTAAATGATGCTTATGGATCAAAAATTTGGGTACAAAAAGAGTATGTTTTCCATGTTGTATAGGTGAAGGTGAAGGAGACCTCAACCATGTGGATAGTAGATAGTGGATGCTCAAGACATATGACCGGAGATGTGAGCAAGTTCACTACTATTAGCTACCTAAGAGAAGCGATAGTCTCCTTTGGAAATAGTAAAAAATTGAAAATAATTAGTAGGGGCACCATTGAGGTATCTTCTACAATTTCTATCCATAATGTACTTTTAATCAAAGACATGAAGTTTAATTTACTTAGTGTAAGTCAGTTATGTGATGTGGGCTATAGGGTTGAATTTCATACTAGGAAGTGCCTAATAAGACAAAGTGAATCCGATAATGTCATACTAGAAGGGTATAGAGAGGCTAACTTGTATTATCTTGATCTTGCTTATGCTACTAACAATTTGGCTAAGTGTTTCATGTCTAAAGAAGAAGAAGGGTGGTTGTAGCACCGGAGGCTTGGACATGTCTGTTGGTGCAGACAGTACCTAAGTCGAACCTGTGTTTTGATAATGGCAAAAGGGTTCGAAAGTTAAGATATTATGTTTATCTAACATGTTCACTAAGTTTACAGGAAAAGAAGTCCTAGGTACACTGGGCACGAAGTCCTGGTCGAGGACTGGGCACGAAGCCCTGGCAAGGAGCTGGGCACCGAAGACCTGCTCGGAAGGTGGGCATGAAGTCCTAGTCGAGGACTGGGTACGAAGCCCTGGCAAGGAGCCGGGCACCGAAGACCTGCTCGGAAGGTGGGCACGAAGACCTGCTCGGAAGGTGGGCACGAAGACCTGCTCGGAGGGTGGGCACGAAGACATGGTCAGGTGTATCTGGCAAAAGTCCAACCGGAGGAGCCTGTTGGCAAAAGGTAAACTCTCCTGAGAGGAGTAGGTGAGGACGCGTTCCCCGTCGAGGGAACAGTAGGCATCGGCTCGACCTAGGGCTCCATTTTGGAGACCCAAAGTCAGAACCAAGACAGCTAAGGCTGTAAAAAGATAACATATTATTGCTCTGTGTTATTTTGGACTAACCCTGGATGCAGGACCGAAGGAACGAGTGTCTGCAGCTCAGAGAGCCTCAAAGGAATGAGGCAGCAGCTGAGTAGGCCGCCCAGAGTGTCCCGGGCGCCCCCAAGGTGAATACAAAAGAAGTGGAGCAAATGTACGCTTCGGAAGCTAACTGGGCGGGGCGCCCTCGTGCTCCCGGGCGCCCCCATGCTCCCGAGCGCCCCGGATGGTCCGGGCGCCCCGAGCTTGACCCAACAAAGTGGATAAAAGTCAAGCCAGCGAGAAACCAGCGGATAGAGTCCACCCGGGCGCCCCGAGCGTCCCGGGCGCCCCCAAGTCAAACCTCAGCCCGATCCCGAAGGGATAACGACTGACCGAGAGGTGCTCGGATCGATTGACACGTGGGGGGGCGCCCCCAACATTCCGGGCGCCCCCAGAGGCTATAAAAAGGCCCCTCGACCCCAAGGCTTGAGAACACAATTCTTCAAACGCATTCACGCTCTTCTACTCCCGCGCTCTGCTCCGAAAACCTCCCGACTCGAGATTCAAGCGCCGACGACGTCCCTCTGCTCCGAAAATATAATCTTCACCGGACGTCGGTAACGAAGAGCTGCTTTTAAGTTTACTGTACTATTCTTGTAATACATTTTGTAAACTGTTTTTGCGCATATATAGAATTGCCCGCAGTAAACGGTCAATGACCGTGGGCCTTGGAGTAGGAGCCGACCGCGACTCCGAACCAAGTAAAATCATGGTGTTCGCGTGTGTTTTACTTTATTTATTTCCGCTGCTAATTCTCTTTTACGAATCCGAACATTTTACGATATTCACCCCCCCCCCTCTATCGTTCTTCTCGATCCAACAAGTGGTATCAGAGCGGGGAAGCTCAAATTTGGTGCAACCACCAGTTTGAGAATTTTTTGGATTTTTTTTACTTTTTTGAAGTTTTCTCGTTAATCGAGGTTGGTGCAACACCCCTCGATAATTATTTCTCTTTATCCCGCACTACTAATCCAAGACCAAGTCTTGGGATATCTTCTTTCCTTTTAGTTTACTTTTCAGATAAAATGGTCATGCAAGAAGGCTTCAGCACTGCAAGACCGCCTCTCTTCAGTGGGGAGGACTTCTCCTACTGGAAGAGCAGAATGGAGGTCCACCTGAAAACTCAGGTGGACATGTGGATAATCATCTAGTCCGGACTGGAGATTCCAAAGAATGCTGAAGGAGTACCACAGACCTACACAAAGTGGGATACCGTTCTGAAACGAAAGATTGAAGCTGATGCAAAAGCGACCCAGACCCTCCAATACGGTTTAACAAAAGAGGAGCTGAACCGAGTGGGTTCATTCNGCTCCACGCCCGAATTCAGGAGATAATGAACGGACTACACACAATCGGTCACAAGGTAGAAAATCGTGACCTGATAAGGTACGCTCTTAATGCTTTCCGAGAAACACCTTGTGGGCATCTATGGTAGATGCATACAAGGTTTCAAGGGACCTTTCAAAAATTAAACTAGATGAATTGTTTTCAGAACTTGAATTGCATGAGCAGACTAACTGCACCCTGGCCGAGAAATTGCATTGCAGGTAAAGCTGGAAAGGTATCCAAAAAGAAACCTCAACCTGCACTCGAGTCTGATCCAGACTCAGACTCAGAAGACGACGAAGGAGACCGACCTAAGCTGGTCCGACTGGCCCGGAACTACTACAAGGAATTGAAGAATCAATCCAACAGAAGAAAAGCCAGCCGAAAGAAGGAAGATCAAGCTGAATCAACTAAGAACAAATCAAGTGTGACTTGCTTCGAGTGCAATAAAAAGGGACATTTCAAATCCGAATGTCCTAACCTAAAAGAAGCCAAGAAAGCAAGAAGAAAGAAGGCACTTCAGGCAACGTGGGACGAGTCCTCCTCCTCCGAAGAAGAAGAGGTCCCACAGTCGAACCTGCTCGCGCTAACCGCCTCAGAAGAAATCGAGACCGAGTCAGAATCGGAACAGGACGACGGCAGACTAACATTTTCAGACGACGGCGAAATCAAGGTAAGTGGTTTTTCTAGAAGTCAGTTAAATGAGTTAATTTCTTATCTTTCTCGAGATTTGGCGAAAGCTAAACTCCGAGTCGAATCCCTTCGACAGGAAGTAAAACTCCTGAAAGAGGGAGCTGACTCTAGATCTTTAACTGAGAAGGTTCAAGAAGGAACCTCTACTCAAGTTGAAAAACTTGAGAAAGAGAACTCCTCACTGAAAACTCAAGTTAAGGATCTTAGATCAGCTTTAGAACGATTCACTTCTGGTTCCAAGGGTCTTGACATGATTCTTGGAAAATAGAAATCGGTTCTAAATCGATCCGGACTAGGCTATAGAACCAAATCAAGACAAAGATCCTACTATGCTGTACTGAACCAGTCCAGACCTAAAGTTCAGGCATGGGTACCTAAACTGTACTTGAACAAACAAACTGGATCAAATCAGTATTGGATCCCCAAGGACAAGATTCACATCTTGCCAAACCATTATTGTGGCTATAGTCCAGGGGGAGCCAAATTAAAAATAATATTTATTGCTAGATAAAACTCAGTTATTGTTTGCAATTTGCATGATTGATTGTTTATTTAATTTCTGCAATTTACCATGCTTAGACTTTGGAATGGTTAGTTTAAGGACTGAACCAACATAACTGAAATTTGAATAACATAGTATTGGGTGGCGGTGAGATGATAGTACGTTAGGGAAACCAATTCTAATAAGGTCAAGTATTCTCTACTTGGTCTCTTTAGACTGGTGAAACTAGCCGAAGCTACCGATCCAAGACCCAAACTAGTTCGACCAGAATTTTTCAAGAAATAGTTTTGAAAATGAAATTTCATTAAAAGACTTTGTCAAGGAAAGCGTTGATGATCCAATAAGGCTATGGCCAAACAAGGCATAGTGCCTCACCAAGACCTGGAAGCCAATTTTTGAAATTCAAATTCAAATTATTCTTTGTCAAATTCGAATCTAACACAAATTTTCAGTTAATTATAGATTCAAACATTATTTTTAAAATAAACTCAAATCAATTGCTTTCAAAAATTAATTAGACTTTTTCAAAATAAACATAATTTTTCAAAATAATTCTATTTAACAAAACCTGTCTCATAAAACTCATAAGGCAAATGTGATTGACAACTCTAGAATGGGTGAGATGGTAAAAATTAACTTAATTAAAATTCAGTTAATACCTACATTATTATTTAAATAACAGTAAATCTTGTAGTTTAGAACGAAATTGACCTAAACCATGGTCAAAATAGTCAAACTATGGTCAAAATAGTCAAACTATCGTCAAAGTAGTCAAATCTCGGTCAAAGCAGTTAAATCATAGTCAAATCATTTCAAACCATGGTCAAACCAATTAAACCATGGTCAAATGATGACAAGACAACAATGATGCCAATCCATACTCAATTCGGGCGCCCGTGACTCCTCGGGCGCCCCCCTCAAGACTTTCACTTCTCTCAAGGCAAAAATCTGCCTTTATACCTTAACCAGGGCCCCCCGAACCTTTCGGGCGCCCCTAGTACCGGTCAAAGGCTGCAAGGCTGCTATTCCTGTCTGACCGGGGCGCCCGGGCCATTATGGGCGCCCCCAACTAGTGTTTGTACACTGTCAACAGCAAAGCCCTGTCCCGGGCGCCCGGGAGCTCCAGGGCGCCCTAGCCAAAACGCCTATAAAAGGCCACCCGAATCTCCTCTTCTTGCCACACCAAAAACTTCCTCCTTTCTAACTTCCTTCATTCCAAGGCGACAGAGTGACCTTCTTGCTCACTCAACTTCGACAAAGCCTCCACGAGCGGTCCCTCGGTATAATTCTTTAATTACCATTTTCTTATGCATTTACTTTTTCCTTAAATTCTTTCTTCTAAATGCATGTTTCTTAACTTAGAAAACGTCAAGCAAACCAAGCGAACCCCGGTACCGAACCAAGTCCTGATCCTAGGTTTCCAACTCTAGAATTGTGTAATAAGTTTGCTCGAACTACATATAAGCCTATAAAAACTAGTTATCTCAATAGACAATTCTTCACCCAATCTTGTCCTCTTGCCATGAATGTTATAAACTTTTATCAATTAGACAATCTAGTATTCTGCACTCACCCAATTAACACATCTTTATGTGCAGAATTCTATAATAACATAGTTAGACAGAACGATCTCATGTTTGTCACTACTGTTCAAGGGATGCCCTTGTCAATCACTCCTTCTTTGCTAAATCGATTTCTTGGACTACAACCTTCCCAGTCCACCTTTTGTTGCTATCCTCCTAGGGATCCTCCATTTGATGCTCCCTACTCTCACATTACTCTAGACACTCTCCACTCCTACTTCTATACCGAAGCTAGGCTCCCCGTAGCTAGACGATTTCAGTCTGTTGACCTTCGGGTCCAGGACTACGCCCTGTACAGAGTTCTGGTCCGCTGCATTTTACCACTATCCACTAGGGACGTCACGACCATACGACCATTTCACACCTTCCTTCTGTATGCACTGATTCACCATCTTGATATTGACATTGGACTACACATATTCCATACGATCCTGTATGCGTCCAGTGTTACCACTCAGGGGCGGGTACGCACCCCCTATTGCCACATCATCACTTCCATTCTTCATTATCACGGCCGTAACATCACCGAGGGTGAGATGGTCGCGTTGACTGACATCGATGAGATAGGTTATAGGAATTTCTCCCTAGATGGTATAGAGGTCTCGGCTACCGGGGTTTTGTCATGGAGACGCCAGCGAGCCGGACCACCGATCGACTCTGACAAGGATGTTGAGGTCGATGTCGGAGATCTGGCAGCCGAGGTTCGTGAGCACATAGACGAGCCCCCACCACCGACACTCTACGAGAGAGTGACACTGCTCGAGTCGCAGATCCAGAGCCTCCGAGAGGAAGTGGAGGCAAATCATGCTGAAGGAATGGAGGCAAATCAGGGCTATTACACTGAGTATATGAGTGCCCGCAGAGATGATAGAGAGACTAGCGACGCACGATATGACGAGATGATGACGCTATTTCGATCTTGGCACACAAGCTCATCTGATCATCCTGGTCCCTCCTCCTATACTCGAGTGGCATTGTACTAGTGACTATTTGATTGCCCCTACTCAGTAGGGTTGACTCATGTTTGACTTGTATGAATGTGCTGGTTCTCTCTCATATCAGCTGACTTATGAAGTTGACTATTTGCTGTTTTATGATTATCTGATATTTGTTAGGATTATGCTTGGTAGAATAAGGTTACTCTACTTTTGTTTTTTTAACTGCTTTACTTATTTTAAATCAGTTTCTAAATTTTTTTTTCAAAAATCAACTTTTACTTAGTTTTAGAAAAGTTTTTAAATAAATATTTTTCTTTCGACTTAGTTTGATTTTTAAAAAAAAACTACCCCCTTCAAAACTAGAGTTTTTTCGCAAATGGACTTAGCATAGGCCCTAACCCTAGAACTGCATCCACCTATAGATCTAGAAGCCAACATCTCACAAGCACCTTAGGGTACTTTTGATTGATAACCTAGAATGGGTTGAGATGCTTAGGTCTTTGCCTTAATTCAAGATGCTTTAAGTTAGTGCATCTGCAGTAATTGGGGCACTAAATACAACTTACACAGTAATCAAGTTGAGTATCAAGTTTAGAAAATCTAACTTGAACAGAACACTTAACTTGACTATCCCTAGCGAAAACTACTATTTATAACAGTTAGTAAGTAGCTAATTAGGTTAGACAGGACCCTAAAAGAGAAAATTGAAATTGGTTTGATTTAGTTCATATCCTGTATTGGTTCTATACAGCAAATTATGCAACTTAGCAATTTTCTTTCTGCAATTATACAATTTATCTTTTTTTCAATATTGCTTTATTTTTTGATATATGGCAAAGGGGGAGAGATAGGAAAGGAGAGAGAATCTTTAAAATTTTGTTTTTTTAAATTCAAAATTTTATTTTTTTAAATTCAAAATTTTATCCTTTATTCAAAAAGTAATTAATCTATTTGTTTTGAAACTTAAGTTTTTCAAAAATTTTCCTAAGTACTTGAAACTTAAGTTTTCAAAAATATTTTCCTAAGTACTTAAAACTTAAGTTTTCAAAAAATTTTTAAGTACTCAAAACTTAAAGCTCTCAAAAATTTTCTAAGTATAAATTTTCCAAAAATTACACGACCATATTTTGGAAAATATGTTTCTTTTGAAAACTATTCTAAAGTGTTTGAAAAATTTCCATCTTTAGACTTAGAATTTTTTTAAACCCCACGAACTTTTGAAAAATCTAGTGGGAGATTCCTTCTAGGGGGAGGAAACAAATTTTTAACTGTTCTGATTAACTTAACATTTTAACCGGGTTGCCATAAATCAAAAAGGGGGAGATTGTTGGTGTAGACAGCACCCAAGATCGAACCTGTGTTTTGATAATGGCAAAAGGGTTCAAAAGTTGAGATATTATGTTTATCTAACATGTTCACTAAGTTTACAGGAAAAGAAGTCCTAGGTACACTGAGCACGAAGTCCTTGTCGAGGACTGGGCACGAAGCCCTGGTAAGGAGCTGGGCACCGAAGACCTGCTCGGAAGGTGGGCACGAAGTCCTGGTCGAGGACTGGGCACGAAGCCCTGGCAAGGAGCCGGGCACCGAAGACCTGCTCGAAAGATGGGCACGAAGACCGACTCTGAAGGTGGGCACGAAGACCTGCTCGAAAGGTGGGCACGAAGACCTGCTCGGAAGGTGGGCACGAAGACCTGGTCAGGTGTATCGGGCAAAAGTCCAACCGGAGGAGCCGGTTGGCAAAAGGTAAACTCTCCTGAGAGGAGTAGGTGAAGACGCGTTCCCCGTCGAGGGAACAGTAGGCGTCGGCTCGACCTAGGGCTCCATTTCGGAGACCCAAAGTCAGAACCAAGACAGCTGAGGCTGTATAAAGATAGCATATTATTGCTCTGTGTTATTTTGGACTAACCCTGGATGCAGGACCGAAGGAACGAGTGTCTGCAGCTCAGAGAGCCTCAAAGGAGTGAGGCAGCAGCTGAGTAGGGCGCCCGGAGTGTCCCGGGCGCCCCCAAGGTGAATACAAAAGAAGTGGAGCAAATGTACGCTTCGGAAGCTAACTGGGCGGGGCACCCCCGTGCTCCCGAGCGCCCCCGTGCTCCCGAGCGCCCCCATGCTCCCGGGCGCCCCGGATGGTCCGGGCGCCCCGAGCTCAAGCCAACGAAGTGGATAAAAGTCAAGCCAGCGAGAAGCTAGCGGATAGAGTCAACCCGTGCGCCCCTAGCGTCCCGGGCGCCCCCCAGTCAAACCTCAGCCCGATCCCGTGACACGTGGGCTGACCGAGAGGTGCTCGGATTGGTTGACACGTGGGGGGGGGGGCGCCCCCAACGTTCCGGGCGCCCCCAGAGGCTATAAAAAGGCCCCTCGACCCCAAGGCTTGGAGACACAATTCTTCCAACGCATTCACGCTCTTCTACTCCCGCGCTCTGCTCCGGAAACCTCCCGAATCGAGATACAAGCGCCGACGACGTCCCTCAGCTCTGAAAATACAATCTACACCGGACGTCGGTAACGAAGAGCTGCTTTTAAGTTTACTATACTATTCTTGTAATACATTTTGTAAACTGTTTTTGCGCACATATACAATTGCCCGCAGTAAACGGTTAACGACCGTGGGCCTTGGAGTAGGAGCCGACCGCGACTCCGACTCCGAACCAAGTAAAATCGTGGTGTTCGCGTGTGTTTTACTTTATTTATTTCCGCTGCTAATTCTCTTTTACAAATCCGAACGTTTTACTATATTCACCCCCCCTCTATCGTTCTTCTCGATCCAACAGAATCCATATAGGCATGATCAATATTTTAAAGGAAAATATTGAGAGGATTTTACGGTCGTTACACTTCTAATCTTATCTCCTCAAGTTCTTGAAGTTGTAGCTTTCTTTCTTCTCCCACTTTATTGGCATCAAAATTGCAAGCCTTCACCGCCCAATAAACTCTATGCTCTATCTCCACGGACAAGTGACAAGCTTTCCCATAAACAAGCCGGTAGGGAGACATTCTAATAGGTGTCTTATACGCCGTCGGATAAGCCCACAATACATCATCAAGTCTTTTGTGTGACGACCCGACTTCTCTTCCTTACGACGGACGTCACTTTTACTTAACCTTGACTTTACCTTATCCTTAGCCTTAGGTTACAACTACTTGACTTCCCTTAACATGCTCTGATTTTTTTTCTTTTTTTTCCAATGGCACCAGTCGACTGCTAGAAGGCCAGTCGACTGGTGTCAGCCACAGAAGCTTTCTGTGCGCGGCACCAGTCGACTGGCCTCTTGGCAGTCGACTGGTGCATCGAATAGAAGGTTCTGTTCGCGGCACCAGTCGACTGGCTTCAGGGCAGTCGACTAGTGCATCGAGCGGAAGGGTTCTGTTCGATAGGGCAGTCGACTGGTTCCTGAACCAGTCGACTAGCACGCCTGAAAACTGCAGTTTCAGATCTGGGAACTCCTTTCAAGGGTCCATAATTCACAGACTTTTAAAGCATATAGATAAATAACTCCAAATCTATACTCTATACTAGTTTTATAAACATCTTAGCAACCTAAAACAAATCCATTTACTTGCAATTAATAATCATTGCGGAATTTAATAAACCATCAAAACATATGAAATCTATACTAGAGTTTGTACTTAACTTTGTCTCTATGCAATGTTTAACCAAGATCATTACGTTCTACCAATCCAAAACACTAACCACCAATTTCTATAAGACTTAACCCAAAGATCTCTCCCACGGTTCCGCCGCCACTGAACATCAATGCAAGTCTCGTTCGCCTCCTTAGCTTATGCTTTTTCTTTACCTTTATCTGCAATAGAAGGAAATGCAACTAATAAGCGATTTGCTTAGTAAGTAAATCCTAACTCACAAAACCATGCAATCAATAATAAACATGCTCTTTTCAAAGGATGCTTGTTTCAAAATACATGCACTAGAGACTTAGCTTGCCTTTCTTGCCGAATCTCATTACCCCCTTCATAGGAGCTACCTTGAGGAAAACTGTATCCCCAACTTCAAACTCTATCGGTCTACGGCGTACATCGGCATAACTCTTCTGCCTACTCTGAGCAGCTTCTATTCTCTGGTGGATGCTCTTTATAGCTTCTGTAGTATCATCTATAAGGTCAGTCTGAGACCCCATTTCTTTCTTCTCACTACCTTCATACCAACAGAGGGGAGATCTACACTTCGTACCATAAAGAGCTTCATAGGGTGCCATACCAATAGTAGCTTGGTAGCTGTTGTTGTAGGCAAACTCAGCTAAACATAAATATTTGCACCAACTGCCTTTGAAATCTAACGCACAAGCTCTGAGCATATCTTCTAGAATTTGATTCACTCTCTCTGTCTGTCCATCAATCTGGGGATGGAAAGTTGTGCTAAACTTCAGTTTGGTTCATAGCGCTGTCTGTACGCACTCCCAAAAGTGTGTAGTGAAACGACCATCTCTATCAGAGATAATGGTCTTCGAGACTCCGTGTAGTCGGATCACATCCTGTACATATAGCTGGGCTAATCTTTCAATCGAATAAGACACTTTGATTGCCCAAAAGTGGCTAGACTTGGTCAATCAGTCTACTATTACCCAAATTGTTGGGACCGGGTGCATGATGACGAGGATACGGGTTCGTAAATTTTAAAATATTTACGTGCAGCGGAAGAATTAGCATGAATAATTTCTCAAATTATTTTTAACCACGTATCTAGCATGCGACCTTATGATGTGTGGACATAATCATATATTAAAATTTTTGCAGAAAGTAAACTAATTTACTCATTACCTCGCGTAACTCGAAGTAAGGGACGAGATCCAACCGTAGCGTCCCTTGGAAGCTCCGCCTCTATTCGCGTCCACGCCGAGTTCTCTTCGGGATGACTTCGCAAAGCCACGAGTTTCGTGCCGACGAGAACTACTAGATTCTCCAAAGGCACAACTAGAATATCAAGAGAGAAGGATGGAAACTAACCACCAAGTAACGGAATCAAGATTCCGAGGAAAGGAAGGAAGGAGACGCGACCCGCTTCTTCTTCTTCTTTGGCACCTTCTTGGTGGAGGAGACTCACAGCAACCCTAGGTGGTGGTGCGCCGGCCCTAGGGGAGGGAAGGGGGCGCCAGCCCTAGAGAGAGAAAGGGGCACCGATAGAGAGAGAAAGGGGCGCCGGAGTGAGAGGGAGAGAATAAGAGAGAGAGAGCTACTCTTGATTGCTTAATCATTGGAATTCAAGGCTTGCCTTGATTCCTTTATATAGTAGCCTCTCCATTGCCAAGTATCCCTTTTAACGGAATAAATTTTCATAAGAAATTTATCCTATAAATTTTTTTATGAATTATTCCGTTATGCCATGTTTTATTATAACTAAATTTATAATAAAAACAAACACATCTCTCCTTTTAATTATGGAATAAAATTTACTAGAAATTTAATGTATAAATTTTTCTTATCATGGAAAAATCAATTCATAATTGCTTTTATAAAATAAAATAAACCAATTCATGGTTCATTATAATTTTCATAAAAAGAATAAATTTCTACAAATTTCTTTATATAAATTTCTTTATATAAATCTCTTTATATAAATTTCTTTATATGAATTTATTTAACCATAATTTTATAAAACAAATCGCGCTTGATTTATTTTATAATTTAAACCAAATAAATTGGTTTCCCTCCATGTGGTGGCCGGCCAAACCAAAGAGGGTGGGCACCCTCTTTGGCTGGCCACACCAAGCCAACTCCTCGCGAATTAAACTCATTTAATTCGCCCAATAAGCCTTCAAAAGACTTAGCCGTTTTAAGCTTCCGACGCGCCTCTGATAAATTCTGATTCGACTTATTTCTCTTGATCGGAAAATCTAATTTTCAACTCGTTTTAAATCCCTCAGATTACTCGTTGTGCGTGTGACTAAATAGGCTTTCGATTTATGTTGGCCGTCTATAATTAACCAATTATAGAACGATCATGAGTGGCACCTAGTAGTACATCATGATCCCTAATTAATCGAAAGATCAACGGTTGACCTCAGAAATAATTCTGAAACCCTTCAGCAGCTCTAATGAATCGTGCCTCATTCCCTTCACCATCTTATACCCACTTGGTTCAGGACATGGTCTGTGTATGTGTCAGTCCCCACTAGGCTGACTACGTCACACCTAGCCCAAGTAACGTTCTCTCGTCCTTTGAATTTCTAATTACTCTCATGTATTTAAGAGACTCATACTCTAAACATGTCATGCTCTGGCCAGAGGCTTTGAGTAATAATCCAACGATAGGCCTTGGGTATACATCTCCTCGCAAGGAGTGGTGAATTCTTTGTAGGCTGTTCAAACATCTTCGGACACTTCGGTTTATACCCAACCATCCTGGGTCCACACCTCCTTAGAGATGCTTGCTTAAGATGTCAAAGTATAAGTCTCCGTGACCAAGATGACTTGAACACCGCAAGTCAAAGGAACATCGCACTTAAGCTGCAGTAAGAACTTCATTGACATATCTACATGTAGATTCCCATATGAAGTTTTACAGCCAGTCACTCAAATGAACTAGTTCCCTTAACTAGCATCCATGTTTATTTCCGGACATCCCAATGTCACCAGCCAGTGAGAATCAGCTGATTAGAGAATAACCCATGCTAGTCTCAACAGAATTGATAGTGTCCGTATTTATCAATTCATCGACTAGGGACAATTTCAATACTTCACAATTGCACATGTAGAGATAATCACTAGTTGTGAATTCATCACAAATTCTCTCATGCTGTGAATTATATTGCGGACATTCAGTAAATGAGTTCAAGATCTCAATCAAATACATGAACATGTATACTCAAATAGTGAATATTCATTTATTAAAGTAAATGATTACAATCATAAGACGATTGCCTTAGGACACTTCTCTCATATTACTAACAAACTCCCACATGGCCTAAAGCCAATCGCTATGGTATACAATACCACAGGCTCTAACATGACCCTCAAACTTACTTTGAGACAAGGCCTTAGTTAAAGGATCCGCTAAATTCCTTTCAGTGGGAGTTTTCTCAATTTGTATGTCATTCCTACTTATAATCTCTCTGATCAGATGATAGCGGCGAAGCACGTGTTTGGATCGCTGATGAGACCTTGGTTCCTTTGCTTGTGCAATAGCTCCATTGTTGTCGCAGTAAACCGGTATTGCTTCATCAATGGTTGGAACCACACCAAGTTCTTAGACAAACTTCTTGATCCAGACTGCTTCTTTTGCTGCTTCCGAAGCCGCGATATATTCCGCTTCCGTGGTAGAATCCGCTACAGTGTCTTGCTTGGAACTTTTCCAACTTATTGCGCCTCCATTCAAAGTAAATACGTATCCAGACTGAGATTTGCAGTCATCCTTATCTGTCTGGAAATTGGCATCTGTATACCCACGTATTACCATATCTCCTTCTCCATATATTAGGAACACATCCTTAGTTCTTCTTAAGTACTTGAGGATTGTTTTGACAGCCGCCCAATGATCCATTCCTGGATCAGACTGGTATCTGCTCGTGACACTCAGAGCATACGATACATCGGGCCTAGTACATAACATGGCATATATGATAGATCCTATCGCGGATGCATAAGGAACCTTATTCATGCAAATCCTCTCGTCTTCTGTGCACGGACACATAGACTTTGAAAGGTTGATCCCATGCCTGATGGGAAGGTAACCTTTCTTGGATTCCGACATGCTAAACCTTTTTAGCACTCGGTCTATATATGTAGACTGCGAAAGACCAAGCAACCGTTTTGATCTATCTCTATAGATTCTAATCCCAAGGATATAGGTTGCTTCTCCCAGGTCTTTCATGGAGAAAGTTTTGGACAACCAAATTTTAACTGATTGTAAGACTGATATATCGTTTTCTATAAGCAATATGTCATCGACATATAGCACTAGGAATACGACTGCACTCCCACTAACCTTCTTGTACACACAAGGTTCGTCAGGATTTTGTGAGAAATCAAACTCTTTGATCGTCTCATCAAAACAGATGTTCCAGCTCCTAGATGCTTGCTTCAGTCCATATATGGATCGTCGAAGCTTGCATACTTTGGTTTTATCAACCGATGTGAAACCTTCAGGTTGTATCATGTATACATCCTCAAGTAGGTTTCCATTTAGGAAAGCTGTTTTCACATCCATTTGCCATATCTCATAATCATAACGAGCTGCTATGGCTAGGAGCATCCGAATGGATTTAAGCATAGCTACTGGCGAATAGGTTTCGTCATAATCAATTCCTTGTTTCTGACGATATCCTTTTGCCACTAGTCTAGCCTTAAAGGTAACAACATTACCTTCCATGTCGGTTTTCTTCTTGAAAACCCACTTGCACCCTATGGGCTTAATCCCTTCAGGTGGGTTAACCAAGTCCCATACTTGATTTTCGTACATGGAATCCATTTCCGACTTCATGACTTCAAGCCATTTGTCCCTTTCTGAACTTTTCAGAACATCTTCATAACTGATAGGTTCGTCATCGCTTATGAGTAACACGTCGTTCGATTCACTTATGAGAAATCCGTATCTCTCTGGAATATTGCGTGTCCTATCAGATCTACGAAGAGGTGGTGTTGTTTTAGGTTCAACTGATAGCTCATCATTATGAGTTATTGGTTGTGGGTCTAGACTAGGTGTCTCTGTAATGTCTATTGGAGTTTCTTGAACTTCATCAAGTTCAATGCCACTCCCACTGTTTTCTTGTGAAAGAAATTCTTTTTCCAGAAATACAGCATGCCTTGAAACAAACACCTTTTGTTCCAAGGGATGATAGAATTGGTAACCCTTCGTTTCCTTAGGGTATCCAATAAATAGACATTTATCAGACTTAGTATCCAATTTGTCTGATACAGTCTGCTTCACATAAGCAGGACAACCCCATATCTTAAGGTGAGTTAAGTGAGGTTTCTTCCTATTCCACCTCTCATATGGAGTAGTAGAGACTACCTTGGTCGGGACTCTGTTTAACAAGTAAACAGCTGTCTTAAGTGCATAGCCCCAAAAGGATTTTGGAAGAGTTGCATGATTCATCATGGATCTAACCATGTCCATCAAGGTTCGGTTACGCCTCTCAGATACACCATTATGCTGTGGTGTATACGGCGGAGTCCATTGAGACAATATCCCATTGTCCCTAAGATAATCTTGAAACTCTTGACTTAAGTATTCACCACCCCGATCGGATCGAAGTATCTTAATACTTTTGCCAAGCTGTTTCTCTACTTCATTTCTGAACTCTTTGAATTTCTCAAAAGCTTCAGATTTGTGTTTCATTAAGAACACATACCCGAATCGTGAGTGATCATCGATAAAGGTGATGAAGTAGCTATAGCCTCCTTGTGCAAGAGTTGACATTGGTCCACATACATCAGTATGTATTAGACCAAGCAATTCTCCCACTGTATTACCTTTTTCGGAAAAGGGTAATTTGGCCATCTTGCCTTTTAAGCATGATTCGCATGTATCAAATGAACCGGGTTCAAATGATTCCAAAATTCCACATCGGTGTAATTTGGTTGTGCGTTTCTTACTTACATGGCCAAGACGACAATGCCACGTGTAGGAGTCTATTCGATTATCTATTCGAGCACGTTTGTTGCCAACTTCAATATTGAAAATGTCACCGGATAAACCTAACGTGTAGATACCATTGCACAAAGTTCCAGTCCCATAAAGAACGCCATTTAAAGTTATGTAACAACAATTGTTACTAAAAGTTAAATGATGACCCTTTTCATTCAAACATGAAATAGATACAATGTTATTTATTAATGAAGGAACAAAATAACAATTATCCAATTCTAAGACACGTCCAGTAGGGAGCTTTAGTAAATATGTTCCGATGGCAATAGCAGCAATCTTTGCTCCATTTCCAACTCGCAAATTCACTTCTCCCATGACAAGTCTTCTTCTATTCCTTAGCCCTTGTATGTCATTACATATATGTGAGCTACACCCAGTATCAAGTACCCAGGTATTTGAGGAAATAGAGTGACATTCAATAACGAAGATACTTGAAGAGGATGGGGCATCGGATGCCTTCTTCTTCAAGGACTCAAGATAAACCTTGCAGTTTCTTCGCCAGTGACCCTCCTTGCCACAATGACGGCAAGTTCCTTTTGGTGTCTTTTCAGTCTTTTTGGCCTTTTTCTTCTTTCCTTTATTCTGTTCTTTGGCCTTCCTCTTAGAACCTTTCTTCGAGGAACCAACTAACAGTACCGTCTTTTGATCCTGCTTCACAGAAGGCTCTACAGTCTTCAGCAGGTTGAGCAACTCAGGAAACTGGTCTGGAGTTGCATTTTCAGGAGGACGGTTGGGAAGTTGATCTTCAAGGACATAAGCAAGCTTCTCTGCCTTGAGGACTATCCTCAGGTTTCGAAGCCAGTCCATGAAGTATGGCCCAGTCAGTTTATTGGTGTCTAAAATGGAACGCAAATTCAGAGAAGACATGATCGAGTGATTATCCTAGAAATACAAATTGAGCTTATATGTGAAGAATGATAAAGAATGTATCAACATACATTAATTAAATCTTATTTATTTTTTGAATTGAATAATCCTCTTTATCAATTCGGGAGATCGTAGGAACACCTCCAAATAGGTTGATATCCAACCATAGATAAGAACAACCATGGCTGTGGCCATCAAGTTATTCTTAGCTATGAAGGTAGGTAATTATACCGATTACATATCACATATATGTAACTATCACTTTATGCTATCAACTAATTGAATGTTTGCATAAATCATTGGGTTGTTAACTCATTAACAAGTATGCAACATTATACATAGCACCCAACTGCACCTCTCTTTACATCGACCTTGGCTGTGGCACAACAAATCGATGCTCCAAGATTAAGGCTGACCCATTAATCAAGAAATAGTTTTAATATGGTTGGAGCTCATTCAACCGTTTAGTCAGGCTTGGATGTGTCTAACAACCATAACTAAGGATTGACCTCTGACTCCAACTATATTAATCATAAACTAATTTCATGGTTTGAACATGTTGAGGTTCAAGCCGGGCATGGATGTGTCCATCAACCCAAACGAGAAACAAAACTCCGGTTCTAACCATATTAATGGAAGGTGTTGGCCTTAATATTTTGTAAGGGGTTTTGGGTCTCATCCTTTCTTTTCTAAGCACATTCATGACATATAATTATGTCACGACTAACGATTTCCTTAATAAAGTATGTATGTGACTTAATTTATCTAGTCTCATTAATTGAATTAGGAACCGGATTTCCTAATTCTAATTTCATACTTTATTCAAGGAATTGTTTTGGGAAACAATTTCCTAAATTGTCATAATCAATTTCGGAAATAATATGTTTAAGATTTTAATTTCTCTAAATCAAATCTTATTAAATTAAGAGAGAGATTCCCTTAATTCAACCACATATTATTTTCATGAAAATCTCATTTAAGAAAACTCTATAGGAAACCATTTTCCTAATTAATTTTGGAGACAACAATATGTAAGAGCATCACCTCTTAAATCAAATAAGGAAATTATCCTAAATTTTCAAGATTTGATCACATATTTTATTTATGGATTAATTAATTACAACAAATTGTTTTCTAAGGGTGGCTCCCCGAGGCTCAGATACCCAAAGAAAAGAAATTTGTCGTAAAACCAATTTGGTCCGCTCCCCGAGGCGTAACCAAATTAAACATGACAATTTTATTCAAAATGGGAAATTAAATTACAACAACTAACTTTAAATTGGACGGCTCCCCGAGGCTCAATCCAAAATAAAGAATTTTGTTAATAATTTAAAACCAATTCGAATTTAATTGTCAATTAATGATCCATAAATTTGTCTAGACTTTCTTGAAAGAAAATGCCCAAAATTGTGAGATTTCATAATAGGTTTTCAGAATAATTGTAAGTTTCTGGTACAAAGAAAACTTACATATTTCCAAAATTGGAAAATTTCCAAAATAGAAAATTTCCAAAATTGGAAAGTTTCCAAAGATGGGAAGTTTTCACAATTATCATAAAATTTTAGAAACTAGGATATTTCAAAAGTTTGCGAAATGTCATGAGGATTTCCAAACTTTGAAATTCCTAAATTTAAAATTTATCATAATTGGAAAGTTTCCATAATTGGAAAATTTTCCAAAATTGAGATCATGACAAAGTTTTCCGCAAAACAATTATATGATTATGTCGAACACTAACCGGCTCTCATACCACTGTTGGGACCGAGTGCATGTTGACGAGGATACGGGTTCGTAAATTTTAAAATATTTACGTGCAACGGAAGAATTAGCATGAATAATTTCTCAAATTATTTTTAACCACGTATCTAGCATGCGACCTTATGATGTGTGGACATGATCATAAATTAAAATTTTTGCAGAAAGTAAACTAATTTACTCATTACCTCGCGTAACTCGAAGTAAGGGACGAGATCCAACCGTAGCGTCCCTTGGAAGCTCCGCCTCTATTCGCGTCCACGCCGAGTTCTCTTCGGGATGACTTCGCAAAGCCACGAATTTCGTGCCGACGAGAACTACTAGATTCTCCAAAGGCACAACTAGAATATCAAGAGAGAAGGATAGAAACTAACCACCAAGTAACGGAATCAAGATTCCGAGGAAAGGAAGGAAGGAGACGCGACACGCTTCTTCTTCTTCTTTGGCACCTTCTTGGTGGAGGAGACTCACGGCAACCCTAGGTGGTGGTGCGCCGGCCCTAGGGGAGAGAAAGGGGCGCCGACCCTAGAGAGAGAAAGGGGCGCCGGAGAGAGAGGGAGAGAATAAGAGAGAGAGAGCTACTCTTGATTTCTTAATCATTGGAATTCAAGGCTTGCCTTGGTTCCTTTATATAGTAGCCTCTCCATCGCCAAGTCTCCCTTTTAACGGAATAAATTTTCATAAGAAATTTATCTTATAAATTTTCTTATGAATTATTCCGTTATGCCAAGTTTTATTATAACTAAAATTATAATAAAAACAAACACATCTCTCCTTTTAATTATGGAATAAAATTTACTAGAAATTTAATGTATAAATTTTTCTTATCATGGAAAAATCAATTCATAATTGATATTATAAAATAAAATAAATCAATTCATGGTTTATTTTAATTTCCATAAAAAGAATAAATTTCTACAAATTTCTTTATATAAATTTCTTTATATAAATCTCTTTATATAAATTTCTTTATATGAATTTATTTAACCATAATTTTATAAAACAAATCGCGCTTGATTTATTTTATAATTTAAACCAAATAAATTGGTTTCCCTCCATATGGTGGCCGGCCAAACCAAAGAGGGTGGGCACCCTCTTTGGCCGGCCACACCAAGCCAACTACTCGCGAATTAAACTCATTTAATTCGCCCAATAAGCCTTCAAAAGACTTAGCCGTTTTGAGCTTCCGACGCGCCTCTGGTAAATTCAGATTCGACTTATTTCTCTTGATCAGAAAATCCAATTTTCAACTCGTTTTAAATCCCTCGGATTACTCGTTGTGCGTGTGACTAAATAGGCTTTCGATTTATGTTGGCCGTCTATAATTAACCAATTATAGAACGATCATGAGTGGCACCTAGTAGTACATCATGATCCCCAATTAATCGAAAGATCAACGGTTGACCTCAGAAATAATTCTGAAACCCTTCAGCAGCTCTAATGAATCGTGCCTCATTCCCTTCACCATCTTATACCCACTTGGTTCAGGACATGGTCTGTGTATGTGTCAGTCCCCACTAGGATGACTACGTCACACCTAGCCCAAGTAACGTTCTCTCGTCCTTTGGATTTCTAATTACTCTCATGTATTTAAGAGACTCATACTCTAAACATGTCATGCTCTGGCCAGAGGCTTTGAGTAACAATCCGACGATAGGCCTTGGGTATACATCTCCTCGCAAGGAGTGGTGAATTCTTTGTAGGCAGTTCAAACATCTTCGGGCACTTCGGTTTATACCCAACCATCCTGGGTCCACACCTTCTTAGAGATGCTTGCTTAAGATGTCAAAGTATAAGTCTCCGTGACCAAGATGACTTGAACACCGCAAGTCAAAGGAACATCGCACTTAAGCTGCAGTAAGAACTTCATTGACATATCTACATGTAGATTCCCATATGAAGTTTTACAGCTAGTCACTCCAATGAACTAGTTCCCTTAACTAGCATCCATGTTTATCTCCGGACATCCCAATGTCACCAGCCAGTGAGAATTAGCTGATTAGAGAATAACCCATGCTAGTCTCAACAGAATTGATAGTGTCCGTATTTATCAATTCATCGACTAGGGACAATTTCAATACTTCACAATTGCACATGTAGAGATAATCACTAGTTGTGAATTCATCACAAATTCTCTCATGCTGTGAATTATATTGCGGACATTCAGTAAATGAGTTCAAGATCTCAATCAAATACATGAACATGTATACTCAAATAGTGAATATTCATTTATTAAAGTAAATGATTACAATCATAAGACGATTGCCTTAGGACACTTCTCTCATATTACTAACACAAATAGCGTCATAGCCATTAGTTGTCTTTGGTAGACCAACTATGAAATTCATGGCTATGTCTTCCCATTTTCACTCTGGAATCTGAATGGGTTGTAGGACACCTCCTGGTCTCTGGTGTTCTGCTTTAACTCTCTAACATGTCAAGCAGGTGCTGACATACTTAGCTATGTCTCTTTTCATTCCGGACCACCAAAATCTTCTTTTCAAGTCCTGGTACATCTTAGTGAAACCAGGGTGCATTGAGTAGGGAGTTCTATGGGCTTCTTCAAGAATCTTCTTCTCAGCTCTTCACTATTGGGGATACATAANTGGAGTACGTGCGTGGATCCTTGGATTAGTCACCTATTTGGGTGGATACCAAGTAAATTCCGATGTTAGCATTGCTTTCTCTCTCTTTTGCATATTATTGTTTGTATTGCGCTAACTTCTGTGTAGAGAATTCAACGAAAAAGTGCTATTCACCCCCCTCTAGCAACGTCTTCGATCTATCAATTGATATCAAAGACGGTTCGTTTCGGAAGAACTCACTGTCGACCGGAGCAAAGTTAAATGGCGTTTCAAGAGGGATACAGCATTGCACGACCACCCTTCTTCGATGGGAACGACTTCGCATACTGGAAAGGTAGAATGCAGTACTATCTTATGAATGACATTGAAAACTGGATTAGCATTGTAGATGGATTCGATGCACCCGTCGACGAAAGAGGAGAGGCAACACCTATGAGATCATGGTCGAAGGAGGTCATGAAGAGGGCGCAGTCAAATGCCAAGGCCACCATCACACTTCAGTGCGGGCTCTCAAAGGAGCAACTCAACAAGGTGGGGCCATTCAGGAGCACTAAAGAGCTGTGGGACAAACTCGTTGAACTGAGCGAAGGGTCCAACAAGTCTAGAAGGGCAAAGAAGGACTTGCTCATTGCCCAACTCCAATCCCTGTCCATGAAGAGCAATGAAACTGTCAGCCAGCTGCATGGAAGGGTGAAGGAGATCATCAACGAACTCCACGTGATTGGAGAAAAGATTGAAAATCGGGATCTCATCAGGTACGTCCTACAAGCCTTCCCAAGAACAATCTTGTGGGCATCAATGGTTGATGCCTACAAAATATCAAGGGATTTGTCCATAGTTAGATTAGATGATTTGGTTTGTGAATTTGAACTGCACGAACAAGCTAATATTATGGCCAAAGAGAAAGGTATAGCTTTTATTGCAGAAAAGGAGAAGAAGAAGGTGGGCTACTCCTCCTCATCCGACTCAGAGGAGTCCAGTGCCTCTATGGATAGCGACCAAGAGGCTTTCATGGTAAGAAAAATGCGTACGGCTTTCAAAAATTTTTCTAACAAGTCTTATGCTAGGAAAGGGTCCAAAGACAAGGGTAAGGCAAAGGACATCATCTGCTACAACTGCCACCAAAAGGGGCACATGAAGAACGAGTGCCCTCAACTAAAGAGAAGAGATAAAAAGAAGGCGGAGAAGAAGAAAGGTGACAAGATGAGGTCGAAGGGAAAGGAGAAGAGTGCCACCAACCTCAAGGCAACTTGGGATGATCCTTCATCCTCGGAGGAAGAAGAGGAGCAAGTGTCTCACTTTGCTCTCATGGCAGTGGACCACTCAGAGTCATCTGATGATGAAAGAAGCTCGAGCAGTGAAGATGAGAGTGCTTCATCATCATCATCCGAGTCAAAAGCTTCGGTAAGTGAGGTATACAACTTACCCTCCTCCACTTTAGTTAAAATTATTTCTAGCATCAACATGGATTTAGCTAAAGCTAGAAGTAAGATTAAGGACTTGAAAGATGAAATTGTCGTGCTTAGAGTAGAGACTACAAAACTTAAGGAAGACTTACATACTTGTTCTCTTACATCACATGATTCATGTTTTGAAATTGAAAATAGGGAACTAGGTAGAGGACCTCACAAAGGCACTTAGGAAATTTCAAGTGGGCTCTAGCAACTTAGATATGATAATTAACAGTCAAAGGGTCGTCTATAACAGGGCCGGATTAGGATATAGGCCAAAGACCAAGGAAGTGTCCTTTGTCTCACTCATGAGTAGGATTGGTGCATCTAGGAGACAAGGGACTAAGGGAAACATCAAGATGGCGTGGGTACCTAAGAAATTTTTAAATGATGCTTATGGATCAAAAATTTGGGTACCAAAAGAGTATGTTTTCCATGTTGTATAGGTGAAGGTGAAGGAGACCTCAACCATGTGGATAGTAGATAGTGGATGCTCAAGACATATGACCGGAGATGTGAGCAAGTTCACTACTATTAGCTACCTAAGAGAAGCGATAGTCTCCTTTGGAAATAGTGAAAAATTGAAAATAATTAGTAGGGGCACCATTGAGGTATCTTCTACAATTTCTATCCATAAGGTACTTTTAATCAAAGACATGAAGTTTAATTTACTTAGTGTAAGTCAGTTATGTGATGTGGGCTATAGGGTTGAATTTCATACTAGGAAGTGCCTAATAAGACAAAGTGAATCCGATAATGTCATACTAGAAGGGTATAGAGAGGCTAACTTGTATTATCTTGATCTTGCTTATGCTACTAACAATTTGGCTAAGTGTTTCATGTCTAAAGAAGAAGAAGGGTGGTTGTAGCACCGGAGGCTTGGACATGTCTGTTGGTGCAGACAGCACCTAAGTCGAACCTGTGTTTTGATAATGGCAAAAGGGTTCGAAAGTTAAGATATTATGTTTATCTAACATGTTCACTAAGTTTACAGGAAAAGAAGTCCTAGGTACACTGGGCACGAAGTCCTGGTCGAGGACTGGGCACGAAGCCCTGGCAAGGAGCTGGGCACCGAAGACCTGCTCGGAAGGTGGGCATGAAGTCCTGGTCGAGGACTGGGTACGAAGCCCTGGCAAGGAGCCGGGCACCGAAGACCTGCTCGGAAGGTGGGCACGAAGACCTGCTCGGAAGGTGGGCACGAAGACCTGCTCGGAGGGTGGGCACGAAGACATGGTCAGGTGTATCGGGCAAAAGTCCAACCGGAGGAGCCTGTTGGCAAAAGGTAAACTCTCCTGAGAGGAGTAGGTGAGGACGCGTTCCCCGTCGAGGGAACAGTAGGCGTCGGCTCGACCTAAGGCTCCATTTTGGAGACCCAAAGTCAGAACCAAGACAGCTAAGGCTGTAAAAAGATAACATATTATTGCTCTGTGTTATTTTGGACTAACCCTGGATGCAGGACCGAAGGAACGAGTGTCTGCAGCTCAGAGAGCCTCAAAGGAATGAGGCAGCAGCTGAGTAGGCCGCCCAGAGTGTCCCGGGCGCCCCCAAGGTGAATACAAAAGAAGTGGAGCAAATGTACGCTTCGGAAGCTAACTGGGCGGGGCGCCCTCGTGCTCCCGGGCACCCCCATGCTCCCGGGCGCCCCGGATGGTCCGGGTGCCCCGAGCTTGACCCAACAAAGTGGATAAAAGTCAAGCCAGCGAGAAACCAGCGGATAGAGTCCACCCAGGCGCCCCGAGCGTCCCGGGCGCCCCCAAGTCAAACCTCAGCCCGATCCCGAAGGGATAACGACTGACCGAGAGGTGCTCGGATCGATTGACACGTGGGGGGGCGCCCCCAACATTCCGGACGCCCCCAGAGGCTATAAAAAGGCCCCTCGACCCCAAGGCTTGAGAACACAATTCTTCCAACGCATTCACGCTCTTCTACTCCCGCGCTCTGCTCCGAAAACCTCCTGACTCGAGATTCAAGCGCCGACGACGTCCCTCTGCTCCGAAAATATAATCTTCATCGGACGTCGGTAACGAAGAGCTGCTTTTAAGTTTACTGTACTATTCTTGTAATACATTTTGTAAACTGTTTTTGCGCATATATAGAATTGCCCGCAGTAAACGGTCAACGACCGTGGGCCTTGGAGTAGGAGCCGACCGCGACTCCGAACCAAGTAAAATCATGGTGTTCGCATGTGTTTTACTTTATTTATTTCCGCTACTAATTCTCTTTTACGAATCCGAACATTTTACGATATTCACCCCCCCCCCCTCTATCGTTCTTCTCGATCCAACAAGTGGTATCAGAGCGGGGAAGCTCAAATTTGGTGCAACCACCAGTTTGAGAATTTTTTGGATTTTTTTTTACTTTTTTGAAGTTTTCTCGTTAATCGAGGTTGGTGCAACACCCCTCGATAATTATTTCTCTTTATCCCGCACTACTAATCCAAGACCAAGTCTTGGGATATCTTCTTTCCTTTTAGTTTACTTTTCAGATAAAATGGTCATGCAAGAAGGCTTCAGAACTGCAAGACCGCCTCTCTTCAGTGGGGAGGACTTCTCCTACTGGAAGAGCAGAATGGAGGTCCACCTGAAAACTCAGGTGGACATGTGGATAATCATCTAGTCCGGACTGGAGATTCCAAAGAATGCTGAAGGAGTACCACAGACCTACACAGAGTGGGATACCGTTCTGAAACGAAAGATTGAAGCTGATGCAAAAGCGACCCAGACCCTCCAATACGGTTTAACAAAAGAGGAGCTGAACCGAGTGGGTTCATTCAACAGTGCTAAAGAGTTGTGGGGGAAACTGATCGAGCTGCACGAAGGAACTTCAGATACTCGAATCAGCAAGAGAGATCTCCTCCTGAACAAGCTGTACAGGATCATGATGACTGACAACGAAACAGCAGCTCAGCTCCACGCCCGAATTCAAGAGCTAATGAACGGACTACACACAATCGATCACAAGGTAGAAAATCGTGACCTGATAAGGTACGCTCTTAATGCTTTCCCGAGAAACACCTTGTGGGCATCTATGGTAGATGCATACAAGGTTTCAAGGGACCTTTCAAAAATTAAACTAGATGAATTGTTTTCAGAACTTGAATTGCATGAGCAGACTAACTGCACCCTGGCCAAGAAAGGCATTGCCTTTATTGCAGGTAAAGCTGGAAAGGTATCCAAAAAGAAACCTCAACCTGCACTCGAGTCTGATTCAGACTCAGACTCAGAAGACGACGAAGGAGACCGACCTAAGCTGGTCCGACTGGCCCGGAACTACTACAAGGAATTGAAGAATCAATCCAACAGAAGAAAAGCCAGCCGAAAGAAGGAAGATCAAGCTGAATCAACTAAGAACAAATCAAGTGTGACGTGCTTCGAGTGCAACAAAAAGGGACATTTCAAATCCGAATGTCCTAACCTAAAAGAAGCCAAGAAAGCAAGAAGAAAGAAGGCACTTCAGGTAACGTGGGATGAGTCCTCCTCCGAAGAAGAAGAAGAGGTCCCACAGTCGAACCTGCTCGCGCTAACCGCCTCAGAAGAAATTGAGACCGAGTCAGAATCGGAACAGGACGACGGCAGACTAACATTTTCAGACGACGGCGAAATCAAAGTAAGTGGTTTTTCTAGAAGTCAGTTAAATGAGTTAATTTCTTATCTTTCTCGAGATTTGGCGAAAGCTAAACTCCGAGTCGAATCCCTTCGACAGGAAGTAAAACTCCTGAAAGAGGGAGCTGACTCTAGATATTTAACTGAGAAGGTTCAAGAAGGAACCTCTACTCAAGTTGAAAAACTTGAGAAAGAGAACTCCTCACTGAAAACTCAAGTTAAGGATCTTAGATCAGCTTTAGAACGATTCACTTCTGGTTCCAAAGGTCTTGACATGATTCTTAGAAAACAGAAATCGGTTCTAAATCGATCCGGACTAGGCTATAGAACCAAATCAAGACAAAGATCCTACTATGCTGTACTGAACCAGTCCAGACCTAAAGTTCAGGCATGGGTACCTAAACTGTACCTGAACAAACAAACTGGATCAAATCAGTATTGGATCCCCAAGGACAAGATTCACATCTTGCCAAACCATTATCGTGTCTTTAGTCCAGGGGGAGCCAAATTAAAAACAATAGTTATTGTTAGATAAAATTCAATTCTTGTTTGCAATCTGCATGATTGATTGTTTATTTAATTTCTGCAATTTGTCATGATTAGACTTAGGAATGGTTAGTTTAAGGACTGAACCAACTTAACTGAAATTTGAATAACATAGTATTGGGTGGCGGTGAGATGATAGTACGTTAGGGAAGCCAATTCTAATAAGGTCATGTATACTCTACTTAGTCTCTTTAGACTGGTGAAACTAGCCAAAGCTACCGATCCAAGACCCAAACTAGTTAGACCAGAATTTTTTCAAGAAATAGTTTTGAAAATGAAATTTCATTAAAAGGTTTTGTCAAGGAAAGGGTTGATGATCCAATAAGGCTACGGCCAAAGAAGGCCTAGTGCCTCGCCAAGACCTGGAAGCTAATTTTTGAAATTCAAATTCAAATTATTCTTTGTTAAATTCGAATCTAGCTTGGCCAGGATTTGACCCCTAGACCTCTTAGTCGTCACAGAGTGGTATCAGAGCAAAAAGTTCCACCCTTCCGCCACACTGACATCAAGCATCAATCCTGCCGCCTACCAAGTAAGAAGTTCATATGTTGTAGTTTTATATGCTTTTTATTATTGACTGCTAGTATCAGTAAGTGCATGATGATAGAAAAGTATATTGGTATTATTTTTATGCTAATATGTGCAAGGAGATAATCTTTTTATTATTGACTGCTAGTATCAGTAAGTGCATGATGATAGAAAAGTATATTGGTATTATTTTTATGCTAATATGTGCAAGGAGATAATGAAGTAAGATAGTAAGAGATAATGAGTTTTTATTTTCTTTACACTATAGAGTAAGAGAATGGCAAGAGGACGTCCTAGAAAGGCCCAAAATGAGGAGTGAGCTCCTAAAGGGGAAGAGGCAGCAAAGTCAGTACCACCACCAAATCTTTTAGAGGTGGTGGCTCGGTTACAAGGGTAAGTAGTAGAATAGCAGCAAGTTATTGTCACCATGATGACTAACCAGTAGGCCGCTCCCATTACCCCGCTGGTGGAGAATGTAGTGGCACCAGTTGTGACCGACGATCCATCGGTTACATCTATAGTCCCGGCAAGGGGGGTAAGGCAAGAAGCGTACCTCATCTAGTGGTAGAAACTGAAGCCAGAGAACTTCTCAGGCACAAGTGAACCATGGGATTCTCAAGCATGGTTCAAAACGTTGGAAAGCAAAGTAGAGCAACTGGACTGACCTGAGGTAGAGAAGATAAAGTGCGCCTCCTTCTGCCTTACCGGAGATGCTAGATTGTGATGGGAGAGAGTCTGGGCCAAGAGAAAAGTCAGCCAGATGACATGGGTCGACTTCGAGATCGAGTTCTTTAAAGAATACATTCATATGCGAGTAACCAACAAGCGTTATGATGAATTCACGGAGTTCAGACCTGGAGAACTATCCGTGGATGAAGGAGTGAGGAAGTTCAACCGACTAGCTTGTCTGTGCCTAGAGCTAGTTGGCACTGAAAGAGAAAGAGTCAGGCTAATGATCAAGATGTTAAGGACTAAGATAGCTTTAAAGGTGGCCAGCGGTGTTAGTAGGCCGCAGATCTCGGAACGACTGATAACAGTATAAAGGCCACCAGAAATGTTAAACGATGAAGTTCTTAATGACCTTATCTTCGAGAGAGGTCATGGCATCTACTCAGAGGCTAAGGGCAGTACCAATCTGGATTTCCAACCGAGAGCTCTATAGTGACTTGGTAGTCCTCGAGATGAAGGATTACGATGTCATTTTAGGGATGGACTTCTTGAGCAAGTACAATGCTTCTATAGACTGCCGCAAGAGAAAAGTCAAGTTCACACCAGAAGCAGAACCTTCATTCGAGTTTATTGGAGACCCAAAGAGAAAGACAAAAAGGTTCTTATCTACCTTACAAGCTCAGAGAATGTTAGAGAAGGGGTGTTCTGGTTTTCTAGCTCATATAGTAGATGCAAGTCAAAGAGAAGGATTAAAGAAAGAGGAAGTGAGGGTAGTCTGTGACTATCCGGAGGTGTTTCCTGAAGAGTTACCAGGACTCCCTCCCGATCGAGAAATTGAATTTGAAATTGAGTTGGTTCCAGGAACCAACCCAATTTCAAAGGCACCTTATCGCATGGCACCAGCAGAACTGAAAGAGCTGCAAGAACAATTGCAAGAGCTGCTTGACAAGGGTTTCATCCGCCCTAGTCATTCACCTTGGGGAGCTCCTGTATTGTTCGTCAAGAAGAAAGATGGATCTATGCGAATGTGCATAAATTATCGAGCTTTGAATAAAGTAACCATCAAGAACAGATATCCTTTGCCAAGGATAGATGATTTATTTGATCAGCTAAAGGGAGCCACAGTGTTCTCCAAGATAGATCTGCGATCAGGTTACCATCAGCTAAGAGTGAAGGAGAGTGATGTACCAAGGACTGCTTTCAGTACAAGATATGGGCACTATGAGTTTGTGGTCATGCCCTTTGGAGTGACAAACGCCCCTGCGATGTTTATGGATCTAATGAATAGAGTGTTCAAGGATTTTCTGGACAAGTTCGTCATTGTCTTTATTGATGATATCCTAGTGTATTCAAAGACTCAGGAAGAACATGACGAACACCTGAAGATGGTATTGCAAACCTTATATCAGAAGGAGTTGTACGCCAAATTCTCAAAGTGTGAGTTTTGGCTTGACCAGGTGGCCTTCTTAGGCCACATCATTTCCAAGGAAGGTATTATGGTAGACCCAGCCAAGATTGAAGCAGTTAGTAACTGGAGTCGACCAAAGAATGCTAGTAAGATCAGAAGTTTTCTGGGTTTGGCAGGGTACTACAGAAGGTTTGTAGAGGACTTTTCAAAGATAGCTTCTCCACTTACAGCCCTTACCAGAAAGAATAAGAAGTATGAGTGGACTGAGGACTGTGAGCAGAGCTTCCTTGAGTTGAAGAAGAGACTGACCAGCACTCCTATCCTTACAGTACCCGAAGGTGATAAGAGCTTTGATATATACAGTGATGCATCAAAGCTAGGACTTGGAGTAGTCCTTATGCAAGAAGGCAAAGTCATAGCTTATGCTTCTAGGTAACTCAAGGACTATGAAAAGAATTACCCCACTCATGATCTGGAGTTGGCAGCTGTAGTCTTTGCTCTAAAGATATGGAGGCATTACTTGTATGGAGTGCAGTGTAAGATTTATACAGATCACCAGAGTCTGAAATATTTCTTCACTCAGAAAGACCTCAATATGAGACAGCGAAGGTGGTTTGAGTTAGTGAAGGACTATGACTGTGAGATTTTGTACCACCCTGGTAAGGCAAATAGAGTAGCAGATGCACTGAGTAGAAAGACCTGTGCCACTTTGATGTCCTTGTCATCATTGGCACCACCATTACAGAAGGAGATAGTAGATTATGGAGTGGAGATTATTGATGGGCAGCTAGCTCTATTGACACTAGAGTCAACTTTACTTGAAGAGATACAGAAAGAGCAAGCTGAGGATTCTGATATCCAAAGGATCAAGCAAGAGTTGCCAGAAGAAGAGAGTAAAGAGTTTAGAGTATCTGACAGTGGGATACTCTATTATGGTGACCGTTTGTGTGTTCCCAAGAATGAGGAGCTGAGAAAGAAGATTCTTGAAGAAGCCCATGGAACTCCCTACTCCATGCATCCTGGTTCTACCAAGATGTACCAGGACTTGAAAAGAAGATTTTGGTGGTCAGGGATGAAGAGAGACATAGCTAAATATGTTAGCACCTGCCTGACATGTCAGAGAGTTAAGGCAGAACACCAGAGACCAGGAGGTGTCCTACAGCCCATTCAGATTCCAGAGTAGAAATGGGAAGACATAGCCATGGATTTCATAGTTGGTCTACCAAAGACAACTAATGGCTATGACGCTATTTGGGTGATAGTAGACAGATTGACCAAGTCTGCCCACTTCTTGGCAATCAGAGTGTCTTACTCGATTGAAAAGTTAGCCCAGTTATATGTGCAAGAAGTGATCCGACTACACGGAGTCCCGAAGACCATTATCTCCGATAGGGATGGTCTTTTCACGTCATACTTTTGGGAGTGTGTACAGACAGCGTTAGGCACCAAACTGAAATTCAGCACAGCTTTCCATCCCCAGATTGATGGACAGACAGAGAGAGTGAATCAGGTTTTAGAAGATATGCTTAGATCTTATGCATTGGACTTCAAGGGCAGTTGGTGCAAGTATTTGTGTTTAGCTGAGTTTGCCTACAACAACAGTTACCAAGCCACTATTGGTATGGCACCCTATGAAGCTCTTTATGGTAGGAAGTGTAGATCTCCCCTCTGTTGGTATGAAGGTAGTGAGAAGAAGGAAATGGGGTCACAGACTGATCTTATTAATGATACCACAGAAGCTATAAAGAGCATCCGTCAGAGGATTGAGACTGCTCAGAGTAGGCAGAAGAGTTACGCCGATGTACGCCGTAGGCCGTTAGAGTTTGAAGTTGGGGATACAGTTTTCCTCAAAGTAGCTCCTATGAAGGGTGTGATGAGATTTTGCAAGAAAGGCAAGCTAAGTCCTCGATACGTAGGGCCCTACCCAGTGACGAAAAGAGTTGGCAAAGTAGCTTATGAGTTGAAGCTACCCTCAGAGATGTCAGCAATACACAATGTGTTCCATGTCTCAATGCTAAAGAAGCATATCCCAGATGTCAACCAAGTGATTGAGCCACAGATGGTACAAGTGCAAGAAGATCTCAGTTATGAAAGTCGACCTATTCAGATAATAGATCGAGCAGATAAGAAGCTGAGGAACAAAGTGGTACCATTAGTGAAAGTTTTATGGCTGAATCAGAAGTATGAAGAGGCAACTTGGGAATCAGAAGATAGCATGAGGCAAAGGTATCCAGAGCTGTTCTAAGTTCGAGGACGAACTTTTTATAAGGTAGGGAGGATTGTAACACCCAATAATTTTCTGGTATTATTAGGGATTTTTCGGAATTTTTCTAGCAATTTTCGGAATTAAAAAAAAATTAAAGGGTCGAGTGGGGATTGATCTCGCGACCACGCGAGAAGCCAATCCCTAAGCAAGTCCAAGTAACCAGCTGGGCAAAGGTATCAAGCACAGAAAAGGATGAAGCGAAATAATATTATAGTTGATTTAGCCCGTTTCATGAAGAGGTATTTAAACTTCCACTTAAGTTGAATTAAGACCCCATTAGGGCTTGGAGGAGGTCGCACAAGCAGGGTGGGAGGCTGTGAAAAACAGGGAAGAAAAGGAGAGTTTTCTCCTCCTTCTTCTTCCTCTTGAAGTAGAAAACCTAAGGCTTCTTCCCTAGGGCCAAGGGTGAAGTTTTCTTGCAAAGGAAGAGGAAAAGAACCCTACGCTAGGAATTTTGAGATACTTAGTGAGTTTTCTCCAAGAAAAGGGTAAGTAAATCACTCACCTGCAATAGGAGTAGCTTCGCATGTAGTTTTCTTGATGTAGAACCTTGATTTTGAAATCTAAGTGCATGCTTGGAGAATATTGTTTATGGTGTGATTTAAGTTTCTCAAGAATACATGTTTTTAATCATAGAACTTGAATTGGAGTAGATTTTATATGTGTGATCTAATCATGAAAGGCCAAGTTCTTGAAAAGTCCCAAAGATGAGTTTTGGGTTAAGGGCACGCAAGGTGCTCGATGAAAGTTCCAAGTGAGAAAGGTAAAGTTTTGTAGTGCAAAAAGTTATGCAAAAAGAAAGTTAGCTTGATAAATACAAGCTTTATGAGTAAGAAAGTATTTTACTTTTGTAAAGTGACATGTACCGGGCAAAAGAGAGGCCCACAGAAAGTTAGAAAGAAGCTCTAATAGGGTGCGGTGGCTAGCTACCCCGAAATCTATTAGGGATGCGCGCATTGGTACACTGATACCAGGTACATTGTCAAGGCCTGAGAAAGTTGATTATTATTTTGAAGTATATGAGTATATGTAAGTGTTTTCAGTTTAAGCATGTGTTTTGCTAAGTATGTTAACATTGTTATGTTACAAGCATGTTAAAGAGCAAGAGCAAGGAAGTTAGTGGTTTAAAGTATGGAAATGCATAAGTAGCAAGTCTCAAAAGAAATTATGAGCATGTTAGATTTACCAATGTTTTAATGCTAGTAAATGTTTTCAAGCATGATTGAGCATGATAAGTATGTGAAAGTTTCCATGTGTAAGTATTTCAAAGTGCATGTGTTTTGAAGTAAGCATTATTTGAAAAGAGCATGTTCATCTCTTATCGTTTGGATTTGTGAGTTAGGATTTACTTACTAAGCAATTTGCTTATTAGTTGCATTTTCCTTCTATTGCAGATAAAGGCAAAGAAAAAGCATAAGTTAAGGAGGCGAAGGGACTTGCTTTGATGTTCAGTGGCGGCGGAACCGTGGGAAAGATCTTTGGGCTAAGTCTTGTAGAACATGTGTTTTGGTGTTTTGAAGTGGTAGAATGAATGACTTTGCTTAAACTATGCATAGAGGTTAAGTTTGGTACAAACTCTAGAGTGGTTTGCTTACGTTTTGATAGTTTTGTTAAATCTCGCAAGGATTCTAATTTCAAGTTATTGGATTCGTTTTGAGTTGCTAAAATGTTCATAAAACTAGTATAGAGTATAGAAATGGAGTTATGTCTTTGTATGTCTTGGAAGTATATGTTTTGTGGATCGTTGGAGATGGTTTTCAGGTCTGAAATGCAGGTTTTCAGGCGTGCCAGTCGACTGGTTAAGAACCAGTCGACTGCGATATCGAACAGAACCTACTGTTCGATGCACCAGTCGACTACCATGAGGCCAGTCGACTGGTGCCGGGCACAGAAAGTTTTTGTGGCCGATACCAGTCGACTGGCTATATAGCAGTCGACTGGTACCATTGAAAAGAAGTGGTATAGAGCAGCTGGTTAGTGCTTTAGTGTTACAACTAAGAGGTCTAGGGGTCAAATCTTGGCCAAGCTAATAAAATTAAAGTTTTTGCTTTATTTTGGCTGATTAGTACTTTAAACATGATTATGAATTGTTAGTTCAGCAAATAGCGAAATAAGAAATTTTAAATTCTCCCAGTTGGTTTAGCATTATAAGAAATCACTAATTAGTTAGTCAGTTAGTAGTAGCGATCCGCCTTAAAGTATAGTACCAGAAGGTGGGTCGTCACAAGTTAGACCAGAATTTTTTCAAGAAATAGTTTTGAAAATGAAATTTCATTAAAAGGTTTTGTCAAGGAAAGGGTTGATGATCCAATAGGCTACGGCCAAAGAAGGCCTAGTGCCTCGCCAAGACCTGGAAGCTAATTTTTGAAATTCAAATTCAAATTATTCTTTGTCAAATTCGAATCTAACACAAACATTCAGTTAATTGTAGAATCAAACATTTTTTTAAATCAAAATAAACTGCTTTCAAAATTAACTTAAGTTTTCAAAATAAATCATAATTTTTCAAAATAACTCTATTTACCAAAACCTGTCTCACAAAACCTGTAAGGCAAACGTGATTGCTAACCCTAGATTGGGTGAGACAGACTAGATTGTGAAAATCAATTTAAGCTATTCCTGATTCTAATTGGATCCAAATCAACAAAACTCTTTATGTGTAGGAACATAAAGATTTGGACCAATGGATATTGGATAGCGGTTGTTCCAGACACATGACTAGAGATAAATTGAAATTCACCAAACTCAAGTTCAAGAACCTAGGCTCAGTGGCATTTGGCAACAATGCTAAACTCAAGGTAATTGGGTCAGGTAACATTGAAAGTTCTTTTAGTTGAAAACTTCAAATTTAACTTACTTAGCATAAGTCAGTTATGTGATTCTGGTTATGTAGTTACCTTCAACAATTCTAACTGCCTGATTAGAAACCTGCAAGACTTAGAAATCATGCTTAAGGGCACTAGGAAAAATAATGTTTATACTATAAACCTACCCCTAGTACCTAAATGCATGTTAACTCAGTTAGAACAATCAAACCTCTGGCATAGGAGACTAGGTCACACTAACCTAAAAATTATTTCAAAAATCACCCAACTCGGCCTAATTAAAGGTATTCCTAAAATTAAAAATCATGAAAACTTAACATGTAAATCATGTAATCAAGGTAAACAAACCAGGTCTAGTCACCAACTAATCCAATCTGATCAAACTCAAACCACACTTGAGCTCCTGCACCTTAACCTATTTGATTCACATGGAGCCAAGTCACTAAGTGGAAACCGGTACTGCTTAGTAATAGTTGATGATTACTCCAGGTTTACCTGGGTTAGGTTTCTAAAGACAAAAGATGAAACCCTAAACCTATTCAATGAATTTTGTAAGTTAATTGAAAATCAAAACGATACTAAAATTAAAAGACTTAGGAGTGACCACGGGGGAGAGTTTGAAAATCAACGGTTCGAGGAATTCTGTAAAGTAAATGGGTACATACATGAATTTTCGTGTCCTAGAACCCCACAGCAAAATGGGATATTCGAAAGAAGAAATAGAACCCTACAGGAAGCCGCTAGGGCTATGCTCAACGAATTCAACCTAGTCAACCAATATTGGGCAGAAGCAGTTAGTACGGCTTGCTACATTCAAAATAGGGTCCTGATAAACAAGAGACACAACAAAACACCCTATGAATTATACTATCATAGACTGTTGGTGCAAGTTGCATCAATGATGTTCTCCTTTAAGTGTTTTAATATTTGACAATATACTTAAGTCAGTGATACATTGAACAGACAAAGAGGAGCAAAGGAGAAGTAACCTAAGTTGAAGAAAAGTCCTAGTTAATCTAGGCATCGAAACCCTAAGACCTGGCGAAGGGCTGCTGGGCACCTAGCGAAGGGCTGCTAGGCATCGAAACCCTAAGACCTGACGAAGGGCTGCTGGGCACCTAGCGAAGGGCTGCTAGGCATCGAAACCCTAAGACCTAGCGAAGGGCTGCTGGGTACCTAGCGAAGGGTTGCTGGGCATCGAAACCCTAAGACCTTGCGACGGGCTGCTGGGCACCTAGCGAAGGGCTGCTAGAAGTCTAAGACCTAGCGAAGGACTGCTTGGTACCGAAGACCTGACGAAGGATTGCTAGGCACCAGGCGAAGGACTGCTTGGTAACGAAGACCTAGCGAAGGGCTTCTAGGCACCTGGCGAAGGACTGCTAGGGAATGAAGTCTTGGCCAAAGGGACTGGGCAACTTAGCTGAGCGATGACTAAGGACAGGAGTAGAGACAGGTCAGGGTTTGAGCGTCTCGAGGTCCGGAAGTATCGGAAGCTAAGCAAAAGTCCACCCGAAGGACTGGGTGGCAATCGTCTCCTGAAAGGAGTAGGTGAAAGGCTAGTTCTCAAGGATGGGAACTTGTGCCGGTTTGACCTAGGGTTTCGTGGAGATCCAAAGTCCGAACCAAGTCCTTAAGGCTAATATTATATGTATATGTACTTTGTGTTTGTGTATCTTGCAGGTACCAAGATTGGAAGACAAAGCAAACTTGCTAGAGGCCTTGAAGCAGGGCGCCCCCAGTGTTGGGGGCGCCCATGCTAAAGCAAGAAAATGGCAGTCATGTTTGGTAAGCAGAATAGGTGTCAAGCGGGGCGCCCGGAGCGTCTGGGGCGCCCTGGTTCAAAGTTGTTTTTGCTGTTTCGAGTCCTAAACATAGATAAGCCTTCAAGGGGCGCCCGAGAGGTCCGAGGCGCCCTAGTCAAAGGTTTTATCAGCTGCGACGAGGTCGACGCGGGGATAAGATTTGACCGAGTTTATCGGGGCGCCCCCAGCGTCCAGGGCGCCCCCAGAAGTGCTATAAAAGGGGCTTTGACCCCTTTGCTTCAACAACAACTGCCAAGTGCCATTCTGATCACTCTGACCGACGACAACGCGCTAAAGACGAGGCTCTACGACCGGGAGGCTCCAGGAGGAAGTGCGCGGCACTTCGGAGGTCCAGATCGGCCGAGCTTCAAACTTGTTCTGTTCGGTTTGCTTTAATTATAATGCAATTAGTTTTCTATATTTGTGATTGCAATAATTGTACTGTAAGACGGGTTTCTCCGCCTCCGAAAATTCCGGAAAGGAGACCAATAGTGGACTCATGCCGAGTACATAGGCCTTGGACGTACTGACCCTGGGGGGTCGGGAACCAAGTAAATAAATCCCGCGTGTAAACTGTCTTTTGTTTTGTTCATTCTACTGCTTTTCCGCTGCTACTAACTCTGTGTCCAGAACGAACGAAAGTTTTCTACGAAGTTAACGAAAAGATTTTCACGATCGATATTCACCCCCCCTCTATCGACGGCACCGGTCCTACAATCGGTATCAGAGCCGAGCCGCTCTTCACCAGACTAACCGCCGACGGAGCAACGACGCCAGGAGTAGAGGGGGAGCTCAGGGGTGAAACAAGTATATTTTATTTAAATGTCTGTTTTTAAATTTCATATCACGTGCTTCACATGCAGGGAGAGAGGGCACTATAAAAATCAGTGCCCTACTCGTAAGACTCGATCTACACCACCGGCGGCAAAGGGGGCACCAGCGCCAGGAGTCCGAAAAAACAAAGATCACGTACAATGCTTCAAGTGCGAGAAGTACGGGCATTACAAAAATAAGTGTCCGGCGAAGGTACGCAAGGTTTATGTTCCAAAGATGTTACAAATTCCTGCACTGCCTTGTGATAATTTAGTTAATTTTTCTGATAAATTAGATTTACTGCTTAGTAAAATTAATTTTTTGCATCTCAAATTAGAAAATACAGATATGACTGAAATATCCAAAATTAACTATTTAATCCAGAACATCAATACAGTGATTTCTAAAATAAATTCTGATAATGTTACTTCTGGTAATTTTAATTCAAATAAACTTAATCCAGAAATTAATTCTGAAAATCTTAAGGATGATCCAGAAATTAATTTTGAAAATCTTAAGGATAATCTAGAAATTAATTCTGAAAATCTCAAAGATAATCCAGAAATTAATTCTGAAAATCTCAAAGATAATCCAGAAATTAATTCTGAAAATCTTAAGGATAATCTAGAGATTAATTTTGAATTTCTTGAAAATATTGAAGACGTGTCTAAGGATAATCTTGAAGACAAAATTCACCTAGATAATAACTTAACTATAGATGATCTTGAAAGTTATTACAAAACCCTAACTAGTGGCCGAAATTACTCCTTCTACTTTGAGGATACCAAAAGATATAATTTTGAGGATAAGGAGGATATGAAACTATCTAAGATCATGGCCATAATTAATAAATATTACAAACTTACAAATAAATCCGAATTGTTAGAAAATTTGAAAAGATAGATAAAGATGAAGCAGAAATTTTCGAAATAATGAAAATGATGGACTTAAATCCACAATTATTAATTAATTCAATTTAATTCAAATTAAATCTTAATCAAAATTAATTCAATTTAATTCAAATTAAATCTTAATTAAAATAAACACAAATTAAATCCAAATTAAATCTTAATTAAATTAAATTCAAATTAAATACAAATTAAATCTTAATTAAATTAAATCCAAATTAAATCTTAATTAAATTAAATCCAAATTAAATCTTAATTAAATTAAATTCAAATTAAATCCAAACTAAATCTTAATTAAATTAAATCCAAATTAAATCTTAATTAAATTAAATTCAAATTAAATCTTAATTAAATTAAATTCAAACTAAATTCAAATTAAATCTTAATTAAATTCAAACTAAATTCAAATTAAATCTTAATTAAATTCAAATTAAATACAAATTAAATCTTAATTAAATTAAATTCAAATTAAATCAAAATTAAATCTTAATTAAATTAAATTCAAATTAAATCAAAATTAAATCTTAATTAAATTCAAATTAAATCTTAATTAAATTCAAATTAAATCGTAATTAAATTCAAATTAAATCTTAATTAAATTCATATTAAATTAAATTTAAATTAAATTAAATTTAAATTAGATTAAATTCAAATTAACTTAAATTCAAATTAACTTAAATTCAAATTAATTCAATCAATTCAAACAAATTCAATTAAATTCGAATTAACTCAAATAATTCAAATTAAATCAAATAAATAAATTAAATCTAAATTAAATTTAAATTAAATCTAAATTCAATTCAAATTAAATCTTAATTAGTGTTAAACTTACGTAATTCAAATTAATTCAATTAATTAATAAATTTATCTTAATTAATTCAAATTCAATTAATTCAACATCAATTAATTCTTAATTAATTAATCCTTAATCAATATAATCTCTAACTAATCATTAAACTTGTACTAAAATAAAATTTTACCCAAACTATAACAATTAAAATTAATAACATTAAATATGTCAAAGTGGGTTGACATATTCGCGGGTTCACACGACATGTATCAAATCGAGAATTTGATACATCATTAGAAACTTAAATAAAATGATTGGACTTGCTTGACTCATGCATAATTGTCATGTCATGCATTTGCTACTTCTTTTAAATATATGGCATGTCATTCATATTTAAATTTTATGCATATATTAGAACGGCTATAGGAAAAAGAATAATTGAAACTTGATCAACCTGGTATTGGGTGGCGGTGAGATGATAGTACGTTAGGGAAGCCAATTCTAATAAGATCAAGTATACTTGGTCTCTTTAGACTAGTGAAACTAGCCGAAGCTACCGATCCAAGACCCAAACTAGTTAGACTAGAATTTTTCAAAAAGTAATTTTGAAAATGAAATTTCATTAAAAGGCTTTGTCAAGGAAAGGGTTGATGATCCAATAAGGCTACGGCCAAAAAAGGCCTAGTGCCTCGCTAAGACCTGGAAGCCAATTTTTGAAATTCAAATTCAAGTTACTTCTTGTCAAATTCAAATCTAACACAAGCTTCAATTAAATCTTAGAGTTAATAATAAATTAAGAAAAATGATTCAAGCATCTCACAATACACCTATAAGGCAACCATGCTTGCTGTATTGATACATCTAGAATGGGTGAGATGTTAAGGACTAATGAATTGATAAGCATGTTTCAAAATTGTCTTTCAAAATTGCTAGAATATTTTTCTAAAAATATATTTTCAAAATAGTGCTTCAACATAATAATGTTTGTATGGATTTCATGCTTGTTTGACTGCCAATACAGTATATGCTTTCAAAAATTATATTCTTTTGAAAAGTGTTTGACTCACACAATTAGACACAAGCCTCTTAGGACAATACTAAAGTTCCTTGAGGCACTTAGATAGAGTCAAATGGTATCGGGTACAGGAGGAGTGCTTTTTATTTTTTAAATGATTTTCAAAAACTGCACTTTAAACATTACTATCATTTGAAAAATACTTTTCGAAAACTGTGCTTTAAATCATTATTACTTGTATTTTCAAAAAGGGTTTATGTTGTAAAAATTATATGTTCAAAAATTTACCTGTTTCTTTGACTTTGATAAACCCTAAAGAAACAGAGGAAAGGTCCACTTCATGATCTTCAAGGACTCCTAGGATGTGTCAAATTTAGGGGGAGTCTGAGTCAAAAGAAAATTTTCAAAAAAGTTTTTTTTTGGTAATTATTCATTTTTTTGTTAAATATTTATTTTTAATCTGAATCAAACCTTAAGACTCAGAGGAAGAGTACTTGTGGTCAACAAGCTTCCCAGGACTGAGTCAAATTTAGGGGGAGGTCAAATTAAAAAAATTATTTAATAACATGTTTTCATGTCTTCAAAATCTTGCTAAAAATCTAAGTCTTTCAAAATACTATTATTCTATTTGTTAGAATTTGTGTGACTTATGAAATTATTTTTGAAATAATGTTTACTTGGGTTGGAGAATTTCCAGGACACTTAGGAAATGTCCTTGTAGTCAACAAGGTTTTCCAGGATGGTGTCAGACTGGAAAATAAACCAAGCCAAGTAAAATATTGGATCTTCAAAAGTTCACACATTTTTCAAAATCCACTAGCATATATTTTCAAAAGTATTATCATTTTTGGCAAAACTCTGTTAATATTTACTTGAGTTTAAAAAATTTCCAGGACACTTAGGAAATGTCCTTGTGGTTAACAAGGTTTCATAGGATTGTGTCAGACTGGAAAAGAAACCTAGTCAAGTAAAATATTATGTTTCAAAAATCACTTATATTTTTCAAAGTCTCATCTTTTTCAAAAATAGATAGTACTTGCAAAATATGCATAATATTTATATTTTCCAAAATAGCATTCTTTCTTCCAAAAGTACTTAATTTTTCAAAAAATTCAATATATTTTTCAAAGGTACTTATATTACATAATCTTTCAAAAGTACATAGCATCTTTTTCAAAATTATGCATTTTTCAAAAAAAATGCAATATATCATTCAAAATGTCATGCTTTCAAAAATTCTGCACTAAGTATGTTCAAAAAGAACTAAAAGTATTCATTGTTGGTGCAAGTATTTTCTTAAAGTTTTTTGATGTATGACAAAGGGGGAGAGGTGTGCTTAAGTTAGAAAACTTTTCTCCCAAAGATCAAAAATACAGTTTCAAAACTTATATCTTTTTTTTGGTTTTTTTATCCCAAGGATAGTAAGTTAGCCCCTTCAACCAATCTAACTTAAGTTATTGTCAAACATCAAAAAGGGGGAGATTATTGGTGCAAGTTGCATCAATGATGTTCTCCTTTAAGTGTTTTAATATTTGACAATATACTTAAGTCAGTGATACATTAAACAGACAAAGGGGAGCAAAGGAGAAGTAACCTAAGTTGAAGAAAAGTCCTAGTTAATCTAGGCATCGAAACCCTAAGACCTGGCGAAGGGCTGCTAGGCACCTAGCGAAGGGCTGCTAGGCATCGAAACCCTAAGACCTGGCGAAGGGCTGCTGGGCACCTAGCGAAGGGCTGCTAGGCATCGAAACCCTAAGACCTGGCGACGGGCTGCTGGGCACCTAGCGAAGGGCTGCTAGAAGTCTAAGACCTAGCGAAGGACTGCTAGAAGTCTAAGACCTAGCGAAGGACTACTAGGCACCAAGCGAAGGACTGCTTGGTACCGAAGACCTGGCAAAGGATTGCTAGGCACCAGGCGAAGGACTGCTAGGTAACGAAGACCTAGCGAAGGGCTGCTAGGCACCTGGTGAAGGACTGCTAGGGAATGAAGTCTTGGCCCAAGGGACTGGGCAACTTAGCTGAGCGATGACTAAGGACAGGAGTAGAGACGGGTCAGGGTTTGAGCGTCTCGAGGTCCGGAAGTATCGAAAGCTAAGCAAAAGTCCACCCGAAGGACTGGGTGGCAATCGTCTCCTGAAAGGAGTAGGTGAAAGGCTAGTTCTCGGGGATGGGAACTTGTGCCGGTTCGACCTAGGGTTTCGTGGAGATCCGAAGTCCAAATCAAGTCCTTAAGGCTAATATTATATGTATATGTGCTTTGTGTTTGTGTATCTTGCAGGTACCAAGATTGGAAGACAAAGCAAACTTGCTGGAGGCCCTGAAGCAGGGCGCCCCCAACACAGGGCGCCCCCAGTGTTGGGGGCGCCCAAGCTAAAGCAAGAAAATGGCAGTCTTGTTTGGTAAGCAGAATAGGTGTCAAGCGGGGCGCCCGGAGCGTCCGGGGCGCCCTGGTTCAAAGCTGTTTTTGCTGTTTCGAGTCCGAAACACAGATAAGTCTTCATGAGGGCGCCCGGGAGGTCCGGGGCGCCCTGGTCAAAGGTTTTATCAGCTACGACGAGGTCGACGCGGGGATAAGATTTGACCGGGTTTATCGGGGCGCCCCAGCGTCCAGGGCGCCCCAGAAGTGCTATAAAAGGGGCTTCGACCCCTCTGCTTCAACAACAACTGCCAAGTGCCATTCTGATCACTCTGACCGACGACAACGCGCTAAAGATGAGGCTCTACAACCGAGAGGCTCCAGGAGGAAGTGCGCGGCACTTCGGAGGTCTAGATCGGCCGAGCTTCAAACTTGTTCTGTTCGGTTTGCTTTAATTATACTGCAATTAGTTTTCTATATTTGTGATTGCAATAATTGTACTATAAGACGGATTTCTCCGCCTCCGAAAATTCCGGAAAGGAGACCAATAGTGGACTCACGCCGAGTACATAGGCCTTGGACGTACTGACCCTGGGGGGTCGGGAACCAAGTAAATAAATCCCGCGTGTAAACTGTCTTTTGTTTTGTTTGTTCTACTGCTTTTCCGCTGCTACTAACTCTGTATCCAGAACGAACGAAAGTTTTCTACGAAGTTAACGAAAAGATTTTCACGATCGATATTCACCCCCCCCTCTATCGACGGCACCGGTCTTACATAGACTTCCAAATCTACACTACCTAAGAGTCTTTGGATGCAATGTCCATATCCTAAACACCAAAGACTATCTAGGAAAATTCCAGTCTAAGTCAACCCCAAGCATCTTCTTAGGATACTCAACAACGAGTAGAGCATATAGGGTTTACAACAAACAAACTAAGAAAATTGAAGAAACAACTAATCTAATATTTGATCAAGAAATTAACTCGAAATCTGACAATCCAAATCTGGCTTCATCAAATACTGATCAAGAAGATAATCAACAAGTTGTTGAATCCTAAATTGAACTCATAAACGAACTAACTATTGAACCAACGACTGAGTCAAATCAACCAACTATTGAACCAATAATTGAACCATCTCAAAGAGTTGAATCAAATAGTGAACCAAACCGACCAGCTGGACCTGAGACTGAACCAACTTCTAGAAAAACCAAGAAACCCAGACTCAGTGATCCAACCGATCAAATTGTGGGTGATCCAACTCTAAGAGTCAGAACTAGCTCTTCCTATAGAAACCTTAGTCAAATAGCAATGATTTCAAAAATAGAACCTAAGACTATAGAAGAAGCCTACCTGATCCTGATTGGATCATAGCTATGCAAGAAGAGTTAGCCCAATTTGAGAGGAACCAAGTCTGGGAACTAGTACCTAAACCTGAAGGCAAATCCATCATTGACACTAAGTGGGTTTTTAGGAATAAGCTAAATGATCAAGGAGAAATAGTCAGAAATAAAGCCCGCTTAGTAGCGAAAGGATTCAGCCAAGTAGAAGGGTTAGATTACGACGAAACATATGCCCCAGTAGCTAGACTTGAGTCCATTAGGATGTTATTAGCCTTTGCATCCCACAAAGGATTCAAACTATATCAAATGGATGTAAAGTCAGCCTTTCTAAATAGATTCATTAAAGAAGAAGTCTATGTAGGACAACCCCCCGGGTTTGAGGACTTAGAAAGACCTGACTGAAGGATCGTCTAGGGCGTGCAGAGGGGGGGTGAATGCACTTTTTCGATCGTTTTGATCTCTACAGAATTGTTAGCGCAGCGGAAATAATATGCAAAAGAAATAACAATGCTAACAAAAATATTTTACTTGGTATCCACCCAGATGGGTGACTAATCCAAGGATCCACGCTGCGAGCACACTTTCACTATGAAAACCTCCTTTAGGTGGAGAAACCTTTACAACGGCGATCTTCCTCTTTACAGAATAGATTAGAATGAGTGAGAGGAAGCAAAAAGCTTTTCAATTTGGCAGCACTTCGTTACTGTACGGAATTGTACCGTGCACGTGTAACGAGGAGCTCCTTTTATAGGTGAAAAGGACAGATTCGTAGTCTGTCCAACCCCGTACCAGTCGACTGCCCCGAGGGCAGTCGATTGGCCCGACATTAAATGTCGTCCAACAGCTAGTTAACAACTAGCCAACGGCTAGTCTCCGGGTATACCAGTCGACTGCCCCAAGGCCAGTCGACTGGTCCGAAGCTGCGAACTTTCTGTGGGTTTTGGCAGTCGACTGCCTCTGGACCAGTCGACTGCCCTGCCTCCCAGCTCAGCTCCAGCCACTCCGGACCTTCTCCTTCGCATATGCCTTCAGGTCTGCTCCCTTGGTTCGCCCTTTGAAGTCCGCTTCCTCTGGCTATCGTCCCTCAAATGCGCACGCAAGCCTTCCCTTGGCTTGCCTCCATGCCACCCTTCACGTGTGCCCTTAAAGTCCACTTCCCGGCTTGCCCTTGGAGCTCTCCTCCCTCAGCTCTCGTCCCTCGGATAGGTCCACCAAGTGTGATTCTCCAAGTCCTGCAAACTCAATCACACAAATCAAATACAACATAACACTCTAACATTAAACCTATTCGCCCACACATCAAAACCATGATCTTCCAATCATTTAAGGGCCGATTGCCTCAACAATCTCCCCCTTTTTGATGTGTGGCAATTTGTTTAAGTTAGAGATAAATAACAGCAATAGCAATAGCAAAAGATAGCAATTGAAACATTATGAGACATAATAACCCTAAGAGGTAACCTCCCCCTTAACCTATGTCTTCTCCCAATTTTCAATTCTAATCACATTCCAAGTTAAGTTTCCACTTAACAACACCAATATATATAAGAATATAAGACATATCAGAACCTAAGAGGTACCTCCCCCTTAATTCATGTCTTCTTCTCCAAATTTTAACCTTTCAAGGTCTAAATTAGGCAAAATACCTAAAATCATCCATTTTAAGTCAAAATTCTAACTTAAACCACCCATTCTCCCCCTTTGACACCATCAAAATGATTGCCTCAAGCAACCAACCCCTATGGCATCAAATGTGAGAATTATTTATTTCTGAAATTTCTCACAGTGGTTGAAAAACAGGCGTGCCAGTCGACTGCCCATAGGGCAGTCGACTGATACGCTATCAGTCTGATATTTCAGGTTTTCTGTCGAATTTCAAAAACTTCCAGAAAATTCCAAAAAATTCCAAAAATTGTAAAACTTTGCATACATGTTTGAAATGTTATACTCTATCAGGGAAAAATAGTAAACCATATAAAATTTCAAACATGCATGGCTTTTGATAAAAATCCAAATGTTTTTAAAATCACTACATTTTGTATCAACCTTCGAAATCAATTTTGCAATCATATGTCTTTTAAACACATGGCAAAGTATGTAAGACATAAAATAGTTTTCAAAGGTTTAAAATGTCCAACTATGATCTTTGGCAAAGTGTCCATTGATTAAACACTTGCCTCCCCCATAGTTGGTCTAGTTTTGATATTTTGATACTTTTAATGGTTCAACAATGTGCCACAAGCACAAGTGAGCCAAATGTATCACCCTAATGGATCAAGCACCCTTTTTCAAAGCTAATGTGTCCAAGTTCATTCTATACTTCCACAAAACACATTCCAAGGCCTCTTCTTAAGGATGTAAACTCCGATTCGGGAAGAGGCTTGGTAAAGATGTCGGCTAGGTTCAACTTTGATTCAACATAGTGTAGTTCTATGTCTCCCCTTGCCACATGGTCTCTAATGAAGTGATGTTTCACTTCAATGTGTTTTGTCCTAGAATGATGAACCGGATTTTTAGTTAAATTGATTGTGCTTACATTATCACACAAGACTTTGACCTTGGTGTAATGTAGCTCATAGTCCTCTAAGGTGTGCATGATCCAAAGGAGTTGGGAAACACACCCACCCATTGCCACATATTCTGCCTCCGTTGTTGATAGGGCAACGCATGGTTGTTTCCTACTACTCTAACTAACTAAAGAAGACCCAAGGAATTAACACCCTCCACTTGTACTTTTCCTATCTAACTTACAACCCGCATAGTCCGAGTCGGTGTATCCAATTAGATCAACACTAGGGGTTCTAGGATACCAAAGTCTGACATTGAGGGTACCTTTCAGATACCTTAGGATCCTCTTGACTACAACCAAATAGGACTCTTTGGCACAAGATTGGTACCTTGCACACATACCTACCGCAAAAAGTATGTCGGGTCTACTAGCGGTTAGGTATAGGAGGCTACCTATTATGCTCCTATATTGTTTAGAGTCTATCATTTTCCCTTCAATGTCACTGTCCATTTTCACATTGGTTCCTATGGGTGTAGATGCTTCCTTAGCATGTTCTAAACTAAATTTCTTTAGCATCTCTTTAGCATATTTGGTTTGAAATACATGTGTACCTTCATTAGTTTGCTTAACTTGAAGGCCTAAGAAAAAGGTTAACTCTCCTACAAGACTCATCTCAAATTCATCTTCCATACATTTGATGAATTCTTGTAGGAAGTCATGATTTGTTGACCCAAAAATGATATCGTCTACATAGACTTGGGCAACAAATATGTCCTTATCCTTAGTTTTTAGGAACAATGTAGGGTCAATTGATCCTCTCTTAAACCCCTTACACACTAAAAATGAAGAGAGCCTCTCATACCAAGCCCGGGGAGCTTATTTCAATCCATACAAGGCTTTTCTTAATTTGAACACGTGTCTTGGATAGTTAGGGTCCTCAAACCCGGGGGGTTGTTCTACATAAACCTCTTCCTTAATAATCCCATTTAGGAATGCCGACTTCACATCCATTTGGTGAAGTGTGAAACCCATGTGAGCGGCATAGGCTAGTAGAATTCTAATTGATTCTAACCTAGCTACGGGGGCATAGGTCTCATCATAATCTAATCCCTCAACTTGGTTAAACCCCTAGCTACCAATCTAGCCTTATTCCTAGTGATTTTACCTTAGTCATCTAGTTTGTTCCTAAAACCCCATCTTGTGGTTACAATGGTACAATCAGTGGGCCTAGGAACTAACTCCCAAACTTCACTCCTCTCAAATTGGTTTAGCTCTTCTTGCATGGCCAAGACCCAATCAACATCTCCCAATGCTTCATCAATGGTCTTGGGTTCTAATTGGGAGATTAGAGCTATTTGACTAGTTTGATCCCTAAAGTAGGACCTAGTCCTTACTCCTTGAGTGACATCACCCACTATTTGGTCAATAGGGTGATCATGGTGATGTCTCAAAGGTCTGGATGTTGTAGGTTCATTTACTCCTTCTTCCTCATCTTCTAGTGTATTTCTTACTCCCCCTTGATCATTGCCCTCCAAATGTAGGTCTTTGATTCTTTGGGCAAGGGGTTGGACCTCTTCTATATCCTTATCAATAGAAGCCTTTCTAGGGTAGGTACTAGTAGTTTCATCAAATTTGACATTTGAGGACTCCTCAATCACTTTTGTCCTCTTGTTGTACACTCTATAACCCCTACTAGTCAATGAATACCCTACTAAGATTCCTTCATCGGCTTTTGACTCAAATTTTCTTAGGTCGTCTTTGGTGTTTAAGATGTAAACTTTACATCCAAAGACCCTAAAATAGTGGACTTGGGGTACCCTTCCATTCCATAGTTCAAAGGGTGTTTTTCCTAAAAACTTATGTACCAACACCCAGTTTTGAATATAGCAAGCGGTGTTAACCGCTTCGGCCCAAAAATAGCTAGGAAAAGAGTATGCATTAAGCATAGTCCTAGCAGCTTCTTGTAGGGCTCGGTTTTTCCTCTCAACTACCCCATTTTGTTGAGGAGTCCTTGGGCATGAAAACTCATGCTTGTACCCATTTTCAACACAAAATTGTGTGAAACCAGCGTTTTGGAACTCCCCACCATGGTCACTCCTAATTCGGTTTATTTTGATGTTCTTTTCATTTTCTACCCTCTTACTAAATCCTATGAAGATCTCTAGGGTATCATCCTTATGTTTCAAGAAATAAACTCATGTGAATCTAGAGAAGTCATCTACTATTACAAGGCAATATTTACTCCCCACAAGTGAGGGAGTACTATGGCAATCAAACAAGTCTATATGCAAAAGTTCTAAAGGTAAGGAGGTGGTGATTAGAGTTTTACCTTTGTGTGATGCTTTGGATTGCTTACTCTCTTGGCATGCATCACACAACTTGTTCTTTTCGTACTTGATCATTGGAAGCCCCTTCGCCAACTCTTCCTTGGCCACTCTTGCAATGTTTCTCATGTTGACGTATCCAAGTCTCCGGTGCCACAACCACCCTTCTTCTTCATTAGACATGAGACACTTAACAACATTGTTAGTAGCATAAGATAGATCAAGATAATATAAGTTTGTCTCTCTAAACCCTTCTAATATGATAGTGTTTGATTCACTTTGCCTTATTACACATTTCTTAGCATGAAATTCTACTCTAAAACCAGCATCACATAGTTGACTCACACTTAATAAATTAAACTTCATATCTTTGATTAAAAGTACCTTATGAATCGAAATAGTAGGAGATACCTCAATTGTGCCCCTACCAATGATCCTCAACTTTCCACTATTCCCAAAGGAGACCGTCCCTTCTCTTAGGTAGCTAATAGTGGTGAACTTGCTCACATCCCCGGTCATGTGTCTTGAGCATCCACTATCTACTATCCACAAGGTTGGGGCCTCCTTCACCTTTACCTAGACAACATGGAAAACATACTCTTTCGGTACCCATATTTTTGATCCATAAGCATCATTTAGAAATTTCTTAGGTACCCATGCCTTCTTTGTGGTTCCCTTTGCCCCTAGTTCCTAGATGCACCAATCCTACGGGTAAGTGAGACGAATGCTACTTCCTTGGTCTTAGGTTTATAACCCAATCCGGCCTTGTTATATACAGCCCTTTGACTGTTGATGATCATATCAAGGTTACTTGATCCTACTTGGAATTTCCTAAGGGCCTTTGTGAGGTCATCTACTTGTTTCCTTAACTCCTTATTTTCATTTTCAATATGTGAAACATGTGAAGAGGTAGAGCTAGCATGCAAATCTTTAAGTTTAATAGCTTCTACTCTAAGCATGGCAATTTGTTCCTTAAGATCCTTAATTTTACTTCTAGCCTTAGCTAAATCCATGTTCGTGCTAGAAATTATTTTCACTAAGGTAGAGGAGGGTAAGTGGTATACCCCACTTACCGAAGCTTCTGACTCTGACGATGATGAGGTATCGTCAAAAGTCACCTGTAACAGGGTGGACTATAAAGGCGATCACTGGGTATGTAATGAATTATACGGAGGGATGTGAGTGATGTAGATGGGATCTATCCCTCCCATATGATGGGAGTGATATCTATGGGCCCCTTGATCGAGTAGGACTACTAAAACGCATGATCATGCTCAAATGAGTCAATATGAGATATTGAGCTCATTTGTTTGAGTGAGTCTACTCGGGGATCAAGAAACACAAAGATTGATCGAGGATGGCACGGTCTATGTCTCATTGGTCAATCTAGATATCAAGGATAGAAGGACAAAGTCATACATTATCATAGTCACGGAGGTTTAGTCGGATCTTGACTTTCTTGTTACTTAGGTAGCAATGATGCATTGCTAGATACCGCTCATTGCTTATGTGTCTAAAGCGTTTAGGCGTATTGCCAACGTCACGAGAACCTATTGGGTCATACACTAAGGACATGATGCTTCGAGAGCCCGAGTTGGGAACTCGGGAGATCTGAGCCCGAGTTAGGAACTCGGGAGGTCAGTTCGGGAGCCCGAGTTAGGAACTCAGGAGGTCAGTTTGGGAGCTTGAGTTGGGAACTCGGGAGCGTGGGTTGGGAGTTCGGCACTCGGTAGACTGAGCTGGGAGCTCGGCAGACTGGGTCGGGAGCTCGGCACTCGGCAGATTGGGCTGGGAGCTCGGCAGACTGGGCTAGGAGCTCGGCAGACTGGGTCGAGAGCTCGGCAATCGGCAGACTTGGTCGGGAGCTCGGGGACTTGGTCGGCAGACTTGGTCGGGAGCCCGAGGACTTGCTCGGGAGACCTTGTCGGAAGCCCGAGAGGCCCGATCGGAATTGCATGGAAATTCATTAAAGTGTTTAATGAAGGAAAGAGAAAAGTCTTTCTTCATTGGATGAAGAGGAGATGAAGAGTCACATGAAAAGATGTGCTCTTTATTGGCTTTAATGAAGGGAAGTCAAAGAGACAAAAGACTCTTCATATTCATGGGATGAATATAAAAGAGGGTCTAGTCATTTTTGAATGAAGGAAGTGTGTTTTTCTTTCTTCCCTTCCTCTCTTCTTCCTCTCCTCCCTCTTGGCCGAAACTCTTGTGGGTTCTTGGTGATCTTGTGAACTACCTCAAGTTGCTAGCACAACTAAGGTAGTTCTCCCGAAGTTGAGAGATTGTGTCCGTGTGGATATGAATAGAGGCACGGACACTTGAACGTGCAAGAGATCCGGCGCATCTTGGACGAGCGGGATAAGCAAAGGGCACGCTCCAAAGGTATACACTATAGATAGATCTATTAGATAGATGAACTTCATACGAGTTTTTCTTTCGCATGGATCGCTCGTGGGTTCTTGTTTCCACTGCGTTTTGTGTTTTGGTGCCGGGAGAACCCAACATGAGAATCACAATATACACTACTTTAGAAATCGAAAATAAATTCATTCCTCAAAACATTTAATTTTCGAAATCAACCAACATCTCAAACACCAAGAATTTGCATGCCACGTTAGTGTGGACGTATACAAACTCTACATTCGTTAGAGAAGGTTTTACCCATTAGTCTTTACTATCTTGTCAACCTGACTTTTTGACAAGTAAGACTAATAGTTGGTCAACTTTGGCCCTACAAGTTATTAGCAGTGACTCCGTTGGGGAGAATATTAATAATTGTATCTATGTGTTCACCATTGCATGACAGTAAGGGAACCACATAGGAACATGTGCCTTCCGTTGGGGAAGTACACACGCTCTTCAATAATCCCCTATAATCTTTTCTGAACTTGTGATCCACAGAATAAGTCTATCCGTTATGGAGGAAGGCACTCAGAGCCAACGCGCGGGCTTATTCGCACCACATATAAGACTACAATGGAGGCCGTGGGACCCTTAGGATCCGGGTCCCTCTCCCACTTAGTAGTTTATCTCAAGGAATTTTACTAGCACAACCACACAACCAAGCACATAACCAATAACATGAAAAAAAAACATAAAGAAAATCCTAGATTTTCCAACTTTCATGGCCCTTGGTCTCTAATGCGCCTCCAGTCGTGTCATCACTTCATCTGCTCCTCCCTTCCTTCTGTGCCAGCTTCCTCGAGGGATCTCCAAGCCGAAATGAATAGCTAATTATTTACATCATCGATCCTATACTCCACGAGGGAGTGTACATGAATTCTAGATCAACTTTAAAATAAAAAGCTAGGCTAAACATGTGTCATATTTAATTACAAAAAATTAAATACCTAGCCTCGTCAACCCCGAGGATTTAATTAATTACAACAATTTGTATATCAATCACACAACAACACATATTTGGCCATGAAGTTGGAATCTCTTGCCTGCAACACAAAATTAGCCTACGTACATCCACGCATCATCCAGCAAAATAACACGTATGATAAATGCAAAAATTAACCAATCCTAAACACACAAAGCCGGAAACCTCAGCTCTGATATCAATTGTTGGGTATAGCTTGACGGGGTTCCTAAGCAAATACGTAGTCGATCTGAGAGACATCTCCATGTCCACGGATTAAAACTTTAATCCGAATAGAGAGTCGTCTCCCATCAACCGTCTCGTGTCATATCGAACGATCCAAATTACAACTTGGCCAATTACCAAAATCGGCCTTGTAATTTGCTCGACCGTTCGATCGCGAAAAAGGCGATGAGTTGATTGTCGGCTTTTGTGTTTAAGGTCGGGGTCCAGTTAATAATTTATTCATCAAGATTTGGAATCAAAATAATAAATTATTAAACATAAAATGATGAGATATATAATCAAAGTACAAAATTGCCATAAGGAAATACAAAGGAGCATGGGGAAAGATATACCTTTCCGATCACCTCGCGGTCTTCTACCTTATGTCCCACCCTTCGCGGACGTCGTGTGGGCGACGATCTACCGCGAACCGAGATCACTCAAGGCTCTCCAATCAATAACACTTTCTTCTTCCTTCTAGCCAAACCCAAACCCTAGACCTAGGGTTGGCGCCGCCGCCCACCTTGCTTCCTTCTCCTTTGTGCCGCCGGCCAAAGGTGACCACCAAGGCCACACCGACCAGAAGCAACCCTTGAGAAGGAGGTGAGGAAGAAGATGAAGGGAAAAGAGAGCTTCCTTTCCCATCCTACCCAAGCCGAGAGCCCCTTTCCTCTTTTGCTTGCGCCGCCGCTGCCCAAGGGCTTGCGCCGCCTCTCGCCGGCCGCCGGAGCTCCCTCCCTCACCGACACACACCACAAAAGGGAGAAGACCCTCCTCCCTTTGTCTAGTGGTGGTAACCTGTGATATGGCTAAGGGAAGAAGAAGAGAAGAGAAGAGGATCCCTTCCTCTCCTTGTCGTGACCTAGGAGAGAGAAAAGAGAGAGAGGAGAGATTGCTTGGGTTGTGGATTGATCCTAATATTTATAGGGAGTAATTCCTTAATTAATCAGAGATTAATTCCTTAAATAATCAAAGATTATTCCCTCAATTAATCAGAGATTAATTCCTTAAATAACCGGCCTTGTATCATGACTCCTATGGGGTATTTATTGGGCTAAGATAGGGACCAAGAAGAGGAGTTGGATCTTGGCCCGTTAATGGATCTAAACTCGATCCATTAATTAAGATTCATTCCATTAAAGGATCTTAATTAAACTTCCTCACCAACCCCCATATTTTCATATAGGCTCCACATATTACGAGTCGTCCATCCCCTCGTGTTTAAGATCTCGAATCTTTTGGATCCTTGATTAGTACCACTCAACCTTATCATCGTGCCGGATCAAATCCACCTACAGGGTTTAGCATGATGAACCTTTTGAGCTCATCAAGGGGGCATCATCATCCTGACTCACCAGGACACGGATTCCGTCAATAATCATCGGCACATCATATTATTAATATTATCTCCCAACTTACCGGGCATGTCGATCTAACAGAATAGATCTCGCCCATTGGTAAATCAACGAAATAATAATTAATAATATATGCCCGATATTATTTCGGGATTAAGGGATCGTACTCTATAATATAAACTGAGGTCCTATCCAATTATCAAGTCAGTACATATTGGATAACCTCGAGTTTCGGTCCTGCTCAATGTACACAATGCACACTAGTGTAATTCTATGGTCATGACCAACCACACCTAACTATACTACAACCATCCCGATGGGTTGTCCATGTAACACCCGTAAAATCCTCTCAATTTTTACATGAACACTAATATGAATATTAGTACAATTCTTAATGGATTGTAGGTGGAATTATAGTATAATTCTTAATGGGCATTATATGGGCTTTTCAAAAAAAATTAAATAAATAAAAGGGGAAAGAACCAAAAAATAGCATTTGTCAAGGTTTGAACCTTGGACCTTAGTTAGAAGCAAAGACTTATGATGCATGTGATAACCAGTCACCCCAGCAAGGGTGTGCTGTTAGAGAGGAGAGGAAAATTTTAGTTAAGGGTAGGGATGTGAAGAGGCACCATGTGAAAAAGGTGAAGAGGCACTTGTGAAGAGACAAAAGGCATTATAAATTGTCCTCTTTTTCCTCCTTCTTCCACCCCACCGAATCTCCCTCTCCCTCTCCCATTTCCAAAAATCTCATCTAGGGGCTCTCTCCTAGAAAGTTTCACAAGGGAGATCTCTTGAAGACTTAAGACCCCTTATAAGATGAGAAGAACAAAGGAGATCCTAAGAGCAAGGAGGTCTTCATCGCTCTCAATTTAAGGGTATATAGATTGGTGGTAACCAAGCAAAAGAGGTAAGTCTCCCCTCACCTGTAGTATAATTGCTTTGGGTGTTATGTTGCTTAAATCATAGTGTAGGCCCCTTGAAGGTTTCGGCCAAGCCCTAAAACTATGATTAGGATCAAGTTAAACCCCCAACTATGCTTGCTAATGATTTCCTATGATATGATATGTGTTATATGAATATTATATGATTTTTATGTCACATAGGGTTGCTTGAAAGTTTCGGCCAAGTCCTAGTTTTAGGCTTAGGAGGAGGCTAAAAACCCTAAGTATGCTTCCTATTGGCTTAAGAGATCAAGAACATATTTCCATAATTCATCAAATGACATAATAATGTTGGCATACTTCTATGTTACTTTATGATTATGTTAGGCCTTATTCATGTATGCTTTATGTTATGCTTCATGTATCATGATTATGTTTAGGCCCTTTAGGGCATACCTATGTTATGCATGACTTATGAATGATGGAATGCCTAAAAGATGCTAAGAGCATTCTTTATGAAAAGAAAGGAAACATGATAAGCTATTTTACTTTTGTATGGGCTTGTACCGGACCCTAAAAAGGTCCTTAGGATGGGCTCCTATGTTGCCCCTAGGCCGAAGGTTGCCTAGTTCTCTAGTAGGTCGGGATTAGCTATCTCGTATCTACTTAAGGGATGCGCGTAAATTATGAATGTGGTACAATGTCGAGCCTTATGTTGAGAGTTATGTTCAAATACTTATACATATATGATTTCAAAGAAACATCCCTCATACATAAAGACATTTATCTCATATTATGTGCCTACTTGAATTACAATACTTGAAGTTGAAGTACTCTTGTGATATGAATCTTCTTTCCATATGTTGTTGTTTAATTTTCTCTATGTCCAATTCATGACGCATGGTTTTTATGAGTAGGAAAGGATCTTACTAAGCCTATATGCTTATAGTTTAATGTTTTCCTTATACTGTAGAAAAGGGTAAGGGCATGCTAAACTAAAGGGAGCAGAAGGAGGGCAAAGATGTGTGTGGCAGTGGCATGGTGGAAGAGATCCTGTTACTTATGCTTGCTTATGAATCAAGAATTTACCCATGTCTTAAGTTTCCGCATTGTTACACTTTTTGATGCTAGATTATCATACTAATATGTCATACTATGTTTTATGTTTGGTCGTACAGTACAACATACTATGCTATGTTTTGTGTTCATTTCTAAAATACAATATTTCACAACTAGCACTTGTCATGGAATTCATGTTTAGAGCTTGCTTGTTTAAAGACTCAATATGAATTATGTAACATGCTCTAGGGTGTTGGAGTTTGATGCCTACACAGTTCGATTCGTACCATTAAATTCCATGTGTAAACTGTAAAACCTATGTTAATGCTCACCTGCTTTTATGGGGTGTTCGTACTCACATGTCACAGGTTAGGCCGTAGGTTGTAGTGATCTAGGATTCCTCTCATATAATGTCATGCTTGCTTAGTAACTCATTCCCCATCTTATATACCGTACTTTCACATGATTGCATAATGTACTTCTTGAGTTAAAAGTTTGATCCAAGTTATGCACATAAATACCAAGCATGCTCCCATGATGTAAGATGTGTTTACATGTTTTAAATTATTCCATTGCGTTAAGGTATATATATATATATGTATGTATGTTCGCGTAACACTGCCTTTCCCTTTTTATAAGGATAGGAGGGGCAGGCGTTACAATCAGTACAAATATAAACTGAGATCCTATCCAATTATCTAGTCAGTACAAATCGGATAACCTCAGGTTTTGGTTCTGCTCAATGTACTCATAGCACACTAGCGTAATTCTATAGTCAAGATCAACCACACCTAATTACAATACAATCATCCCGATGGGTTGTCCAATTCCATCTCGGTTATGGCCTCTTATTTATACTAAGCAAGGAACTGATAACACGATCTTTCATGTGACACCACACACCATGTTATCTACAATGCAAAGTAATTGGACTTCGTGTATGTACTATTATAAACAAACACCTAGTGTAGTCGTGATTCTCTTTCATAATCAAGATGTTCATATAATAAAAGTCATGTCTTTCAGTATACACATCTTACATAATCCAATCTTCATCAGTGTAGTCATACATGTCCCGTATAGGTTGATTATGAAGCGAGGTTGAGATTGATGTCATATAGCGGATTGGGTTGAGGAAATCATTGTCAGACTCAGTTTCTCCAAGGCCGGTTCCATTGACCGAGGTACAGAGGCCCATGGGCTTGCAGTCCCAGCATGGTCGTTCCCAAGAGTTGCCCAATCTGAGACGTCCTCTTCAATCGAGTGGCACCAGCCTTCTTGGAGAATCTCCTCTTTTCCATACGATCATGCCTCCCCAAAACTTGGTTTTCTCAAGTTGTTCTCTAGAAAAATTATAAATCTTGAAATTCTCTTCAATTTTAATTTAGAGGACATCCAGAGATTTCAACCGAGCAAGAAGTTATGGTCGTTTCAAGATTGGTCTACAGTGCAGTCCTCTTCATGGGTGTGGCTCCTTCGCATACGTCCTATCAACGAAAACCAACAAAGAGCAGTTTTTCGAACCAAGATAGTAAAAGTAGTAAAATCATAAAGGAATAGAGTATGATAACGTAGATCATGCTCATGAAATACAAGTAGATGTGCGTTAAACAATACATAAAATCATATATATTATACACGCTTCAATATGCTCTAGTTGGCTAACACACACCAGCTTCCATGCACTCGGAAGAAATTCAAGCACCCAGGAAAGGATAAAGGCAACTCGAATAGAGCTTCGTCCAGGTGTAGTCATGTTAGCGATCCAAGCGTCCGAAGGTGGATAACTCAGCGACAAAGGTGGATCAGATAGCCCTTGATGAACCAAATGGCCTCGAATTGACATTAAACTAGGTCATATCTATTCGTTTAATTCTCTTGATTATATTCATCCCCTCAAACATCAAATTGAGAGTAGTGATTTTTTAAACACGAATTAGATTTTTCGAACAATCAAATTCATATTTAAAAAATCACCGCTCTCAATATATTGGGTTAAATTAATGTTTGAGGATGTAGATATAATCGGGAGAATTAGATGAACACATACAAGTTAATTTTATATCAATTCAAGATAATTTCGTCTATCAATTCGGTTCATTTAGTCCATCAACTGATTTTGTTCGAAAGGACTTCGGATTAATATGAAATTAGTTTCTATGTATTCGTCTAATTCTTCTGAATATATCTATATTCTCAAACTTTAATTTGATTTAATATATTAAGAGCAATAGTTTTTTAAATATGAATTTGATTATTCAAAAAATCTAAATCATATTCAAAAAATCACTACTTTTAGTATATTTTGTCAAATTGATATTTAAGAACATAAATATAATCAGAAAAATTAAACGAATATATATGAATTAATTCATGTCAATCCGAAATCGTTTGATTAGCCAATTTAAATTTTTTTTTAACATATTTATGTTTAAAAAATCAATACTCTTTATATGTTGAATAAAATTGATATTTAAGGACATAAATATAATCAAAAGAACAAACAATATCCGTAAAAAATTAATTTCATACTGATCGGAAATCTTTTGATATATGAATTAATTTTTTCTAAAATCAATTTTAATTTAAAAATAAATCAATCAATCAACTCATTTAAATGTCATTAAAAAATTAAACAATGATAAATTCACTCGATAGATGAAAAATATCAATCAACTAATGATTGACAGAGATAAAATAAAAATAAATACGTAATTTAATAATTTTAAAATTATCCTATATGATTTGAGTATTTCACAAAGTTAAATACGTGATTCATCTTCATTCATCTAGACAACGAGTTAAAGCAATTTGAATGATTTGCAGAAACAGGTAACCATTTGAAATCAGGTGGAGCTCATAAAATAAATGAATTCCATCAAACACCACAGTATTCGATGCGAACTGCAGCTCATTAAAGTCAAGTAGTTTGTTCTTCCACTTCCAGACGGGAACAAGAAAAGAGCAAAATATAATTTATTCTACTAAAAATCTAAGGTTTACAAATTTTAGTACAAATAATACTAAATCAGATACATGTACAATATGTGAAAAAGGATAAACAGATAATATATTAGATCAAGGTAATGTACCCATAGAAAGTTGATGTGTAAAACGTAAACCCTGCTTCATGTGGAAGTTTGCAATCGACATTCAAGCTTAATGGCTTCCAAAAGTTGAGGAGAAACTATGTCCTTAACTCCTGATGCGCAACTCTTGGCATTTTTACCTTTCCCACCAGGTGCCTCAGTGTCTCCCCACCCTCTGTATAATATCACCTTATTTGGTTCTCTTGATACAAGAACTGCCCCAGTTGATTGCTGAGTATACAAGGGATAGGATTAAAATGACACACCTGTAATGTTAGATGTAGATTTCGACAAGATCAGCCTACTACATACCTCCAGTTCAAATATTAACTCTTGTACAGAAGTACCCTCTGCTCTTCCCTTGATATTCACAATAGCAAGAGGATGCTTCCTGAAATGTGTTCTAATTGTTTTTGCAACACCTGAAACAATGTTGTTCCGTCCTGTTGAACAAAAGGAATAAAAACCTAAGTTATTCATGAGAGCAATATATGTTGATATTACATGAAGAAAATCCATGACAGTTTGAGACTCCCACCAAGGCATACAGACATACAAATATTTTGAAACACGTTTGATGACTTGGCGGTGATATACGAAAGGTAGTTTCACCACATTTAACAAATGGGGTAAAAAAGCAGGGGAATGTCCTAAAAGGGTGAGCACTTGTGAGGTTGAGCATAAGGTAGTAATCTCTCCCAAAATACAAGAAAATGATATTGAAATACAGACAAACAACAGTAACAAGAATATAGGATGCACTTTTTCACACAAAAAGACACGATAAAGTTCCAATGTAAGAGTCGATGCACAGAACTAAAGGTGTCAAATGCATGAATCATCTCCAGCCATGCGTAAGACAAACACAAGCTAGGCATGATCAACATCTCGAGCCCGGCATAAAAAATTTAGGAAGTATAAAAATAGAAAAATTAGAGAATATGATATGCTTTAGTAAGACAAAAGAACATTTCATTTTCCTTTCATCATAAAGTTGTGTACCTTTCAATGGAGCATGTCTAGCCTATTAAAGTATATTAAAAAACAAAATTTTCAATTAAGTAATATGGGATTAAAGTTGAGTCTTGTTATTTAGTTGGGACTAAGTGTTTTTTTTAATCTTTTTTTATTATTATAATTTAAATTTTTTTTCCTAGTTTTTATGTTTTAAAAGATTTTCTGATTTTAAAAATATTTTTCTGATTTTTAATTTTTTATATATTTAGGGCATGGCTCATACAGTAGCCAATCGGATGAGGGCTCAAGTCGAATACCCCATGTTGACATGATAGGCCATGCTTGGGACAAGCACGGGACATGGCATGACACATAATGAGCCGACCAGATCCAAAACAAACCTACCTGATCAGCCTATTATGACACGATTAAATAAGACGAATTTTGTTTTGCATAAACCAAAAGGAAACATAGATTACCTACGGCTAAAACAGGACGCTTTTTCATCCTGAGAGCCTGTTTACGTAGAATAAGTCTTTCTCGATTTGATAGAGGTGCAGCTCTAAAAGGAACGTCATAAGACTCTTTTGCCAACTCATTCTCATCAACAGTTGATGCTTCAGAAGGAACCTCATATGAGTGGTTTGCAAACTTATCCTCCTCAACAACCTTTGAGGATGTTACTGCAACTTCTGAATCAGAACATTTATCCCCATCTTTCAGAGCTACCGACTTATCCTCAACTATAGTTGTGGACGTTTCAGAAGGAACTTCATATGACTGTTTCGCCAACTTATTCTCATCAACTGTTGAAGGTCTTGCATTTTCCAATTTGGAACATTCATCCCCATCTTTTAGGACTACCAACTTATCCTGCTGCAAAATGCACAAGGCCATCAATAGATAGGAAAGGAAGAACATATCATAAACAAATTGAGAATGTATCTACTTTTATACTTTTCCGAGAAAACTTATGTCATTCATCAGAGACTCTGCATGGTGATATTAGAATATTCTTGCGCAATCCATTCCCTAGATCATAATCTCAAAAAATCGCAATAGTACAAAAATAACAAGACTAACATCAAAAAGCAACTAAAGCAAATATTTTAGTCCCCCATGACTAATCTAAATTCATTCTTCGAATATTATTTTTTAGGTACAAACAGGAATGGCAAAGAACAAAAGTAGCAAAAGTCTGTATCACTGTGATAGATAATCCTTCAGTAAATCTGTAAACCAACTTTTGATTGAAAAGTAGAAATTTTAGCCCCCATATATAATGGGTAATCGATAGCAAGGACATTAGGATTACAACCACCTCAACTCTTACCACTGTGGCATTGAGTAGCTGCTTAACTAGTTAGTCTATATCATGTTTTTTCTTTAAAAAGGGTAAAATAGAACATAATTGGAAATTAAGAAAACATGATCAATTTCCGACTGTCCTTCCATCATATGACTTGTTTTCATGGCCCTTCAGATATATATTTAATAAGAACTTGGTTAACAAATTTGTCTCGAGTAGTACCATAACTTTTAATATGCTCTAGAGTTTAAACTTGAATTACCATGGAACCTGAAGACTGATCATTCTGCCCTTTCATAATCCCAGAGTCATTTGCAACTATGTCATTCATTAACCCACGCACATGTTCAACACTAGAATCAACAGACGAATCATCCTTCACCTGGCAACAGTTAGATCAGTTACCATAAACAAGTGGGAATAACAATTTTAAATCTGTACAACTTGAAACCTCACCGTCTGATTGCTCACCTGACCTAATTTTTTTGAAAATTTTAGAACATGTAACTTCAGTGACTGCATGAAAGAAAACAGAATATTGAAAAAATATATATTAGAAGAAATTCAGAAAAATCAAATTTATAAGAGAGAAATTCACTTGACAGCGCTGGGCCTCCAAGGAACGCTTCATTGCCTCCCTTTTGTTTATCAAAGTAGTTGGTCTCAAGGTCACAGGCCTTCGATAATTCTTGCCACGATATACAATTATGGCATACCCTTTGCTCACTCGCTCAACAGCCACTAGTATACCACCACTTTCAGCCTCTAACAATCGAGCAGTTGCTTCAGCAGTTTTAATGGAATGATCTTTAGAAATTATTTTCACAAGTTCACGATATTTCCAGTGAAGGTGCATATTCTCAACTGTTCCATCAAAGACTCCTCTTCTTCCTGAGCATTATAAAGGAAGAAAATTCATTGGTTGGGTTATTATCTTCCTATTATAGGAATAGTTCAAGAAACAGAAGATAATTCAGCTCAAAAAAAAATGTGGAAAAAAAGCATGACAAGAACACAAGTAAACCACCCAATAACATGGTTAAGAAACAATTACTAATTATAAGGAGTTCAAGCAAATGTAGAAGTGGTTATCATAGAGCACGTATACATCCAACTAATACTCGTGAGGAGACACATTAATTTGGATAGTAAAGCTTTAAACTTAATTTTGATAGTTCCAAGGTAGCCCATGATTCAAAAACACAAATAATTACTGTGTATAAGTCTCTAGCAAGGCTAGTTCTGAGGAGTCAAATGATGAGTGCAAATCTTTAGGGCATTAGTTTATGTATTGAGTATGAAAATGTAACTCTATAAATATGTTGGATGTCACATCTCATTTGAGCTAGGCTTGCCGCAACGCTAACTTCCCTCTCCGTGCATGAACTATAACAATGTCAGAGCGAAATATTGATAAAAACTAACTGAACTGACTACGTACATACCTTTGAAGTAACTCCACTAGTGTTATCTATATATCTCAGCAATTAACCTAAAGGTCAGAGGAAACGTAGACGAGCACAAAGTGCAAAGTGGAGATAGAAGAGACATGAATGAAAATAAATCAAAGGAGGCAACAACATAATTTACAATTTACATTTTCATGTCATTAATCACCAATTTGATTATTACTCCTCATCATATATCTTTTATCTTCTTAATTTATTTAATCAGTTCTCCATAATTTCTCATTTTCAATGTTTCACACATTAAAATCTTACTTTACAACTCAATACACTCATTAAAGATGTGTCGTATACATAAAGGTGAATGACTCACAATCCACCTAATACGAACATGTCATATATAAATGTAAACATAAAGGTGAGCAACCTGCAACCCACCTGAGAATGATGCATCGTATATGAGAGTGAGCGACCATGCACCTATACATACATAGATCAGGTACCTGCGATCCATCCGAAAGTGATGTATCATATATATATGGGGTGAATGGTCCACAATCCACCCATATGAAATACTTCATGTTTGTGCACATATACAAACACATATAGGATGAACGACCCGCAATCCACTTGAAAAATGTCTCACATAAAAATAGGATGAACGACCTTAAATTCATCCAGTGAGGTACCTTACATAAGAATAGAGTGAATGGGTGAACGACCCGCAATCCACCAGTGAGAGAGAATCATTTCAATGTGGCCGAAGCCTATGAACGCGCAGAAAGATTCAAAAGTCCTTTTTAAAGCACAAAGCAAATGCTCTATATTCATAGAGAAATATTTTATTACTAAACCGGAAAAAATAACCTCATAACCTCTATAACATATAGAACCAAACTTCTATGCCACCAGATTTTTACACTTATTTCTGCATTTATTTAATTGAGAAGCTCCGTAATTTCCTACTAGTGTTGAGTCGAAGCCCTCACATCTTATTCAGTTTTTAGGAAACTACTTCAACAAAATTATTCTCGTTATTTACCCTCTTAAAATTTCATAAGGATCCATGTTCACTTTACGGGAGCTATCCTAAGTTTCCCTATGATAACTCTAAATTTCAGATTGTCTATTGTAAATACTATTAACAAATTTTATTAGGGGATAATAATTTGATAAAACGATAAGAGTATAAAAGGACAAGTTAATGTAAGGATAGTGATCAAGCAATAGAGACACATAGAAGCATGCAATTTATTATTTTCTAATAGATATAATCACATTATTATTTACTTGTTATCGTAAGCACTAAGGTAACTTATAACAATAGTCGACATTTGAAATGAAATTTATAATCAACTTCCAAATCAAACGGAATGGTACTATGAATTGAATCAGAATCAAGCTTAGGCATTCCTTAAGTAAATTAACACAACATAAATTCTCTTGAATGGAAGCTACACCTAATGGTATATATTAATCATGCATGAAGGTGATTAAAAAGGATCAGACAAGAAAACTCCACCTAAATCGAAGGGTCTAGGCATGTGCACTACTATATAGCGTCAGTGAGCAACGACGGCGACATGACGATGGCAGCGCGAGAAATCATGATGTGAGGAGACAACGGTGGTTGCTAGTTGACAGCGTGGGCAACGAGTTCGTGGATTAGCAAATGTGAGTTGAGGAAACTTAGTGTTAGGGATGGATTTACGAGGAAAAAGAACAATTTATAGGACAGAGGTGAAATGTTTAGATGTTGTGTTCTAGTGCCACTTTTGTGAAAAAGTCTTATAACTAGGCCGTTTTTAATTTAATTTTTTCAATAAATAACATCCTACCGTCCTAAAAATAAATTTGATCCTCTAAATTTAGTAGTTTGCCTGAAGGAAATAAAAAGATGAGGAAATCGTTTTGCATGTCTTCCTCACACTGTCAAGTAGCCTCTTGATCAGAGGGATGTTGCCACACCACTTGCACTAGGCGTGCCCTTTTCTTTCAAAGTTAGTGCTCTTTGTGCTCCATGATACGGACTAGATCCTACTCATAAGTAGCATCTAGATAAAGAAGAATTGTCAAACTCTCTATTACATGAGATGAATCAAAAATATATTTTCACAACATAAATGCATGGAACACATTATGAACTCCTACTAGCAAAGTTCGCAGAGCAATCCTATAATTCACTAGGCCCACACGTTCAAAAATCTAAAAGGGTCGAATAAGTTTAGGTGCTAATTTTCCCTTAACAACAAATCTCTTTATGCCTTTAATAGGAGATACACCAAGGAATACATGATCGATCCCCCATCGAGAATTTCAATTCTCTACACTTTTTTCTGCATAGCTTTTCTATTGGATATGGGTGGGTAACAATCTTTGTCTAATTATCTTCACTATCTCTGCCTCTTTCTAAATGCATTATGGACCAAGTAATTGACATTCGCCTAACACAAGTGATATACAAGCTTGACGATATATTACCTCAAAAAGAATCATTTAAATAACATTCCACCAAATGTGTGATTCTCTCAATTAACCCAAAATCTAGCATGCAAGTTTGCAAGAAGTCCTGTAACACTTAAATAGTACGCTTTGATTTGTCATCGATCTAAGGTTGGAAAGTCAAACCAATTTGTAACTCAACGTCTAAAGCCATTTGAAATCTTTGCCAAAGTCTAGACATGAGACGAGAATCACAGTTGAATATGACAATAGGATTCTATGTAGGCTGACAATTTCTCAATTATAGTGCAGGATCATTGAGTGAAACTAAGGTGAATTAACTCAATCGTGTCATTCTTATTTGTATTCAACTACAACCACATTGATGCATAACACAATATTCAAATAATAGAGCATACGCACACAACACAACCACAAGCACAAACACAACACAAGCATGAATATAAACGCAAGCACAAAAACAACACAAAACAAACATGAATACAAACGCAAGCACAAGCACAAGCACAAACACCAATGTCCCTACTCAAGACCTATGATCCTTAGGTAAATCACTCTTAAATTTCCTCTTTCCCCTTCTCGAATATCTAAGAAATCTCTACAAATCTATCAAGTGACAGCAACAACCACAAATACCAATAATGTAATGCATGCCATGAAAGAATAATCATTGAAATGAGCACCAGAACCATGGTCAGATTCTTCTCACAACTTTGGCAGCTTGTAGAAACTCTTTTCCCCGTCTCCTTACAAGGCTCTTAATGAGAACATTTTTTTTCTTCGAAATTTGCAAGATTGATTGACTATGTAAACCTCCAGTAAACTGATTGTGTTACATCCGGAGATTAATCTACACTCTAGTCTACCGTCTCTCTAAGCACCTCGATCTTTTGACTACTACAAACTCAAATAGCTCTCTAATGGCTTCTAATAGGTTGTTACCGTTGTGCGCCACCTCTAAATATCTTGTTCAAACATTAAAACCCAAACTTGGTCAATTAGTCCATGACTGATTACATGAACAGGTAAAGTTTAGATAAGCCGTCAAGTTCTCTTCTAGATTAATTATAATTCAAACTTGACAAACCACAAAAAAAAAAGAGTTTTCACGTTGGCCGTTAATCAATAATTTCTTGTGTCAAGTCAAGTGTGTATCAACGATTGACTATAGCTTATATGGTAATTCCAGACTAATCAAACCATGGTGCTTTATGAGCAATGAATGAATTTATAGCCTAGCGTGACTTTTCACCTATGCAGTTATGCTCCACCAATCATAATGCCCCAACAATATCCTCCTGCCACAGGGCTGATGGGGCGTAAATCCCTGCACCCTGTGTAAAAAGTTTCTCCCCCCAACCTCTTGCCTTCTCAGTCACCGTGATTTACCACCTCCGTATTGGTCCTGGGGCAGGCTGGCGGGGCGTTGGGGGTGAGCGTTTCGCCCCCCTTTGCCACCAACAGTATCCTCCTGTTCTCTGTTAAGTTTCTACTTTAAACGATGTCAAGTGGAGGAATATGACTATCTAACTAAATTTTCCAATGTGCATGTTGTATCACACAACAAAAACAAAATAAAGGAACAGCCCGTTTGATTGTAGGAAGAGGAAAGTGGTGTGTAACTAGCCGAAACCTTCCCTGAATTACTAAGTTGATTAGATCTTCGAAAAGGAAACTAAGTCCTTATAAGGAACTTTAGAGCATATAAAAAAACTCTATAGTTAAAGAACCACCACCATGTAATTGAAAGCAACCATGTTGTGAGAAAATTTTAAAAGAATTCTTCGTTGCAAAGTCACAGGAAAATGTAGCATATCTAAACTCAATTTCAAGGAATTTGAATTTTGCTGTTGGATCAACACAGTGAACACTTGAACTGAAGCAGCAAAAGTGCTACAACACAGTTGCGCCTTAAGAAGATTGAATCAAAACATTCAGGTCATCGTCAAAGACTAGAGAAAATTCCTACACAGTTTGCCACTATAGAGGGAACTTGAGGCGAGAACCAACTTTACTAGTGACACAAGGTCAATTTTGGTACACTAAAAAACTCAAATGTAACATAAGTTTTCAGTATAATGGACATACAAAAGAACTTTAGCAAGTGAAACTGAAAGAGTTGATCCTTAACTCCATAAGGTGGAGCATGCAATCTAAATAACTCTAAAAAAATACTTTTGTAGTTATAGTAAGTCTCTTGAAGTTTACACAATGTAAACCACACTCTTCATCGTTCTTGGAATGTGATGGTTATTTTAGCTGATTTCCATTATTGTAAAATTCTAAACAAATGCATTAGTTATTAATTTATTCTCTTTTTTTCTATTTTGTCAATATCTTTTTTTCTTTCTTTCTTGGGTTTAACCGTTAAACTAGAGGCTAAAGTTAACAACTTCAGTCAACATATTAGTTTCCATTCCATAAGTTGACAAATCAAATTATACAACATATTGCTAAAACTATTATTTTATAGTTCAATTCCCCCCATTTTTCAACGTGATCTACAGCTTTTGCTGAAAATCTCACCACTAAAAATTATGATTTAAATGATAATAAATCTTTGACGAATATGTCAACACCTGCCATTTCACATTTCACACCTCTCCTTGTAGCTTTTTGGCCACCACAGTGCACCATAATTGTCAACAGATATATATATATATATATATATGCAAATCAATTCATTTGGCCTCAACTTTAAGAGTTTCAATCTACCTTAGTGGACTTGTGATTTGCCATGAGGTCAACTCCCCTACAATTTCAGGGATAATCCTAACATTGTTGGATAAGTATGATACATTTCAATTAATGAATGTTGCTCTTCCCACATTTTCTTCCTCGATTGATTTTTCTTAGTTGATTATTTATTCTAACAACATTTATAATGTTTTACAGACTTCAAGAACCTTAATCTTGCTTCTCATTCAATCAAAGTGTTGACTAGGATTGTGCTTATTCTCAAGGAAAACTCAATCTAGAGCAAGGGCCACAACATTTCATCAGTGTTAACCAACATCGCACTTGTTCTCTTCAATCTAGAAAACATACAACACAACCTAGGATAGTAACAGTGGTAGGATACATTCTATTAAATCGGAGGAATGCATGTCACAACTTCAAAACTGATCATGAATCAAATTTCAACCCTCAAAAGAGGAAACCAAACATGTTTGATATAACTGATTCAAACATGCAACCCATTTATAACAATGAGATAAATCAACTATACTTGCTCAACCGTTATAATGATCCCAATCAATAATTATAGAATCAACTCAAGATGTTACACCAAAGGGGTACGACGTTAACTTGAGGATTTCACCAAAGCATACAAATGCATAGAGTAACTCTAACTCTACATGCTCTGACACATCCGTACGAGCTAGACTTGTAGCGACGGTAGCTTCGCTCTCCGCACGTGAACTGTAACAAAGCGAAATATTGACAAAAACTAACAAAATTGATCACATGCATACCTTTGAAATAACTCCACTACTGTTATGTTATATATCTTAGTAATTAACCTAGAGGTCAAAGAAAAAGGAGAGTGAGCACAAAGTGCAAAGTGGAGATAGAAGAGTGTACATGAAAATATAAACAAAGAGGGCAACAACATAATTTACAATTTATGTTTTCATGTCCTTAAGCACCATTTGATTATTACTCCTCGTCGTCATTCATGTTTTATCTTCTTAATTTATTTAATAAGTTCTCCTTAATTTCTCATTTTCAACGTTTCACACATTATAGTCTTACTTTATCTGATAACTCAATACACCCATCAAAGATGGATCGTATACATAAAAGTGAATGACTCGCAATCCACCTAACACGAACACATCATATATAAATGTAAATATAAAGGTGAGTGGCGCGCAACCTACCTGAAAATGATGCATCATAAATAAGAGTGTACGACCCTCAATCTACTCGTAACGAAATGCATCGTATGTATGCATCTATAGTCATAGATCAAGCAAACTTGACAATAGCGCGCGATAGCGGCGCTATCACGACGGGGCGGAGTGGAGCGGCCTGGGAGCGCAGCGCAAGGCACTAGAGTGGTGCGTTTCGCGGCTCGTCGCGACCGCTATCGCGGTTGTTGCAGCCACTATTGCCACGGCGCCAAAAAGACAATACACCCCTTTTTTATTACTGTTTTAAATATAATGGAGGGGTTAAGTGGTCATTTTGATCCTAACCCTATTTCATTTGTCTTACGGCATCTCCTTTCTGCGCGACAACCTGCGAGATCGGCTGCAACAGCATGCGAGTACGAGATCGGCGGCAGCCGGCGTGTCCGAGACCGGCGACGGCTGCAACTTGCGTTTCCGAGACCGACGGCGGCAACGATGTCATTTTCCAGCGGCGACAGCAGTGGTTGGCCCCTCTCCTTCCTCCATCTCATTGTTTTTTTCCTTCCTCCATCTCTCGACAACTTTTTTTCCTTCTTTCCAGTTTGCGTTTCAATTTCCGACGGCGACAGCGACGTCAATTTCCGACGGCGGTTGGTCCCTCTCCTTCCTCCATCTCATTGTTTTTTTTCCTTCATCTCTCGAAATTTTTTTCCTTCTTTGATCTTTCCAGTTTCCACGCTTCTGCTGTCTTGTTTATTCGTCCTCTATTTTTTTTCTGTTTTCCAGTTCACTTCTGCAAATGGCAACATCATCAACTCAATCTTCTAGTGTTGCTCCCTCTTATTGTGGTTTGGTGAAGCCCACTGGTGACAACATTGATATAGCATGGCAATGGAATAGCTTAAAAGATATCAATAATAGGAAGAGTGTAACATGTGATTTTTGTGGCAAAAAAACTAATGGTGGAATAACTAGAGCAAAGAGACATCAAATGGGTGTGACAGGAGATGCAAAAGCTTGTACAAAAGTCCCACATGAAGTTAAGCAACTTCTCAAGGAAGCTTTTGAGAAGAAAAATGCGGAGAAGGAATTAAATTTTGGTGCAGTTGGAGAAGATGATCATGACCAAAAAGAGTTGGAAGAAATCTTACAAATGAGGGAAAAGAGCTTCATCAACATCAAGTGGGAGTAACTCTATTCCTTCAACTATTCTTAAGCAACCCAAGAAAGCAAAAAACATAAAAGGTCCTTTGGATTTGGCGTTCTTGAAAAATCCTGAAGCTAGCATTAAATTGGGAAAGTCTCACCGGCAAACAAGCATTAATGATGCTTGTGATGAGGAAGCAAGAGCTATAACCATTCAATACATAGCCCGATTCATTGATATGAATGGGATTGCTTTCAACATTGCTAAATCAAAAAGCTTTAAGTTGATGCTTGAGGCTATTGGAAATTATGGTCTGCACCTTAATTCTCCAAGTTATCATGAGTTGAGAGTTCCACTCCTTAAAAAAGAATTGGAGTTAACAAAGGATATGTTGAAGGGTCATGAGAAGGAAAGGGTGAGATATGAATGCTCAATAATGTTAGATGGTTGGATAGATAGGAAGAATAGGACATTGATTAATTTCATGGTAAATTGTCAAGCTAGGACAATGTTTGTGAAGAGAGTTGATGCTTCTGCATATATCAAGACAGGGGACAAAGTATATGAGCTATTAGATAGTTTTGTAAAGGAGATTGGAGAACAAAATGATGTTCAAGTGGTGACTGAGAATGGAAGTAATTATGTCTTGGCAGGTAAAAAACTATGAACTGCTTAAATTTCTTATTACTTCCTTTAATATGTGGCTACTTATCTAATTTTATTTAATTTGGCTCTTCTTAGGCAAACTACTTCAAGCTAAAAGGAATAACCTCTTTTGGACTCCATGTATTGCACATTGTCTAGATTTAATGTTAGAGGACATTGGAAAGTTTCCTCAAGTTAAGAAGGCAATACAGCGAGGCATTAGTCTTGTGGACTTTATCTACAACCACACTTTGATATTGAATACAATGAAGAAATTTACCAACAAAATGAAGTTGGTTAGGCATGGAGCGACAAGATTTGCTGTAACCTTCCTTTCATTGCAAAGGTTGTACAAACAAAAGAATAACCTTAGAAGGATGTTCACTTCAGATGAGTGGTTGAGCTCCAAGACAGCTAAAGAACCTAAGGGGAAGAAGGTTGGTGATATTGTGCTCAGCATAACATACATTTTGGAATGATGTTGTATACTCTATTAAACTTATAGGGCCTCTTGTGCATGTCCTTAGGCTTGTTGATAATGAGAAAAAGCCTACAATGGGATACATTTATGAAGCAATGGATAGAGCTATGGAAGCTATTCAAAATTCCTTTAAGAATAATGAAGTCAAGTACAAGGATGCTTTTGCTATTATTGATAGGAGATGGGATTCACAACTTCATCATCCATTGCATGCAGCTGGCTATTTCCTGAATCTTGAGTTTTACTATCCCAATACAATAAAGATTGAGAGTGATCATGAAGTAATGGATGGACTTTATAAGACTATTGATAGGTTGATTCCAGATGAAGACTTGGCCGAGAAGATTACAAATGAGATTGACATATTTAAGAGGGTTGGAGGTATATTTGGAAATAGGATAGGAATCAAACAAAGGAATACTGTGGCTCTTAGTAAGAATTAAGAAATATGTACTTAATTCTTGATAATTTAGTTTCATAATGTTTCTTAGTAAAGTTGATTTTTTTATTATTGAATCATAGCTGAATGGTGGAGGAAGTATGGAGCAGGCACTCATAACTTGCAACAATTTGCAATCAAAATGTTGAGCTTAACTTGTAGCTCAATGGGAAGCGAACGTAATTAGAGCACTTTTGAGCACGTAAGCACATGAAAATAATTTTTCTTTGCATAGTTTTATACTTTTATTCTTTTATTTAATAATTTTAAAACTAACATTTTTGTCTAAATCTAATTTATGATATAAATATCATAGATTCATTCTAAGAAAAGGAGCAAGCTTGAGCATCAAAAGTTATAACACTTGGTATTTGTCAAGCATAACCGAACCCTTAAAGAGTGCTTTGATAGCCAAGATGAGATTGACCCTATTCTCCTAAACGGTATTGATGATAGCAATGAATGGTTGCTAGGAGAAATGGGTGCTAACACAGAAGATGTTGAAGAAGAATTTGTTTTTGGTGATGATGGATTGACTTGGGGAGATGTTTCAGCTGCAATTGGGGCTGAGGAGCCTCCAAGACACAATAGACTTGCTACAAGATTGAAGAAGAATGTATCAAAGCATTCTAGTTCAAGAAGAGGGAAGGAGCCTATTTAAGAGGAAGAAGAATTTGATGATGATGAAGACTCAGAGGAGGGGCAAGAAAGATATATAAGTCTAGTAGTGAAGAAAGTGATGGACAGGATAATTTGGCAGTGGTGGAAGAGGATGATGATAAAGAATGATTTGTAGAATATTGTTAGCTTTAGAGAATTTAGATTGTCTTTTATATTTTGTTGTTCTTCTACGATTTGATGGTGTTGTTTATTTTTGTTGTATTGCCCTTAGAACTTGATGTTTATGACTTTATGTAATATTGATGGTTTTAGCTGGTTGTTTTTGCTCAAATAGTATGCATTACAATTTACAACTACTTACTCTCTCCGTAACATTTTTATCAAATAGCGGTCGGAATGTTATCCGTTATCCCGCTATAGCGTTTTTGGAGTCGGCCGCTACGCGCCGCTATCTGCATTTAACAACTATGAGATCAAGTGAACAACTTGCAATCCACCCGAAAAAGATGTATTGTATATACACGGGGTGAATGGCCCACAATCCCACAATCGACCCAATACGAGTATGCACATACACAAACACATATAGTATGAACGACCCAAAATACAACACCACCCAAGTCTTCTCCCACTAGGTGAGTCAGTTATACGGATCCTTCTACGAGGCTTTATCCCCTATTATATCATCTATTTTTAAATAAATTTTATCTTTTTTTATTATTGCTAACTAAGTCTTTTTTACCGCGTATTTATCATAGTTTCACATCGCCTAACCAGAACATTTATTGGTCTAAGTACATATCTGTACCATCTTAACGTGTCTTTCAAAATTTTTCCTCAATAGATGCAACTCTAACTTTCTCTCTAATGCTCTCATTCCTTATTTTGTCTATCCTCGTATGTCCACACATTTATCTTAACATCCTCATCTCTGCAACTTTCATCTTTTGCTCATATGCCCGAGTTATAACCCAACATTCAACGTCATAAGCATAGTTGTCAAACGCGGATAGCGGCGCGTAGCAGCCGACTCCAAAAACGCTATAGCGGGATAGCGGATAGCGTTCCGGCCGCTATTTGATAAAAAACATCAATAGAAATGGCAATTGCAATTTACAATGTCAACATCATAAACCAAAAGACATCCAAGTTAAATTACTCAAAACATGGTATAGGGCAAAAACTTGTGGCCACTCCAGAAATTCAGAACATCAAGTTCTAAACATCAATATTACATAATGTCATAAGCATCAAGTTCTAAGGGCAATACAACCAAAAAAAACAACACCATCAAATAGTAGAATCATTCATCATCATCATCATCATCCTCTTCAACCATTGCCAAATTGTCCACTCCATCACTTTCTTCACTACTAGATTTATATATCTCTTCTTGTCCCTCCTCTGAGTCTTCTTCATCATCAAATTCTTCTTCCTCTTGAATAGGCTCCTTCCCTTTTCTTGAACTAGAATGCTTTGATACTTTCTTCTTCAATCTTGTAGCAAGTCTAGTGTGTCTTGGAGGCTCCTCAACCCCAACTGCAGCAGAAACATCTCCCCAAGTCAATCCATCATCACCAAAAACAAATTCTTCTTCAGCATCTTCTGTGTTCGCACCTATTTCTCCTAGCACCCATTCATTGCTATCATCAATACCGTCTAGGAGAATAGGATTAATCTCATCTTGGCTATCAAAGCGCTCTTTAAGGGTTCGGTTATACTTGACAAATACCAAGTCTTGTAACTTTTGATGCTCAAGTTTGCTCCTTTTCTTAGAATGAATCTATGATATTCATATCATAAATTATTAAATGTTAGTTTTAAAATTATTAAATAAAAGAATAAAAGTATAAAACTATGCAAGGAAAAATTATTTTCATGTGCTTACGTGCTCAAAAGTGCTCCAATTACGTTCGCATCCCGTTGAGCTACAAGTTAAGCTCAACACTTTGATTGCAAATTGTTGCAAGTTAGGAGTGCCTGCTCCATACTTCCTCCACCATTCAGCTATGATTCAATAATAAAAAAAATCACCTTTACTAAGAAACATTATGAAATGAAACTAAATTTATCAAGAATTAAGTACATATTTCTTAATTCTTACCAGGAGCCACAGTATTCCTTTGTTTGATTGCTATCCTATTTCCAAATATTCCTCCAGCCCTCTTAAATATGTCAATCTCATTTGTAATCTTCTCGGCCAAGTCTTCATCTGGAATCAACCTATCAATAGTCTTATAAAGTCCATCCATTACTTCATGATCACTCTCAATCTTTGTTGAATTGGGATAGTAAAACTCAAGATTCAGGAAATAGCCAGCTGCATGCAATGGATGATGAAGTTGTGAATCTCATCTCCTATCAATAATAGCAAAAGCATCCTTGTACTTGGCTTCATTATGCTTGAAGGAATTTTGAATAGCTTCCTTAGCTCTATCCATTGCTTCATAAATATATCCCATTGCAGGTTTTTTTTCATTATCAACAAGCCTAAGGACATGCACAAGAGGCCCCATAAGTTTTATAGAGTACACAACATCATTCCAAAATGTTATGCTGAGCACAATATCACCAGCCTTCTTCCCCTTAGCCTCTTTAGCTGTCTTGGAGTTCAACCACTCATCTGAAGTGAACATCCTTCTAAGGTTATTCTTTTGTTTGTACAGCCTTTGCAATGAAAGGAAGGTTGTAGCAAATCTTGTCACTCCATGCCTAACCAACTCCATTTTGTTGGTAAATTTCCTCATTGTATTCAATGCCAAAGTGTGGTTGTAGATAAAGCCCACAAGACTAATGCCTCTCTGTATTGCCTTCTTAACTCGAGGAAGCTTTCCAATGTCCTCCAACATTAAATCTAGACAATGTGCAGCACATGGAGTCCAAAAGAGATTAGTTCTCTTAGCTTGAAGTAGTTTGCCTAAGAAGAGCCAAATTAAATAAAATTAGATAAGTAGCCACATATTAAAGGAAGTAATAACAACTTTAAGCAATTCATAGTTTTTTACCTGCCAAGACATAATTACTTCCATTGTCAGTCACCACTTGAACAACATTTCGCTCTCCAATCTCCTCTACAAAACTATCCAATAGCTCATATACTTTGTCCCCTGTCTTCATATATGCAGAAGCATCAACACTCTTCACAAACATTGTCCCAGCTGGACAATTTACCATGAAATTAATCAATGTCCTATTCTTCCTATCTGTCCAACCATCTGACATTATTGAGCATCCATATCTCACCCTTTCCTCCTCGTGACCCTTCAACATATCCCTTGTTAACTCCAACTCTTTTTTAAGGAGTGGAACTCTCAACTCATGATAACTTGGAGATTTAAGGTGCGGACCATAATTTCCAACAGCTTCAAGCATCAACTTAAAACTTTTAGATTTAGCAACATTGAAAGCAATCCCATTCATATAAAAGAATCGGGCTATGTATTGAATGGTTCTAGCTCTTGCTTCCTTATCACAAGCATCATTAATGCTTGTTTGCCGGTGAGACTTCCCCAATTTAATGGTAGCTTCAGGATTTTTTAAGAACGTCAAATCCAACGGACCTTTTATGTTTTTTGTTTTCTTGGACTGCTTAAGAATAGTTGAAGGAATAGAGTTACTCCCACTTGATGTTGATGAAGCTCTTTTCCCTCTTCTCATTTGTAGGATTTCTTCCAACTCTTCTTGGTCATCATCATCTTCTCCAACTGCACCAAAATTTAATTCCTTCTCCGCATTTTTCTTCTCAAAAGCTTCCTTGAAAAGTTGCTTAACTTCATGTGGGACTTTTGTACAAGCTTTTGCATCTCCTATCACACCCATTTGATGTCTCTTTGCTCTAGTTATTCCACCATTAGTTGTTTTGCCACAAAAATCACATGTTACACTCTTCCTATTATTGATATCTTTTAAGCTATTCCATTGCCATGCTATATCAATGTTGTCACCAGTGGGCTTCACCAAACCACAAGAAGAGGGAGCAACACTAGAAACTTGAGTGGATGATGTTGCCATTGGTTGAATTGAACTGGAAAACAGAAAAAAAATAGAAAAAAACAGAGGAAAAACAAATGGCAATGAGATGGAAAACAAATGGAAAAAAAACAAGACTAATGCCATGGAAGAAGGCTGCTGGAAAAAATTTAAGCTGGAAATTGACGCTGGAAAAAATTGACACAGCAAATTGACACTGGAAAAAATAATTCGAGAGGAAAACTAATGAAAAAAAATTCGAGAGATAGATGGAGGAAGGAAAACAAACAATGAGATGGAGGAAGGCCGCTGGAAATTGACGCCGCCGGAAACTGACGCCGCTGTTGCCGCTGCCGCTGTCAGAAAACTCCGGAAAACGAAAATGTCGCTGTAGTCGCCGGAAAACGCAGTTGTCGAGAGATGGAGGAAGGAAAAAAAGTCATCGAGAGATGGAGGAAGGAAAAAAACAATGAGATGGAGGAAGGAGAGGGACTAACCGCAGCTGACGCCGCCGGAAAACGCCGCTGTCGCCTCCGGAAAACGCCGCTGGACTCGCACGTTGTCGTCGCCCCTCTCGCACGTTGCCGCAGCCGAAGAATCGCAGAAAAGGGTTTGCTCGTAACCCATCCACGCAGGAAACAAATAGGGTTAGCCAAAATGACAATTTAACCCCTCCATTACATTTAAAACAATAATAACTAAATGGTTTTATGGTCTTTTGGCAAAATTTGGCAATTGCGGCCGCAACCACCGCGATAGCGGCTGCGATGCGCCGCGATAGCGGCCGCGATGCGCGCGATGCGCCGCGATGCGGCTGCGATGCGCCGCGATCGCGGCCGCGACACCCGCGACGGCGAACCGCTCCGCTCCCAGGCGTGGCGTATCGCTCCCAGGCCGCTCCGCTCCGCTCCGCCGCGATAGCGCCGCTATCGCCCGCTATTGACAACTATGCTCATAAGATAGTTGTCGTTTTGTAGAACTGTCCTTTAAGTTTTAGAAGTACTTTACGATCACATAAAACATCAACGTTAACCTCCATTTCAACCATCCTGCTTGTATTCTATATAAGATACCTCTCTCAATCCCTCCATCATTTTGTAAAACTAATTCTAAATATTTAATACTCTCAGTTCTAGACAACTTGTCATCTTCTATCTCAACAAGTGTTTCATTACGTCTAATATTTCTAAACTTAAATTTTATATATTCTGTCTTTACTCTACTAAGCCTAAAACATTTCACTTCTAATGTTTCCAGCCAAGATTCTAATTTAACATTTACTTCTTCACGTGTCTCGTCTATCAAAATAATATTGTTTGCAAACATGCACTATGGTATTGTATCTTGAATGTGTCTAGTGAGCACTTCTCGATTTACCCTGACGGCTGATGTGAAACTCCCATGGGGCCAGGTCGATCACCCGAGGTTGGAAAAACCTCGTTAATCATTTTTTGAATGTGTCTAGTGAGTTCGTCCATTATTAGTGTAAAATGATAGGAGCTTAGAGTTGATCTTTGATATAACCTCATCTTTATTGAAAATGCTTCAGTTAATCCGTCTGAAGTCTTCACTTTGGTCATTACATCATCATATATATCCTTAATTAGTTCAATATATGATACACTATTCTCCATATAATTTCTGTTAGGACCCTATCACAAATTTTTTCTAAGTCAATGAATACCAAGTGTAGATCTTACTTTAGCTCCCGATACTTTTAAATTAGTTGTCTGAGAAAATGTATAGCTTTTATTGTCGACCTTGCAGACATGAACTTAAATTGATTTTCAATCATCGTGGTCTCCTTCCTTATCTTTTTTCTATTACTTTTTCCTAAAGTTTCATAATACGACTCGTTAATTTAATGCCCCTATAGTTTGCACAATTTTGTACGTCTCTTTTTTTCTTATATAATAATATAAAGGAACTAGAGTACTTACATTCCAATGACTAGGCATTTTTTTCATTTTCAATATCATATTAAATGATTTTGTAAGTCATTCAATACCTTGTTTCCCTAAGCACATATACACCTCTATAGGATATCATCTGTTCCCACGATTTTTCCATTTTTGATACCTTTCAAAGCTTGTTCTACTTATGAAATTTGAATTCTACGATAAAAAATTAAATTTCTATACATGACCTACTTAAATTGCCTAAGTTAAATTGGTCTCCTAAACCTTCATAAAAAAGTTGATGAAAATATGTCTTCCACCGCTCTTTAAATTCTTTATCATTTACTAAGAACCTTATTGTTGGTGCCCCGGTTGGTTTTGATGTGATCAACCAAGTTAGGTTAGGTCATGTTGTGGTTTTGATCCCTCTGTCTAAGTGTGCAGGAACTTAGGAGCGGAGGAAGTCGAGCGTAAGACGCAGTGGACGAGAAGGATTGCACGGGGAAGTGAGCTGACGGGCTCGGTGCATCCGAGGGACGCGGAAGCAGCGGAAGAGTACATCGGTGGAGCGAGAAGGACGTGCGCGACGTCCGAGGGACGAGAAACCGAAAGGAAGAACGCTCGAGGAGCGAAAGGCCAGAGTCGGATTCGGGTGAGCCTAACTCCGGTTGGCCAGAAATCACCCAAGAAGACCCGTTGGAGATTGGTCAGTAAGCTGCTGACCAAACCTGACTTAGGCACACCTATGCATAAGGGCGCCCGGGCTCTCGGGCGCTCGTATGCATAGGGGTGCCCGAGTGCTCGGGCGCCCCTGTGGATACAAGCCCCCGAGACCCTATTTTATCCACCCAGCTAGTCGTTTGCGATCGTTGCGTACCGGATAACACCCAAGCCACGTGTCAGGCGCCCTCAAGCACTCAGGCACCCCTATAGTGTCACGTCAACAAACAGATAGAACTGGCCAGGCTATAAATAAGCTCCTAGAGCTCAGTTCCAAACCATCCATCAACTACTTACAATTTGATTCTTGTTTTCTAATTCTTGCGGTTCAAAGTTTGTAAAAGGCTTCTCCGCCAGAAGGAGATTTTAATAGTGAGCTTCAACCGTCATAGATTAGCAACCACTTAGGTTGCAACCAAATAAATTTTTATGTCTTAGTCTTTTACTAGTTTAATTAGTTTATATTTATTTTAACTTATTTGTGCAACTAATCTGAAATCTTTGTGAGCAGCATAAAAGATTGAAGTCAATTTACCCCCCCCCCCCTCTCATGCTTGTCCACCTCGATCTGACTACATTCATCTTTAATACATCTAATTTGGCTAAGATCTCTTGTTTTTCTCTATCTCACTTTAGCTATTCTATAAATGTCTCTTTTCTCTTCTTTTATATCCATGTTTCGATATAATCATTCAAAAATTTCATTTTTTGTTTCATTCACTGCTTTCTTAGTCTCTTTCTTAGTCAAATATATTTTTTTAAGTTTTTCTTATTTTTACAAGCATATAATTCTTTATAGGCTATTCGTTTTCCTTCATTTTCTCCTATACATTCTCATTCCACCACCCAGATTCCTTACTTCGTGATGCATGCTCTTTTGACTCACCAAGTACACTCTTGGCCACTATTTTCAACTTTGATACTATCTTATCACATATCGTATTAGAGTCACCAAATATTGTACCTAATGCTTAAACGACCCGCAATCCACCCTAAAAATGTCTCATATAAAAATAGGATGAACAACTTGCAATTAGGTGTCTCACGTAAGAATAAGATGAACAACTCGTAATCCACCCAATGAGAAAAAATCATCTCAATTTGATTGACGCCTATGAACACAAAAGGACTCAATAGTCTTTTTTAAAGCGATAAGAGTATAAAAGGACAAGCAAATGTAAAGGATAGTGATTAAGCAATAAAGATATATAGAAGCATACAATTTATTATTTTCTAACAAATATAATCACATTAAAATGAAATTTTAAGCAATAAAGATAGTCATTTGCTTATTATCGTAAGCACTAAGGTAACTTGTAAGTAGTCAACATTTGAAATGAAATTTATAATCAACTTTTTAATCAAATGGAAATGAAATTTGAATTGAATTAGAACCAAGCTTAGGTATTCGTTAAGTAAATTACCATAGCATAGATTCTTTTGAATGAAAGCTACACTTAATGGTGTATATTAATCATGGGCGAAGATGATTAAAAGAGATCAAGCAAGAAAATTTTACCTAAATTGACGGATCTAAGCGTGTGCACTACTATGTAGCATTGGTGGGTGATGGCGACAAAGTAACGATGGTGCAACCAATGATGACGCGGGAAATCATGATGTGAAGAGGTGGTGGTGGCAGTTGGCAACAAAGGCAACGACAGCAGCACTAATTGCCACCGGCGACAACGTGGGCAGAGGGTTCGAGGGTGAGCAAATATGGATTGAGGAAACTTAGGATTAGGGTTGATTTATGAGGAAGAAGAATAGATCACGGGAGAGAGGATAAATGGTCGGATGTTTTGTTTTAATCGTACTTTTGTAAAAAAAAAAAAAAGTCCAACAAGGTTTAGAATTTATAACTAGGCCCTTTTTAATTTAATTTTTTTTAATAATATAACATTAGATGTAGCCATGATATACTAAGGTGTGTATGAACTACTCTTTCATTGTAATTGTTTCCAACAAAGTGATGTCAAGCTTAGAAGATAGGCATGAGCGTATTTTCTGCTTCTCCTGCCAACAACTACAAGAATTGGATCGTTAAAACGAAAACTATTTTTGGATGTCTAAGATATTTGAGAGATTTCTAATAGAGGTTATGCCTTGAGAAAAATCTCACCATGAATTAAAGCAGCACAATTGAGAGTGAAGGAAGAAAGAGAGTGAAGGAAGAAAGACGAGAAGGATCTTTTCCTTATCTCGAGACCTAGATGAGGAAAAATCAAGGTGGCAAACACCACTAATTCTAAGAAAGCTTGGAACATTTTCCAAAATTCATACAAAAGATATGAGAAGTTGAAGAGGATTTTCCTCCAAACTTTAAGAGGGAATTTGATGCTTTAAAGAAAAAGGAGTCCGAGTTTGTGATGAACATAAAAGTGTTGTGGCCATTGTAGATCAACAAAGAAACACAATAAACAACTTAAGGATACTCAGGTGGTGGATGGCTAGGATCTTTTAATCTTAAATTTCACTATGTTGTTCTAGTCATCTAGATTTCTAAAGATGTGATGGATATAGAGTTGTATACACTTATGCGTTCTCTTAGAGCCCATGAGATTAGAATCCATAAGAGAAAGGAAGAGTCATTGGACAAGGTCTTCAAATCAAACTTTCCATCAATGATAAGGAAGAATCAAAAGGAGAAAGTAGACAAGGAGGTCAAAGTCGGGGTTGAAATCGTGATCGTGGGAAAGACCATGGCGAAAATTTCAAACGTGGTTGAATATGCTGTGTACAACACCAACGGAAAAAAGTAACCACGATACAGAGAAAGAGGTTAAAGAGGTAGTGATTGAAGGTACAACAAAGCAATGTTCAATGTTTCAATTATAAAGTTTAATCATTATATTTTTGAATGTGAGCATGATCAATCTAACCAATTAAAAAAGAAAGCCAACTATGCTAAAAAGAAATAAGATGGGCATAATGTTCTTTTATCAGCATAAAAGGAAGAAGCTACCGACCAAACCTCATGGTATGCGATTCCGGAGCAAATAACCATATATATGGATATAGTGAAACATTCATAGAGTTAAATGAATTGGTGGATGGTTATATATTATTTGGAGATGCTTCCAAGGGACAAATAAAAAAACATCGGTAAGATTTCATTCAACCTAAGGATAGAAGCCAACAATCTTCAATGTTTATTATGTGCCCAACTTAAAGACAAGTAATCTTAATCTTGGCCAACTCTTAGAGAGGATATGATATGCACATAAGAGATAGAAGTTTGACTTTAAGAAAAGAATAGATTGATAACACAAATATCCATTTGTATGTTTGTATTAAACATTACTCATATTGTTGATAAAGTTTTAGTTACATGCATGATAATGGTTTAAAATTTCGACCCATATCAAAGTTTCGGTTTATGACTAGAATGATATGATTTTCATACATATCATGCAGTACCAATATGGTTTCGATATTTTTGAAATATAAAATATATTAATTATAAATATTTTTAAAATAAAATTTTAATCTAAATATTAAAAATACAAATACAAAATACAACATAAAATACCTTTTTAAAAAAAGCAAGAAAACACGAGCCGCAAGATCACGGCACCCCTACGGCCCCGTGGAGGTCGCCGTAGGATGGTGGTAGCCTCCACATCCTCAAGGAGTGGAAGCGTCACAATCCCGCGATGGCTCATAGTGCCAGTATCGATGCCAGGCGTCTAGCGGAAGCGACAAGTGGAACGACAAATTTTGCCTGTGCCGCCCGACATGGTACAAGAGTTTAAACCTTGTGCATGACTCTTTACCTAAGCACTTAAGGTTTGGACATACAAAATTTGATACAAAATCGAAAGCCTTCCAAGTACCTAGAGGATTTAAGGCATGGATTGAGAACCAAAGTGGGTAAACCATTAAGGCTATTAGATCGACGCAATGAGAAGAATTCACATATAAAGAGTCTTAAAATTTTTTGTAAATTTCATGATATAAGGAAACTCTTGAAAGAATTGTACTCGCCTTAACAAAAAGAGTAGAGTCACAAAAAGAAAGAATGGAACCATACTCATTTGAAATACTGGAACCATACTCATTTGTAAAAACTAAAAGCATGTCAAAGGGGTTTTAAGGCTTGGCCTTCTATTGTGCATTCTATTTGCTTATGTCCAACAAATAAAATTCAAAGATAATTATAAGCCGAGATGTGAAGTTTCTTGAAGATAATTCTTGGAATTGGAGTACCAAAATAATAGAAGAAGAGCAAATTATGGAGTAAAATTTAGAATCAACCTGATACAACAAAAGAAGAGAGATTTGATTGTTGGAAGGTTTGTGGAGTAGGAATCTGAAATTAGGTAGTACAGAAATGTAGAAAGTTTGTAAAAACTCAGGAATGATAGCTAAGGGTTCCTAGGCATCGCACCCATTGTTGTAAAAGTCGGCGCCTAGGCCCGCCTAGGCGCCGCTTAGGCGCTAGGCGGCACCCCACCGTGGTGCCGCCTAATGCTGCCTAGCACCGCCTAGGCGCCGACTAGGCGCTAGGCGGTAGTCCTCCGCCCGACTACCGCCTAGTGATTTTTACAACCTTGATCGCACCATAGGAAGATTGAATCACACAATCTAAGAAAATTTCAAAAATTCAATTTCTATTCTATATTCCAGTAGTACAACAACATACATATTTATACTAGTAGATGGACTTTACAACATAGAAATTATAAAGATTTCATGAAGATTCACATAAGATACATTGTTGTATTTATTATTTTTTTACTTACTGTTAGAATATCCCAAATATTAGGGATAAGTATTGGTTTATTCTTAGATAGGATTTGATTTATTCCTTTTGAAAAGGTCCTAGTTTTTGTATATAAATAGGACTAATCTTTGTATCTCTTAAATCATATAACAATTATCAAATTACATGGTATCAGAGCGTTAGGGTTTTGTTTTCGCGATTCCTTCTCACGGCGCGGCTTCTCTCGACGCGCGTTCTTCTCCCGAACGTGCCTCTCCCATCACGCGCGGCCTTCCTCCCCGAGCGTCTTCCTCGCATCGGCTGCCCCGCGCACAGCATCCGCCGCCGCCTTCGATCTCGCTCGCGACCTGGGAGCAAGATCCTGCCCACGGGTCGCCACTGACTCGCGCACGCACGCCGCTGCCCTCGCCCATCGCTGAATCTCTTCCCTTGAACGCTCCTTATATTCATTGGATCAGCACCGATTTAATTTGCCATGGCTACCTCCGGCACTACGAAACCGGATCTTTCAATTTTTACCAACCACGTCACGGCGCCGCTATCGTCGGAGTTGTTGGATGGTAAGAATTATTCCTCTTGGTCCTCTCACATTAAACTCTGGCTTGTTGGATAGGGTTATGAGACACATCTCACCCAAACTGAGGAGGATATTCAAGTCATAGATCGTCCTTTATGGAAAAAGGTTGATGCTCAGTTGTGTTGTATTATCCGAGCTACTATTCATCCATCTCTTAGGGATGTCTTCCGCACTCATATCACCTGCAAGGATGTTTGGATACAGGCTCAACAACTGTTTACAAACACTTCTCGACGACTTTATCAAGTTTGTGAAGACCTCATGAATATCCTTAGTACCCGTCAGATCGAAGATTCTATGTCAACTTATCTGGGATCAGTCTCTAGCCTTCTATGCGAGTTCAATGACCTGCTCCCTCCTGCGGCCACTCTCGTTGCAGAACTTGAAAATCGGAAGAAATTTTTTATGTCTCTGGCCTTATATGGTCTGCCCACAGATTACTCTCATATTCGTGATCAAATCCTAGGCAGCCCCATAGAGGCCACCATGGACTCTACCTGGGCGACTCTCCTCCGTGTCCCAGCCAAAATCTCGGCAACTCCATCTTCTGTTCCTGTTGACTCTTCGACTTTGGTTTCTCGGAACAATAACAAACCTCCACCTCGTAAGGGTGGCAAAGGACGTCCTTGGTGTCATCATTGTCACCGACCAGGACATGTTGGTGCAAGTTGCATCAATGATGTTCCTCTTTAAGTGTTTTAATGTTTGACAATATACTTAAGTCAGTGATACACTAAATAGACAAAAGGGAGTAAGAAAGAAGTAACCTAAGTTAAAGAAAAGTCCTAGTTAACCTAGGCATCGTAACCCTAAGTCCTAGCGAAGGGCTGCTAGGCACCTAGCGAAGGGCTGCTAGGCACCTAGCGAAGGGCTGCTAAGTATCGAAACCCCAAGACCTAGCGAAGGGCTGCTAGGCACCTAGCGAAGGGTTGCTAGGCATAGAAGACCTAGCGAAGGGCTACTAGGCACCTAGCGAAGGGCTGCTAGGCATAGAAGACCTAGCGAAGGGCTGCTAGGCACCTAGCGAAGGGCTGCTAGGCATAGAAGACCTAGCGAAGGATTGCTAGGCACCAGGCGAAGGACCGCTTGGTAACAAAGACCTAGCGAAGGGCTGCTAGGCACCTGGCGAAGGACTGCTAGGTAATGAAGTCTTGGTCCAAGGGACTGAGCAACTTAGCTGAGCGATGACTAAGGACAGGAGTAGAGACGGGTCGGGGTTCGGGCATCTCGAGATCCGGAGTAATCGGAGGCTAAGCAAAAGTCCATCCGAAGGACTGGGTGGCAACCGTCTCCTGAAAGGAGTAGGTGAAGGGCGAGTTCTCAGGGATAGGAACTCGTGCCGGTACCTAGGGTTTCGTGCAAATCCGAAGTCCGAACCAAGCCCTTAAGCTTAATATTATATGCATATATGCTTTGTGTTTGTGTATCTTGCAGGTAACAAGAACCGGAGACAAAGCAAGCCTTGCAGTGTTAATGCAGGGTGCTGCCCCAGTGTTGGGGGCGCCCCCATGCAACCAGGGCGCCCCCAGCAAGGGGGGGCGCCCCCAGGTAGTACCAAACAGGCAGTTTTTGTGAAGCAGGGTGACAGGTGTCAACCGGGGCGCCCGGAGCGTCCGGGGCGCCCGGAGCGTCCGGGGCGCCCCGATTAGAAGCTGTTTTGCTGTTTCGAAGCCAGAACACAGGATAAGCCTCCACGGGGCGCCCGGAGTATCCGGGGCGCCCTGGTCAAAGGTCTTATCACCTGCAACGAAGTAGGCGCAAGGATAAGAGTTGACCGAGTCTTCCGGGGCGCCCCCAGCGTCCGGGGCGCCCCCAGGAGGCCTTTATAAGGGGCCTCGACCCCTCAGCTTCAGAAATAACATTCCAGAGCGATTCTGATCATTCCGACCGACGACAACGCGCTAGAAACAAGGCTCTACGACCGGGAGGCTCCAGGAGCAGGTGCACGGCACTTCGGAGGTCCAGATCGGCCGAGTTTCAGATTTTTGTTCAGTTTGATTTCATTTAATTACGCACTTAATTTTTCTATATTATTGCTTGTAAATCTTACACTGTAAGTCGGGTTTCTCCGCCTCCGGAAAGTCCGGGAAGGAGACCAATAGTGGACGGGCGTTCCCGTGCATAGGCCTTGGATGTACTGACCCTGGGGGGTCAGGAACCAAGTAAAAATCCCGCGTGTCTTTTGTTTTGTTTTTCTTCGTTCTATTTATTTTCCGCTGCGCTAACACTCTAAGTCTAGAACGAAAGTTACGAAGATTTCCGCGAAGTTTTCACGATCGATATTCACCCCCCCCCCTCTATCGACGTCACCGGTCCTACAGGACATACGATTGATAAATGTTGGAGTCTCCATGGTCGACCTCCGCGTGCTGCTCAGATCGCCCAATGTCCTGTCACTTCTTCAGCTTCCACTTCACAGTTAACTCCGGCTCCGACTCCACAACCTTCCTATGATGACTTTCTGAAATGGTATGAGGATCGACGGGATTCTAATTCCCTTGCTGTCGTTACACAAGCTGGTAATTCCTTTGCTGGCATATCTCGCTCTTCGAGTCCTTCGGTACTTGACTCTGGGGCCACCGATCATATCACCGGTAATAGATCTCTTTTTTCCTCATTATCTACTTCCGGTTATTTACCCTTTGTCACCATGGCAAATGGTTCTCAAACTCAGTCCCAAGGTGTTGGTAGTATTCATTCTTCTCCATCTCTTCCCATTCAGAATGTTCTTTATGTCCCCGGAGCTCCCTTTAATTTATTATCAATAAGTCAGCTTACTCGGTCTCTTGATTGTGTCATCTCGTTTACTAAATTCTCTGTTTCATTGCAAGACCGGAATACGGGGAGGATGATTGGCTTCGGATGTGAGGCTCATGGTCTATATCGACTTCACCAAAACTCTTTCATTGGTACAACGGCGGCATCTCCACTTGTGATTCATGCTCAGTTAAGACATCCTGGTCTCGATAAGTTAAAACAATTACATCCTAGTCTATCTCACTTAAAGTTTTTATCTTGTGAGTCATGTCAGTTAGGTAAGCATGTACGTAGTTCGTTTTCTCCTCGCATTATAAATCGGGCTACGTCTCCCTTTGCTTTAGTTCATTCCGATATTTGGGGTCCAAGTCGTGTTACCTCTACATTAGGGTCACGATATTTTGTTACTTTTATAGACGATTTCTCCCGTTGTACTTGGTTATATCTGATGAAGGATCGATCCAAACTATTTTCTATTTTCCAATCTTTTTTTAATGAAATAAAAACACAATTTGGTATCCCTCTCCGATCCTTACAGAGTGATAATGCACGTGAGTATCTATCTACTCCGTTTCAGATCTTCTTGGCAACTCACGGCATATTACATCGGAAATCTTGTCCTCATACTCCTCAACAGAATGGAGTTGCAGAACGCAAAAATCGTCATCTTCTAGAGACCACCCGGGCTCTTCTCCACCACTCTCATGTTCCTTTACGGTTTTGGGGAGAAGCCGTACTTACTGCATGTTATCTTATCAATCGCATGTCTTCCTCTACTTTACAGGGTCAAATACCTTATCATATACTGTATCCAAATCAGTCCCTTCATCCTTTACCACCTAGGGTCTTTGGTTCTACATGTTTTGCACATGCTCTTGATCCTGGAATTGATAAACTCTCTCCTCGGTCGCATAAATGTGTTTTCCTTGGGTACTCACGATCTCAGAAAGGGTACAAGTGTTATTCCCCTACTCTCCGTCGGTATTTCATCTCTGCTGATGTCACGTTCTTTGATTCGGTTCCTTTCTTTGGGCCTTCAGAATCGTCTTCCGAGTTTCCTTCTTCTGTGCCTGTATCAGTCTTTTATCCTCCGGAGGACTCTCTATCACCTCCAGCTCCAATTTCTCCTCCGTTGCAGGTTTATCAGCGTCGTCCTAAGCCAGCTTTGCTGCCAGCCATGGGATCATCTCTGGAGCCAGATCCTACACCCCTTCCTCCGGTCGAGTCGTCTGAATCTGATATTCCCATTGCACTTCAGAAAGATATACGTTCCACTCGTAATCCTTCTCCACATTATGTATCTATGAGTTACCATCGTCTTTCTCCTTCCTATTATTCTTGTCTTTCCTCTTTATCGTCTGTTTCTGTTCCGAAGAATGCAGGAGATGCATTTGCCCACCCGGGATAGAAACAGGCTATGCTGGACGAAATGAGTGCTTTACGGAGCTGTGGGACTTGGGACCTCGTTCCTCTACCACCAGGAAAGTCAGTTGTTGGTTGTCGGTGGATATATACGGTGAAGATTGGTTCAGACGGAACGGTTGATCGACTTAAAGCTCGTCTCGTTGCTAAAGGCTATACTCAGGTCTTCGGATTGGATTATGAGGACACGTTTTCTCCTGTTGCCAAGATGTCTTCTATACGCTTACTCATGTCCATTGCTGCGATTCAACACTGGCCTCTATATCAGTTGGACATCAAGAATGCATTCTTACATGGTGACCTGCTCGAAGAAGTCTACATGGAGCAACCTCCGTGTTTTGTTGCTCAGGGGGAGTCTTCTGGTCTTGTGTGCCGCTTGCGAAAATCTTTATATAGTCTCAAACAGTCACCCAGAGCATGGTTCGGTAGATTCAGTATTGTAATTCAACAGTTTGGCATGACTCGAAGCAATGCTGACCATTCTGTCTTTTATCGTCACTCATCTACTGGTTGCATCTACCTAGTGGTTTATGTTGATGATATTGTCATCACGGGTAGTAATCATCTTGGGATCTCACAGGTGAAACATCTTTTCAAACATTTTCAGACAAAGGATCTCGGCAGACTCAGATATTTCTTGGGGATAGAAGTAGCACAGTCCAGAAATGAGATCATTATATCCCAAAGAAAGTATGCAATGGATATTCTAGAAGAAACAAAAATGTTAAACTCAAAGACAGTTGACAACCCTATGGATCCTAATATCAAGCTCTTGCCAAATCAGGGGGAGCCTCTACCAGATCCTGAACGATACAGGCGATTAGTAGGAAGACTAAGTTATCTTACTGTTACTCGTCCAGATATCTCATTCGCAGTAAGTGTAGTAAGTCAGTTTCTCAACTCTCCATGTAAAGAACATTGGGATGCTGTAATTCGCATTGTTCGATATATCAGAGGCGCTCCAGGAAAGGGTCTTTTGTACGAAGACAAAGGACATACTCGAATCATAGGATATTCTGATGCAGATTGGGCAGGATCTCCCAGTGATAGGAGATCTACTTCTGATTTTTGTATATTTATCGGAGGTAACCTTATTTCTTGGAAAAGCAAAAAGCAGAATGTTGTGGCAAGATCCAGTGCAGAGGCAGAATATTGAGCTATGGCTATAGCCAGTCAAGAACTTATATGGCTTAAACAGTTGCTCCTGGAGTTAAAGTTTGGAAATGTCACACAAATGTCACTTATATGTGATAACCAGGCCGCCATGCATATCGCTTCAAATCCAGTTTTTCATGAGAGGACAAAGCATATTGAAGTCGACTGTCACTTCGTCAGAGAGAAAGTCATATCTGGAGAAATATCTACTAGTTTTGTTAACTCACATGATCAGCTAGCAGATATATTTACTAAGTCACTGAGAGGTCCTCGAATTGACTGCATATGTAACAAGCTGGGTGCATATAATTTATATGCTCTAGCTTGAGGGGGAGTGTTAGAATATCCTAAATATTAGGGAGGTTAGAATATCCTAAATATTAGGGATGTTAGAATATCCTAAATATTAGGGAGGTTAGAATATCCTAAATATTAGGGATAAGTATTGGTTTATTCTTAGATAAGATTTGATTTATTCCTTTTGAAAAAGTCCTAGTTTTTGTATATAAATAGGACTAATCTTTGTATCTCTTAAATCATATAACAATTATCAAATTACACTTACATTTGAATAAAATCAAGGAATTGAAGGAATCTTTATCTCTGAAAGATTCTAAGAAGGAGAAAAGACAGAGGAATTTGATGAGTAACTCGCCAACGAGTCAGAACATAGAATAAGGATTTTAAAGCATGTATTGGGAAGTGTTTGTATTGCTTGGGTGTTTTATCGCTTGTTTATATTTCCTTTGTGTAACTAATCTTGTTTGTGAACTCAAGAAATTGATTTCAGCTCACAGTTATAGCCTTTCCTTTTGATCCAACAGCTTATTGCAAGAAATCACATGGATAAAGCTATAAGAAGTTCCATTAATAGTAAGTACATTAGTGTTCGCTTCCAATCAATTTAAGAATATGTGAAGAAGAAGAATGTAGCGCTAGCATTTGTGAAGACTTATAATCGAGTAGTGATATCTTTACTAAGCTACTTGGAGTTAATATCTTTAACAAATTCAACATCTAACTTGGCATGGAAGATAAAAGACAGATTGAAGGCTCTTAAGTTCAAGAAATATTAGAAAGTGGAGCTTTTAATTTTGGAGTTACAAGAGTACCCATGTTCCAAAGAGTCAAATAATTAGTGTGTACCTCTCTAAGAGAGCTAGTATCAAAGAGTCAAGCTAGTGCATTTATCAAGGAAACCTAGTTTGAAGGAACCAAGTGATGAGTGCAATTCTCTAGGGCATTAATTTATGTTGTCGGGAGTTCAAAAATGCAACTCTATAAAGATGTCAGATGTAACCATGACATAGTAGAGTGTGCTTCCTTTAATATTATGAGTGCCCATTACTCTTTCATTGCAATTGTTTTCAGCATTAAGATTACAACTAGCAAATTTCATGATGCCACTATGACTGCAATCAAAATGTTGCAACTAATATCATAGATAGCTGACCTAGTAGAAGAAACGCATTCATCCTCAAACCAACTTTTCTGAGCATGTATCTCTCTTCTTCTGATATAGCCTCTTTATCGAGTTCTGTTTCTTTAGGTTTAACTGAGGTTTCAAGTTCAGCAAGTCTCTTTCTTGACATTTCCACCCTCACAATGGCCTGGAGGAGAATTTGTAAATTGAATAAGTTTCCAACTCTTGCCATATTTTCTGAAGACTAAAGCATAGGACTGTTAATTTTTAAAGAATGGAATACGAAAATTGCATAGATAAGTTGCATGGAGTAACCTGGGATAATCTGTTCTCCATTCTCTGGAGGGCAAAATTTTCAGAATTCGTCCCATCAAGGGCAAACTTTTGTTTCTGCTCAGACTCCTTTTTTAGTTCTTCTGGAGGGAAAATTGGTGAAGATGTTGGTTCAGAAACCGCCAGGGCTTCAACAAGATTTTCATTTGTAATTCTCTTTGGCCTGTTATTCCCTTTATTTCTCCGTTCTTCTATTGCAGAAGAGACTACAAGTGGAAGAAAATCCTTTCCTCTATAGAACACAATGTATTCCCTATCCCTTGATAGTAGAGTCCCTCCAGTCAATTGCTGCAAATGTTTTCAATTGACCATAAACAATATTGTATAAATAGATGAATAAAGTAGCATATCTGGAATCTACCTTAAATATAAAAATATGATGCTATAGTATAAGAAAAATAAGCTATGAAGTAGATTACACGAAATTTGGGTGTATATAGAGTAGATTAAAAACATGTCAGTAACCGGTTGGCAAACATCCAATGAGGACAACCTACTTGTTCACAAGGCTTGGATACAGAAAGAAAAGAATATACATCATCACTAACATAGACAATAATCTATAATATTAACATAAAGTTTACAGTCACAACCCAAATACAATATAAATTTAGCAAGTAACATTGATCATGTCAGACCCTAGAAAGCATGAACAAGCCCATGGTCAATGTGTCAGAGGTGGAGAATCAGAAAAAATACTCAAGTCTATTAAGAGGGCTGGCTATCCTCGCTATAAGTGTGTATTAATGATTATAACACTTACTTAAGTTTAATAATTTGTCACTAAAAATTTGTGACAATATTAATGATAGTATTAATTGGTATCGATCAATTTGGCATTAGTGACAAATTTTTTCATTATTTCTATTTAGTAGCATCTTCACTAAATGATACATAAAATTGTAATAAAAGTTTGTGTTACTGTATAATCATTATCCTTGTCACCAAAAATACTTTTAGTTTTAGTAACTAAACCCTCTTTTTTTCTAGCCCTTACAGATAACTTGTTTGTGCTTCAAAATTGATGATAACTCTATTGATATAATGTCTTCTAGTAACTATGTGATGGAACCAACATTTTGTAGAAGTAACTAAATGAACAATAAACATGTCAATAGAAAAATGAGATATAATTATAGATGATAAAATGTAGGTATATATATCTATATATTATGATTTTAAGATGATTAGGATATGTAAAAAAAGGATTAAATAGACTTTATAATTACATAAGTTAAATGAATTAGAATTGGAAATCTGATGGACAAAGGGAGGCCAAAGAGAGCTAATAAAAAACAGACTTAAATGATCTAAAGTTATAGCCTTCCATGTAGACATGTAGTTCAATAGCACGATAAGAGTTATGTATCCAAAAAAAATGCGGACTCACACTTGGTACTTTAATAACTATCAGAATGGGTGGAATCATTCCATTCCAAAATGAATAGAAATTTAGGAAAGAAAAACATCTTAATAACTCGAGGTCAACTACGCTTGTCAATTTGGGGACTATGGATATGGAGCATCCTAGGTTCAGCATGATCCCTTATGCCTATAATGACTATAGAGTACCAATCTCACTTTGATGTCATGTTAAAGTGGAGAGCAACTTCTGTTGGATCGGGTTGGACCGGCTACAGGGGTGAATAGACGGTAAAAAAAATATGAAAGTGGAGGCACTTGTCTTTAAAAAAAGAAACTTGGTTGCAACTGAGAATGTTGCTTCCAAGGCAGTGGACGCTCACTAAAAATCTCCTTGTGGCGGAGAAGCCTTACAAAAATAGCACGCTAGACTTTTCGAGAGTTTACAAGAATGAATTAAATGATTGATTAAAAAGGTTGAAATTCTAAGCCTATTTATAGCCTAAGAGAATAAATCTAGATTGTTGATTGTTGAGGAATTTTCTCTTGGCCGTTGATCCATGGATGTAATCTGGATGGTTGATCTTGGATGGGATTAAACTGCATCCATTGGATCTGATTCAAGGATAAGGTTTTATCCTTTAAGACTTTATCATCTGCTTTAGACTTCGATGTTTTCATCTTCAAGTAGAATGATCGGCAGCCTCTCAGTATCATTAACTGCTATCCCAATTGGTAACCATGGCAACATATGTTGCCGAGGTCTAGAGTTCGAGTCCTCTTAGCAATAATTAAATTTTCTTTGTTTTCAAGCACCTTGTTTGACATGGTCAAACTGACTAGTCTTTTGGTTCATCTTCTGGGTGATTTCCGGCCAACCGGAGTTAGGCTCACCCGAACCCGACTCTGGCCTTTCGCCCCTCAAGCGTGCTTCCTCCCGGTTTCCCGTCCCTTGGGCGTCGCGTACATCCTTCTCGATCCACCGGTGTACTCTTCCGCAGTTTCCGCGTCCCTCGGATTGTACCAAGCCCGTCGGCTCACTTCCCCGCACAATCATTCTCGTCCGCTACGTCTTACGCTCAACTTCCTCCGTACCTAAGCTCTTGCACACTTAGCAGAGGGATTAAACATATCAAGACCTAACTTAAATCGGTTGATCACATCAAAATCAACCAGGAGTACTTACAATCTCCCCCTTTTTGATGTGCATCAATCCGAGTTAAGTTAGGGTAAACAAAATAAAAAACATGCATAATAATGTAAACAGTTTAAGTTAAAAAAAAACATTTTAATTTAGAAAAAAATTAAAATTCTACCCCTTAACTTAATACTATTCCTCCCCCTTTAATCACATCAAAAAATGGGAAAATATAATTAGGGAAGAAGAAAATTTTTGAGTGCGATAAAAAATATTCTAAGTGAAAAAAAATCGCGTTGCCACAGATTTTTCAAATTTAAAATGGCATATTTGTTCAAAGTTAATTCCATTTTTTAAAAAAAAATGACTTAAATAAAATCCAAAAAAAAATTTGATAAAATCCACAGCTGATGAGGAGATCCAAAAAAATCGGATCAGGTCAAAATATTTTTCTATCGAATTTTGAAAATTAAAAAAAACATATTTCAATAAACAATTCATAAAAAATCGAAAAAAAAATTTGAATATTTTTGTTAAAGTCGAAGATGAAGATATGAGTTTGGACAAAAATTTTAAGTTTTAAATTCGTTCATCAAGTCTAAATATGACAAACCAACACATAAGAGTTCTTGAAGAATAAATTTTAAAAACTTGGAAAATATACTTCGAAAAATTTGAAAAAAAAAATTACAATGAGTCTTTCCCCTAAACTCTTAATTTCAAATTTCGAGGGAAAAAAATATTCGAAAAATTTTGAAAGAAGTTCCAGTAGATAGACAGCATAATTGTGCATAAAAAAAATAAAGACATAATTTTTGTTAGAGAAACAAAATGCGCACATACATAATAACCAAAAAAAATTATCAGTTTAATACAAATTTAGAAACCCAATATAAGTTCATGTCTACAGGATTAATTAAAAACTTAGACGAAATATAGCTTTTGGGCACCTTTTTAAATTGGTCCTTATGATTTTTAAAATACCAATTTAAATTATCAGAAAAGCTATTTTTCTTTTATCGTAAATATGCAATATCATGTTTTAATTTTTGCACTAAATTTTTCAAATTATCATTTTCATTTTTCAAAATATCAGAAGAGGATGTAAGTGTTAATTAATTTTTTAATTTTAAATTTTCTTTTTCTAATCTACAATTAGATTTGAGCAAGGCTCTAACTCCTGCATATAATTGATCATGAGGAAGAAAACAAACCTCACTTATCGGATCGCTTTCGAAAAGCGAGGTTCCTCTTTCGTCGTCGCTTTCTTCTGACGTCTCTCCCCCTTCATCAGGCTCCCTTCTTGATGATTTGCCATCAGCGCAAGTCCCGCGTATTCTTGACCTTCCGACTCTTTTGACGAGGACTCGTAGTCGAGTTGGATCATCCTTGTGTTCAGTGCGACGATGTCTGATTTCTTATTCTTTTCTTCATGCAATTCCAGGAATTTCTCCCAGAGCTGTTTTACCGAGTTGTAATTCTCGATGCGGTTAACTTCTTGCGCGGGAAGAATGGCTAGTAGATGAAATTCAGCTTTGCCGTTTGCTTCAAAGTCTGATTTCTCCTTCTTGGCCCATGACTCTATTTCATTATCCTTGTCGTTGTTGTCTTTAGGAAATGAAAAACCATTTTAGCAGTTTAATATCAGTTTTAAAAAATACCTGCATTCGGCGCTTCCACATCGCAAACTCCCCCTCAAATTTCGGCGGGTAGATTACGGCTCCAACCATTTTCTTGAAATTGTTGCAGTCGGCGATTAGTCCTTCTGCGGCGACCTTGGCTCTAATACCACTTGTTGGATCGGGTTGGACCGGCTAGAGGGAGTGAATAGACGGTAAAAAGAATATGAAAGTGGAGGCACTCATCTTTAAAAAAAGAAACTTGGTTGCAACTGAGAACGTTGCTTCCAAGGCAGTGGACGCTCACTAAAAATCTCCTTGTGGCGGAGAAGCCTTACAAAAATAGCATGCTAGACTTTTCGAGAGTTTACAAGAATGAATTAAATGATTGATTAAAAAGGTTGAAACTCTAAGCCTATTTATAGCCTAAGATAATAAATCTGGATTGTTGATTGTTGAGGAATTTTCTCTTGGTCGTTGATCCATGGATGTAATCTGGATAGTTGATCTTGGATGGGATTAAACTGCATCCATTGGATCTGATTCAAGGATAAGGTTTTATCCTTTAAGACTTTATCATCTGCTTTAGACTTCGATGTTATCATCTTCAAGTAGAATGATCGGCAGCCTCTCAGTATCATTAACTGCTATCCCAATTGGTAACCATGGCAACATATGTTGCCGAGGTCTAGAGTTCGAGTCCTCTTAACAATAATTAAATTTTCTTTTTTTTCAAGCGCCCTGTTTGACATGGTCAAACTGACCAGTCTTTTGGTTCATCTTCTGGGTGATTTCCGGCCAACCGGAGTTAGGCTCACCCGAACCCGACTCTGGCCTTTCGCCCCTCAAGCGTGCTTCCTCCCGGTTTCCCGTCCCTCGGGCGTCGCGTACATCCTTCTCGATCCACCGGTGTACTCTTCCGCAGCTTCCGCGTCCCTCGGATTGTACCAAGCCCGTCGGCTCACTTCCCCGCACAATCCTTCTCGTCCGCTACGTCTTACGCTCAACTTCCTCCGTACCTAAGCTCCTGCACACTTAGCAGAGGGATTAAACATACCAGGACCTAACTTAAATCGGTTGATCACATCAAAATCAACCAGGGATACTTACACCTTCTATCCTAAAATGACTAATCACTTAAGAAGAAACCCTCTTAAATCTTAATACATAAGAAGCACTATAGACTATACTTTTTTATGGACCATGAGCATGGAGTATCTTAGCTACAACAAGAATAAACAATGGCTCCATCAGAAAGTTATGAGCTTCATGTTGTTAGTACCCCGAATGGTTGAGGGGGAGATCACTAGAGCCCCAAGAGGTATTAACCATGGTAGTTTTGATGTTTGGTCAAATAAGTCTAAGTTAGGCCTTGTTGGTATTTCTAATATGTGTCTAAATGTGCAGGACTTAAGAGAACACGCAGGAATGACTCAGGATCCGATGGAATACGATGAAAGATAGTATAGGGCACCCGAGAGACCAAAAAGGATATCGGAGACAATGAGACTTGAGGCAGAAGATGCAAGCGAGTATGATTGCATGGGAATGTAGCTGACAAGCTTGGTGCATCCAAGGTACAAGAAGCATAGCAGGAGTGTACTCCAATGGAACGAGAAGGACGCACGGAGAATGAGCTGTAAAGGTTCGATACGTCCGAGGGACAAGAAATCAAGAGGAAGTTTGGCAAGGCATGCTGGTGAGCTAAGTTGTATTCGGATGAGGGTAGAAAAACTCAACCAAGGTGGACTTAGTCGTAGTGGACTAAGTCACAGTCGAGCGACCGAAACACAATTCCAGACCACTAGACTCTAGGCGATTGAAATGATCTGGGTGACCGAATGAATTGTAAACTTATCCTTTAGATAGGTCAACAATTTGAGTGGCCCAAGCGACTGAAAGGACCTCCGGACGACTGGAATCACACATGGAGCATAAGGCCAAGTCAAACAGTTAGAGATTTGGATTGACCTGGTGTCCGGGAAATCAGAGATGGTCCGCAACCGGAAGGGTGCCAAGTGAGCTAGATCGGAATAAAGGGCAACCTGTTCATGGATGAGAGTGGCAGATGATTCGACAAGGTTCAAAAAACCAGAGCAGTGTCATGCCATCAAGTCGATAGGTGGAGACCAGAGGCTAAAAAAGAGGCTTGAGGCTCATAGGCACACCACACTCGAAATTAACTGCTCTACTTCTGTTCTTTATTAAACCTCTATGCCTTTTGTATTCAACTTTGTATAAGAGGTTTCTCCACCTCCGGTACTCTACCAAAGAGGTGCATAGACCTTAGAGTAGCAAACCTTGGGGGTAGATAACTAAGTAAAAACTTTGTGTCTCCTCTTTATGGTTTATTAATTTATTGTTTAATATGTGAGTTGCCTTGCTAAGTAATTAGCAAGAGAAAGAAATTATTTTTATTTGCAGGTTCGCTATTCACCCCCTCCCCCTCTAGCGATCCTAAGCGGCCGCTACACTTAAACATGCAACATTAACACCTAATTTGTTCATCCTTAGAGAATTCTTGCAACCTCTCTGCATCTGATGTATGTCTTGGTTCCTCAGTGCACCATAGAAGTTGTCTAGTTGTGCTGCATTTGGATAGTGGGTTGGATGAGTTCAAAGTTATAATAACTCCTGTCATGGAGTACTCCATGACAGCTCCACACATTGAACAGTGTGTGACATCATCCCTTTTTTCCAAGTGACTTATCCACAAGACTAAAGTTCGACAATAATTGAGAATTTGTTTCTCTAATAATGGCTCACTAGTCAAGAACTCAATTTACCAAGAAACTGGCAAGGTTCGGAAGGCCTATTTAGGTGCAAAGAGGTCCTTAAAAAATGAAAGATTTGTTTGACTTGGTCCTGTTGAGCAATTGAATTTCCGAAGGCATGAAACATGAAAAATGAGTGCAGCTTTGAATCACATGGAAGTTCAAGTTATTATGCTTATATATCAATAATTTTCTCTTAAGACAAAAGGGACCAAACTCAAAAGAAATTATCACAAAGATAACAAAGAGATTGGCCACTGATTTCTACTGGCAAGGCTGTGGTTTCATGAATTACCACTCCAAAAATCTAATTATGCACATGCAAGTTACAAAACTGTGCCATTCCATTCTGTGACTACAATAGTCATTCCAGTATAAGATGCAGGATTTAGTCATGCAAATACAATGATTTAAAATTTCGTACCATGTCACGTGAAACTAGCGAAATTTGTCGACTACCGCCGCAATCCCACATTTTTTCCATTTAAAAAAATAATATTTTCTTTAAAAAAAATATTTTATGTTTTTAATTAATATTTAAGTTAAATTTTAAAATATTAATTAATATATTTTATATTTAAAAAGCATGTAAACCATATCGGCATAGTAAGTACCAAAAACATTTTGTTCCAGTCATAAACTAAAACTCTGATACAAATCAAAATTTTAAACCATGGCCAATGTTCTAAATGGCATCCCAGGCGGCCGCCTAGGGCCGCCTGGGCGGGCGGCGGCTCAAATCCGCCCCGTTTTTGTCGGAAGCGATATTTAAAGCAGTTAATCATGTAAAGGAAAAAAAAAACCTTTAGGTTGCCTTCCCTGCCGCCTCCACCGCCTCTTTCGTGACTTCGTAGTTGTTGTCTTCCGCCATTGCCTTCTGCCACTATCATTCATCATCTGCCGCCTACTAGTAAGGTTTTCAAAAACCTAATCTGGATTTCGAATTTTTTTCGCGTGAAGGACGCCGCGTCAAACTTGTCGTGCGGGCATGGATGAGTTGCCTGAGCCCAATGACACACTCAGACGCAGGCCAGAGCCCGACGATGCGGCCGGACACATCGCCCGGGCCCAGCGAGCCTACGCCTGCGCAATGAGTGTGGCGGCCACGCGATGTGTGCGACTTGCGATTAGGGATTAAGTTTTAATGTCGTTTTTTATTTTTTTTTGTGTTTCGTTTTTTTCTGATTTTTTTTATTTCTCTTTTTTTTGTTTTTTCTGCTTCGTTTTTTGTATATTTCTGATTTTTTTTATTTTTTCTATTTCTTTGTTTTTCTGTTTCGTTTCTTTTTGTTTCACTGTTTCTGATTTTTTTTTGTTTTCTCTATTTTTTTTTGTTTCATTTTTTTTGTGTTTCTGATTTTTTTTCCTTGTTTTTTCTCTTTTTTTGTTTCTTTTTTTTCTGATTTTTTTCTTGTTTTTTTTTGTGATTCTGATTTTTTTTGTTTTTTTCTGTTTCATTTTTTGTATATTTTATTTTTTATTTTTTCTGTTTCTTTTTTTGTGTGTGTTTTTCTTTTTTTTATTTTTTTTCTTTCTGTTTCTTTTTAATGTTTTGTTCGTTTATTCTTTCATTTTTTTTCATTTTTTCTGTTTTTTATTTGTAGTTATTAGTTAATATATTTTTTTATTTTATAATAAATTTTTATTCAACTTCTAATTTTTATTTTTTATTTGATTATTGAAAATTAATGGCAAAAAATAAGAAACAATCGGAGGTGGAATTGAAGCAAAAGTCTACTGATATTGCTTAGGATTATGGAGTATTGTATTGCAATGAAAAAAGAGATTGGATGACATGCAAATTGTATAGGAAGCTTATTAAGGGAGGAGTTTATTGGATGAAACATCATATTACGGGTATTGTTGGACAAGTTGAAGCATGCACTAAAGTATCCGATGAAGATAAAAAAAAGAGTAATCTTAAAGAAGCTAGAAAGGGTGGACGAACCAAAAGAAGGGAAGAAAGTGAATATAGGTGTTGAATCTGTTGATTTAGAGGCTGAAGATTGTTAGGGAGATTCTTCTAAAAAAAAGTCAAAGCACCTCAGGCCTATTGATAAGTGGACATCTGCAATCGATCCAATAAAGGCAAGACAATAAAATATTAATGATGCATTGAAATTAAAGTTTACAAATGATGTGCATGAGTACCTTGCAACATAGATTTATGAGGCGGGGACTCCTTTTCATGCAATTGACAATCAAAGTTTTAGACAATTTATAGAGGTGGTTGGTCAATTCAGTCCGGGCTACAAACCTCCAAGTCAATATCTTCTAAGAGAGCCACTTTTAAACCAAGAAGTTGAGAGAACCAAATTATCTTTGAAAAAACATAAAAAAGAGTGGATGAAAAATGGATGTTCAATTATGACTGATGCATGGACAGATCGCAAGAGGAAAACCATCATGAATTTATATGTTAATTGCAAACTAAGCACTTTATTTCTTGGTGCTATTGAAGAATCCATGGAGGCACACACCGGGACTTATATCTTTGAATTTGTGGAAAAATATATCAATCAAATTGGCCCTCAACATGTTGTTCAAGTAGTGACAGACAATGTGACAAATAATATGGCGACGACGGAGTTGTTGAAGGTTACACAACTTCAAATTTTCTGGACCACTTGTACGACTCATACAATCAACCTCATGCTTGAAGCAATTAGAAAGCTACTCAAGTTTAAAGGAATAGTTGAGAAAGCAAAGGCCCTAACAATATTCATCTATTCACATCATAGGGCTTTGTCTATTATGAGAAAATATACCAAGAAAAAAGATATTGTGAGGCCTGACGTGATTAGATTTGCTATTTCATTTTTGACCTTGGAAAGTCTTAAAGATAAGAAAGATCAATTGAGACTTATGTTTATATCTGAGGAGTGGAGCAATAAAAACTAAGGAGTTGTGTGAAGGGAAAGCGGCGGAGGTGACAGTAACAAGTATTTCTTTTTGAAATGATGTTTCTTTGGCTTTGAATGTTTTCACCCCTTTAGTGAAAGTTTTATGCCTTGTTGACGGTGACAAAAAACCCTCAATGGCCTTTTTATTTGGTGCACTTAAACAAGCCAAGGAAGAGATTAGAAAGACTTTCAAAAAAGAAGAAAATGTCACCCCCTATTTTGAAGATTATTGATGAGAAATCTAAGGGTAGACTTGATAGTCCTTTGTATTATGCCGCTTACTTATTGAATCCGATTTTTTACTTCAAAGATCCAAGCATACAAAACGACATCAATGTTATGAATGAGTTCTTGAATTATATTGAGAGAATTTTTTCCACCGACGAGAGCATACAATTCACCATTTCTAATGATGAATTATTGAAGTATAAGAGTAAATTCGGAAACATTGAAAGAAAAATGGCGATCGCAGCATATGAGAAGGTGGATGTGTACCATGACTTTGATCTAGGTATGTCTCTTTAGTCATTCCTTTATTTCTATTCACTAATATACATGTCTCTTACCTATTTTTGATTTTTTTTTGTCTCTTTATTTGTTCAAGTTGGATGGTGGTCCAATTATGGTGGTGACACTCTAAACTTACAAAGAATGGCAATGAGATTTCTTTCTTTGACAAGTAGTTCATCGAGGTGTGAAAGAAACTGGAGCCAATTTGAAGGAGTAAATAGTAATTTATTGATTATGTTATCTATTCTTTCTTTTTATTAGTTTTTAATAATTTATTAATTTTCTAATTGTTTAGATACATACTAAGAAGAGGAATAGGCTCAAGACATCAAGATTAAATGATCTTGTATATGTCAAATTCAACGCCACACATGAAGAAGAAAAGTAAAAGAGAAATGGGCAGAGATTTGCTTTATCCTCTAAAGCTAGTGAAGATCCAGATTGGCTTGTCGATGGTGGTGACGAAGATGAGGTGGAGTCGGGTTCGGCACTTACTTGGAGAATGGTGGTGGAGGGCTTGGGAGTAGATGAAGTGCTACAAACAAGAAGAAGCCAAGAAACATCTCCATTAGAGAACTTGATGAGGATTTAGATACATCAGAGGAGGAAAATGAAGATGTTGATTTTGAGTCCAATGATGAGAGGATTATAGATGTAGTTGAGGGTGCATGTTTAGATGATTTAAAGATTAGTTATGTTGAGTATGATACTTGTGAACTATTGTCATGTTGGGTTAAAACTTTAAATTTTAATGTTTGGGTTTTAATATCAATAACGATATTACTTTTTAGTATTAGTATGGGAATGAATTTTTATTACTTATCTTGTTAGTTAAAAAAGAACAGCCCAGTGTATGAAGCTCCCGCCATACGGGGTCCAGGGAAGGGCCTTTTATTGTTAGTTGCATTTATATATTTATTTATGCCTTATATAATTTTATTGTATTGGATGAAACTTATTTATGCATAAAAAAAGTCAACCGCCTAGGCGGTCATTGACCGCCCCGCCACCGCCTACCGCCGTTTACAACCTTGACCATGGCAGATACAATGTATGACCAACGGTTTTGAGAATGTAGTGATTACCATGGTTGACAGTTTCAGAATTGGTATTGAAAATTCTAAAATCTCCAGTGTCAGTTGAATAGGTCAGATCATAAATGATAGAAAAAATTTGAAAATCATATGTATATATATGGAAAGAACAAAAATTAAAATTTTAATCAATTATAATTCTGATCAATTCAATATTAATTAATATAATTAATTTAAGTTAATTACATTATATTTAAAATGTGATTCAAATTAATATAAGTGTAGTCAGATTAATCAAATTAGAATTTAAATTAATGTAATCCAAGTGATCTATGATTTTAAATCTGATTAATTAAATAAAATTATTTGATTTAAAATATGATTTAAACTAATTCTTATTTCAAATCTGATTGAATCCATTTAATCAATTTTAATCAAATAATTTGTAGTTAATTATATTAGAATTAGATTAATTAAATTAAAATCTGATTTGAAATAATTTAACTTATTTTAGATTTGAAGTCTATGAATTAATTTATTTTAATTTAAAATTTACTAATTTGATATAGAAGAAAGTGATTGAAAATCTATGATTTAATTTAATGAAATTTAATAGAATTAGTTAAATTAATAAAATTACGCCAAATAAATTAATTAAAATTAAACTAATTCAATTATAGTAATTAAATTTAATCAATTTTAGTGATTTAAATAAAATAAATTAGTTAAGTTATTAAGTAAATTAATTAAAATTAACTTAATAATAGTTAGAGAGAGAGAGAGACCAACTCTTTTGAGATTGTTAGAGTTTTAGGAGATGATTCAACGGTATATAGAATATTCATATTTTAGTAGTAACATTAATTGTCACTATGCTACAATGATATGGGCATTGTAATCAATACAACAATTAAGTCTTATCTCATTACGTAGGGTTAGTTATATGATCCTCCTATGCCGTTGAACCTCGACTATATTCAAATAAATTTTATAGTGTTTTATCATTGCAAACTAAGTTTTTTTTATCTTACTCCTCGTTTAATGTGTTTATTTGTCACACATAGGTTCAGGGTTGCGTTAGATTGTCAATTAGCATCAAACACAAGTGAATGTTCTATAAATGGCTTTGCAAAGAATAACCAATATATTATAATTGTTGCAATGTACACACCTGTAATGTGAACATTTTGATAGTGATTTTTTTTAATCTTTTACCAAGTCTCAGTAAAATTGTCACTAGATCTTTTCCTGAGTTGGTCCTTTTTTGAGTTGCAGGTAAATGCTTTAATAAAGATCATACTCACTATTGAAATTTTCAACAATCACCATGAAAAGATTGGATTGTTAGAGCATATGCAAACAGGGTTTCAGATACACATGCAAACCATAAAATAGAGAATGCTTATGATGCAACTTCAAGATTCTTAATGCTCATTAATTAACAAATGCTCACTTTTAGTTATGTCATGCTAGGCAGGATTGTACTGTCATGGTGCATTACCTTGTGATCTTAAAATGTTTTAACACAATTTTAATCTATTGTAATTCACAAATGTAATGTCATGGCCTTGTAATGTACTTCAACACGATCTGAATCTTTGATCCTGCCAGTCATAAGACGATTTCACCAACGAAAGTTAAGTAGTTAACTAACCCTATGGTAGTGTTCTATTGGTTAACATTCCTCGTAATCTACATTCTGCCCAAAAGATGATCTAAAGTGATATGCGGCTATGTTATTTGTCCATTTATAGTCCAAGGTAGGCCACCTTTCCTCCACATGCCAAATGCAAGAGTAACTACCACAGTTTAGCACGCAGTAAATTACACCTTTCATAAACAATTAAATCAAAGGCATAATATTAGACCACAAACAAAGCATACATATAGATCCACATGGAGAAAACAAGGAGTATGGAAATAACTGAAAATATACTTGCCTTTAATTCCTCAGCTATCATAACACTATTTGTATTTTGAACACCTCTTTTAACAGCAATTTTGGCAATCTCACATTTTTCCCATAGTTTCATCATAGAAACAGCCAATCCTTGAAGATTTTTGTTCCTCCCTTCAGAAGAATACATGTGTGAATGTTGTAGCACACAAACATATAGTAGAGCAAATTTTTAATTAAGGAATAAACGTACTCACCTAATGCGAAGTGGCATGGTAAAGGACGCCCAAGCCTCTTCAATATGGTCATTTCTGGATCTGTTAGCTTGGGCTTTATGCCAAATGGAAGAAGCCGAAAAGGCTTACGAAAACCAGGAACAACAGCTGGCAATAAATCAGCATCAATGGGCAAAGGGTCACATCCCCACCAATCACTAAAACGTGGGCCTAAACCATCTAACAATCTGTTAGCTTCTTCTTCAAGTTTAAGTTCTCCTTCAAGTCTCGGCGGATGCACCTTCTTAGAAGAACCAACTCCCACAACTAAAGAGGATCGAGACTGAGTAGCAGGTGACTGAGTAGATGAATCTGCAGAAAGCATCAGTAACAAGCTAGCCTCTTGTGAATTGGTTGGTTCATTATGCATGCCAGATGTTAAAGAAGCTTCATTAAATATTTTGTCCTTGTCTTCATGGAAGTAGCAAGGGTATTTGTAATCTACCCCTCTGTACAAGATGATTATACTTCCAGACCTCCAGACCACCAAACCTCCAGTTTTTCTCTGGCAATTATAGATCCTAATTAGAAAATGTAACTAGGATGTTCATCAATAGGGAAAGAAGGATCAACCAAACTTTTCAGGGAAACATTAACCAAATTTACTTTCAAAGACCAACGAATGTTATAGAAGAAAATAGAGCTGTGAATTATCCAAATATCTATACAAGATCATGAGCGGACAAACATTGTCTATGAGCTATGCTAATTTTATATTTTCGTTGTTGTTGTTTGTTTGTTTTGAAGAATTATATGGCATTATTCATAAGCAAGGTCTTAAACATTCTTCAACTGTCTCGATTAGGTCCAACAAAAGATGGATTAGTTACAAACAAGCATAGCTCAATTGTGAACTTTAGTGTTCCGAGCTGTCAACATTTCTCCACAAAATGGAAAACATACTCCAAACTAGATAAAAATTCACTACAGTCATGAAATAAGTCATGAAGATGGTATAATTAAAACAGAAATGTGTGCTGATCCTAAAAAGTTTAGACAAATAATCAAATCACTATCTATAATCACTATGATTATAATTAATTATATTAGTATGATAGAAATGGTTATTGATTACATTAGCTTGAATAGTTATCTTTGGTATAAATCTATGATTATTATTATTAGTTACGAAATACATTAATACCTAACATTTTTGCCCAACTCTTGTGTCCTTCACACTTGTCTTCTCTTGCAGACAAGCAACACATCCACTATAAAGATGCTTCATAGCCATTGGCAGAATCAAACCAGCAGCCAAAAACTTTCCATCCATTAAATGATGCTCCATATTTTGACATCAAGTCTCCATTCCTTACCTGCCGATGAACAATCCTCACAACAGCAACCTTCTCCCTGTTGCATGCTGCATCTCACAAACTCCATTCTTCTCTGATCCACTCTACTATTCTTCAACCCTAATCAATTTCCAAAAGAGTCTAGTTGGAACCATTCAACCACCGAAACCAATCTTCCAAATCTCTCCCAGTATCAGTTGCATCCATTGGTTTCTAGTCGTTCACAATTTATCTTGATGGAGCTTGATTTCTCGGGAGAAACTGAATCAGATCAGCAATCTAATATGTCATCCATGATTTTAAGGTTTAACCATGTTGATGGCAGAACCAATAGTTGTGCATTATATTTTTAGTAATGAGAAGAAAACATATGATGTTTACAAAGGCAATTGAAATCATGGTTCAAAATCACATACCATGTCGGGCGGCACAAACAAAACGTATAATTTCGATAAATTAATGAAACTTAATACTATTTGGCACACATAATTTATCCTATGTTATTGTGTCAATCATATCAATGAGTATCATGTATAGCGACACATGACACCACTTGACATGGATTAAAACACATCAAGATAAATTGAAATAATGTTTGTTATTGTTTTGTAACTTTTATGTATAGCATTGTCAAAACTGTATCATTCTAGAGACATAAAGTCCGAAATTAAGAATGTAATTGTGTTCCCTTCTTGTTTGTCATCTTCTTCCTCCTTTCGCTCCAATGGCACCACATATCAAAACAGCAATACGATAACAAGAGTTTTGTTCCAATTAAACTCCGAAATTGCAGCATGCTCGAGATTTTGAACCTTGGTTGACATTGAAACAATGAAAAGCATATTGTTGTTTCACTCATGGAAGCGTCACTAATGAAAAAGTAGAATCGAATTTATGCATTATTTTCATCAATAACACAATAGTTCTTTTCATCATACACCCTCTTCGGTGAGATTTGAACAATAAAAAAATGAGGAATATTAAGTTACTCATTGGTGTATGATTTTGCCAAAGAGTATGTGATGCAATAAACCAAGGTTCAAAATCTCAAGTCATGCTAGAGTTTTGATCTTTGAATGGAACGATATTGTTTCAGTATCATTCCGATATTCCGATGTATGGTGTAGATGACGAATTGAAGGTTGCAGGAAGAAGTTATTGTATGCATCAAGTGGTATTGAATTTCAGTAATTTAGCCAAATAATATATTTTGACTGTTTCAACAAGCATGGTACAATATTTCAAACCATACAATGAACAAGTTGCATTAGCTACAACTAAATAAGGCCCACTACCTTGATTTTACACCACACCATCTATTCTAAAACGCGGGCTAGGCCGCCGCCTAAGCACTCGACGGCCGACATGCGCCCGGAAAGATGATGTGCGGCCAACCTAGGTGGCCCAATGTGGAGCCATGCGACACTAGGCGGCACAGAAATTTCAGTTTCTTGTTTTTAAACCCTAAATCTATCGTTCCATCGATTCATCTGCCGCTCACGTCGGTTCGACCGCCTCTCATCTCCTCCAAAAGCATCTGCTCGATCGCCGATAAGTTTTTCACTTTTCTGTTATTACAATTGCTTTTTAGCCTCCCACGAAGCTTCCGGCGTCGTGCAACGCTTCCGGTGTCGTCGGATGCCTCCAACGTCACGTTCGACGCCACCGGAGGTGTCGTGATGCCGCTGGCGCCAGTGGCAATGTTTTTTTATTTATTTTATTATTTATGATTTATTTAATTCAAACAATTCCTCATCTAAATGGGAAAATTTAGACAGGCTTTTATAAAGCCTAATTAGATTATCCCAATAAAGTATATTAAAAATATATTTAAAATTAAAGTTTTTATAAATTTTATTATATTCTAATAATTTTATATTTAAAATTAAAAAATTCTAATAAATCTTATTACTTCATATAAGTTATATTTATATTCATAATTTTATATTTAAAATTAAAAAATTCTAATAAATCTTATAAATTCATATAAATCAGATTTATATCCTGATAATTTTGTTTAACTATTTATATTTTTTTATGTATTTATTTCAGTGGTCTTAAGTCCTAATCATGTCAAATACAACAATTTCATATCTTAAAATCTAAATATTTTAAGATATTGTTTGGAGTTAAACAACATGTTTGAATCCTAAAAATCTAAATATTTTATATCTTATATTTATATATAATTATATCTTAATTATTTTATATATAATTTTTTCTTAGACTTGCTATTAATTATTCCAAGTTTTTAAATTTATTTTTAAATCACTTTAGATTATCACAAGTACAATGGCAAGTAATCCATCTTCGACAGCATCTGTCACTAAACCCGAATCCAAGATTCTTAGGAGAAAGTCAAATGACATCGAATGGGAATTTGAGATGTTAATTGTCCTAAGAACCTCGACAAAATTAGATGCAAGTTGTGTGGAAAAATGATGTCGAAGGAGTGTATAGGATCAAGGAGCATATAGAAAATATACCTGGAAATGTATCTGGTCGTCGAAAAGCATCTCAAAAAAATAAAAATAAGTGCAAACAAGCTATTTAAGGGAGAAACAGAAAGAAGAACAAAATAATAAAAGAACAAAATAATGAAAGAACAAAATTGTAGAGCAAAGGTGACTATTTTTCTGGAAGAAGAATGTTCTAAAATTGAAGGGATAGATGGAATTAAAAAACCTCTTCCATTTAGCCCCATGGATACATATGCATCAGCAATTGCTCCAGAAATTGTAGGTTTAAGTGGGAGTAAAGTGTTTTGCCAAAAAAATATAAATGAGATTCTTTTCAAAGAAAGAACTCAACAAATTCAATAATATGTTAGGAGATGGGTTTATGAAAATAAAATCTCATTCAATGTTGTTGATAATAATAGCTTCATGCAACTAATGGCGGCAATGGGTCAATTTGGACCAGGATGCAAGCCTCCAACTCAATATCAACTTAGGGAGCCACTATTGAAAGTTGAAGTTGAAAGAACAAAACAAATGCTAAAGAAACATGAAGAAGAATGGGCAAAGAATAGGCGTTCGATGCATGGAGTGATATAGATTTGTGAGTTATTTTTTGGTATGTTGACAAGTATGTTATTTGTATGTTATTTTTGAGTATGTTGACAAGTATGTTGAACAAGTAAAAGCTCAGAATATTATTAGGCAATGCTACCAAAAATATGGCTACAGCTAAATTGATAAGAGAAAAGCAACATGAAATCTCTTGGAGTTCAAGTGCAACTCACACTGTTAATCTCATGCTTGAAAATATTGGCAAGCTTCCATGATATAAAAAGGTTATTGAGTTATCCAAGTGTTTTGCCATTTTCATTTATGCTCACGATAAGACTTTGTCATTGATGAGAAATTTCACGGAGAAGAGAGACATAGTCCAGCCAAGAGTTACCAGGTTTTCATCAAATTTTCTCACATTGCAAAGTTTAATTGGAAAAAAAAAAATCAAGTTTAAGGGTTATGTTTACATGTGATATGTGGAGAAATATAAATGGTTAAAAACAAACAAAGGGAAATTGGCTTACTTTGATGAGCATGAGATTTTGGAATGATGTGACACTTTGTTTCAAAATATTTGCTCATTTTGTAAGAGTTCTTTGATTGATAGATGAAGATAGAAAGTCATTGATGGGGTTTCTATATAGGGAGCTTCAAGCTAAAGAAGATATCAAGGTGGCCTTGAACAATGTGAAATCAAATTATCAACCTATCATAGTGATTATTGAGTCAAAAATAAAGGATAGAGTTGATACATCATTGCATACCCTGCCTTTTTGTTGAATCCTTATTTTTAATATAAGGATAGTTCTATTACTCTTCATGAGGAGGTCGCGACGAAGATTTTTGAATGCATGGAAATTTTACATGCCAATGAGTTGGATAGATACAATTATTAATAAAGAATTTGTAAAATATAGAGACAAGACTGGGTTATTTAGAAAAGCATTGGGCAGCAAAAGCATGTGAAAAAAAATGATAATACATTTGATCCATATGCATGGTGGAGTACATATGATCCTCACGCACCCAACCTACTAAGAGTGACATCGAGGATATTTTCATTAACTACAAGTTTATCCGGGTGTGAAAGAAATTGGAGTGCATTTAAAGGAATAAGCTTTAAACTTTAAGTCTTTAATTAAAGTAAAGTCTTAATTTTTAAAGTTTATATTCATGTTATTAACTATAATATTTACTCTCTTTTTTTTAGATTTATACAAAGAAAAGAAATAGGTTGGATTGAACAATCCAGTATTTGTCCAATTTAATGCTAGATTGTTAAACAAACAAAAAAGAGAAAAAGAAAAGAATGTCAATGCCCTTCTTGCAAAAGATGCTTGGATGGTGGAGAAGATGATGAAGTTGAACTAAATTCTAAGTTCATATGGCAAATGGTTGATGAAGCAAGTGAACCAGATGAAAATCTACAACTCCGAAGAAGCTCTAGAGTGAGAGAACTCCATGAGGATGATTTTGCATCCGAAGAAGAAGAGGAGGATCATATACCGATGAAGAATAAGTTGTCGAAAATTATGGAGAAGAAGTAGAATAAATATGTGACAGTTTATTAATTGTATAATTTTGAACTCATTTTAAATTTGATGTTATTGTGTTGGAGTTATAATCTGTAATTTATTATGTAAATTATGTTGCTACCGTAGAATTCGCCTAGCGGTGCCTAGTCCCCACCTAGGCGCTAGGTGCTGGTCTGGCACCTTACTAGCGCCTAGCGAATTTTAGAACCTTGCCCACACCTGAACTTTATGCAAGGCTCAAAATGCCTTAAATCATTTTAAATTACACTACTACAGTTCTCTATGGTCTCCCCTACCCTCCACATCTTCTCTAATTAATTCAACTTGTCTTATAGAATCTAGCAATGATTTTTTATCATTTTTCAAATAATGTTAGCATAATTTTTTCATTAAATTTACTGTTGGAACTACATCTAATTACATCCAAATAGTCCTATTTATGATTACATCTTTGTAATAACCTCAACATTCATCATAATATATCACCTCTATTGAACTAAGTTTTTATACATGTTAGTTTCTATATAGCTAGCACCCTAACTTAAAGTATGGTTGATCATGCCTTAGTTTGTAAAATTTCCTCTCTTAAGGAGTGCATTTCTTAAGGAGTGCATGACAGTAGCACAAAACTTTTGAAGTTCTTCATCTTGGCAGACATATGTGCTTTATATTATTAATACTTTTATTAATACCTCATTAATAATCGATATGAGATACTTGAACTCCTAGAAGAATTTCATGTTCATTCATTTTCCCACTTCTCCCAAACTTAAATTTTTTAATTTTTAAAATTTCAAGTTTCAAGATTATTCTATTTACACTCTCATTAAATAGCACATTAGATTTATATTGAAAATAAAAGCACAAGAACATAGAGAAGACCCATGATGTAAACTTATAATTATTATGAAAGAATAATTTAGTACACTCTTACTAGTTACATCACTTGAATCACCATTGCCAATCCCAAGCCCTATTTAAAAAAAAAAAAGTTAAGGAAAGCATTAGAATATGACACCCTGTGCTAGAAAAAGTTAAACCAATGAGCATGGATCTAAATGGTATTTGTTTAAGTATATGTCCTCACCCATAAATGATGCAACGGACCTTCACTAACTAGGTATTTTGATATGCAAAAGGTGCACTACAAAGTTTCATACAAGTAACTGATCATATCATCGTCCAAATATGATACAAAATAACAACAGTTCTTGCATTGCTGTTGGCCGATATGGGTAAGGAAACTAGTCCATGGATATAAGATTAGGTTCACTATTTGGAATGTATGACTTTCGAGTAAAGGACTTGAATTAGTAAATTTGATGTTAAGAGAAAAATAAACATAATATGCATATAGGAAACAAAATGGGTTGAAGAAATAACTACAGAAATAAGGAATGCATGTTTCAAGAATGGATACGCTGGAAAAGTTTTAGAAAAAAAATGGAGTGGGTATTATCTTTAATAAGGATGATAAGGATAAAGTAGTTGAGATTAAGAGAAATTGAAGATAGAACTATTGTACTAAAATTGATTCTTGAAAATGACACAAAAATGTTTATGGATGCAAGTATGATTACAAGTTCAAATCATAATCAAAATCAAAATTTAAGGAGATCTTAGATGAAATTATTCACTATTTACCTATAAAAAACTTATTCATGCCTTATGGGGAACTCGGAGATGTACATTTCGGTTTTAGGTTTGAGGAAAGAAACGAAGACCTTAGTACAAATTGATTTAGCTATTGCTTATGATTTTATAATTACTAATTATTAAAAGTATTTTAAATAAGCTTCAATAATTTTTTTAAAGGGAATACTTTAAATAACTTAGTTAAATCTCATGATCAGTTTTTTTCATGCAAATTTGAGAATCTATATTTTTAAAATAGTGGTGGCAAAAGGCAATTCGCTCGCCCCAGCACCAACGCAAATAGTGTGTCTTGTCTTGGTTGTCATCATTCGTCAAATGCAAGTTTAAAACTTAAGATAAACTTTAACAAATATTATCTATTTTGACTCAAACTAAATTTATATTGATTCAACTTATTTAATTGTGTTTAGAAAATCAAAGTATGAAAGATATTTCATTTTCTAATTCCATAGAAATAAATATTTTATGATTGTTCATGAAACAGACATTTATCTTCAAATAATTACATATTTAAGCAACCTTATCTAATTAAAGTACCTTTTATATTCCAATTTCAGTTGTTAAACACCTTTTGGTGAAAATTAAGATTACTAAGTTCAAATTTTGTTTCTTTACGTACAAAATAGCTAAATTTAGAGTCATTAATTAGATTAGGCTGATATACAGATGGTTGAATTATATTCACATATACATCTTCAATACACTGGTATACAAGTAGTGCTTGGAATGTCATAAACAACAAAACCTCCTGATCATGTTAAATGTTAGATGAGTATTTGTTCAATCCCATACCTCATATCAAAATTAATTTGTAGATTAGAAACGGAAAAAAAAAACAATGTTAAATTTATTTTGAAAGTGTACCTCCAGAATCTCATGGGTTCTCTTCATATTCATCCGGCACAAGTCCTCGCACTTAATCTTCACCAGCTCTGACCGCCGCCATCGCTCATGGATCCCATTTACAATCCCTTCAGTGATTCCAGCCTTCCCTATCTTCAATCGCTTATCCAACCGTACTCCCACCCTCCTCAGCCTCTTCAGCTCCTCTGGCGGGATAGTCAACTCTGCTAGGGAGGGTAGCGGCGCATCCTTCCTAGCCCTGGCCTCAACCTCCCTCACCTTATCCTTCTTCCAAAGATGGTGAAACCGATGGATGGTGACCCCGGACCCTGGCTGAGGAACCGGGTGCTCCGGGGTGCTCCAGCTCGAATCGATAGTGTAACCGACGCGATGCGTGAGTATTTCCCGAGAGGTGGGGATGAAGATCTCGCCAGCGGATCCGGGGCCGGTGGTGGGGCGATCGTCGGCGGAGGAAGGCGGATGTTGCTCGAGGAAGCCAAGGCTGCGGAGCTTCTCGGAGATTCGTTGGATGGCGTACTGGCTGACGGTTTGCGGGGTGGGACTGGCTTGCGGGGGGTGGATTCCCTTGAGGGGTTTTCTAGGGTTTTGAGAGGGGAGGGCGTATCGACGACAGGGTAGTCGGGACAAAGTAAGGAGGTGGGCGTTGAGGGGTTTGGAGAAGGGGATGGCAGGAGGAGAAGATAGGGAAATGGGCATTGTCAGTTGCAGTAGAGAGAGAGAGGAAAGAGAGACTCCATACCACCTTCTTATTTGCAGCAGATAGAGAGAGGCGTTAGCAACTCCCCGTGATTGTGGCCATTGGCGGGGATAATGTTATAGGGACGACGGGTGCCCAGCCGATTAGGATAAACGGGCTTAGGTCAGGATCCACTAAAGTTTTTCTTAAAAAATATTAAAATAACATTTTTATCATATTTTTTTTATTTAAAAATACTCCAGGTATGGTCATAATATTACAACACAAGCAAAATTGATAAATGGAATATTATTATATTAAAATATTAATTTGATTAAAATTATATAAACTTAATCAAGATCGTTTAACAAGTATCTAATTTATAGCAATATTTTGATCAAATTAAAATGATTTGGATACGTTTCATAAATTTTAATAAGTTAATAAAGGTATTTTTCATATAAAAATGTTTCATATATAATAATTTTGATTAAATTATAAAAAAATATTAAGTCAACTTACTCTAACATGTTATAACACTTATGGTTGTAATTATTGTAACAATGTTGGAATACGAGTATTTTTGAGATAAAAAATACGATGGGTATTATATTTCAATTAAGTGAAGGTCTGAATGGATTGATATTGTATAATCAATGGACGAGTTATGAGTTTTTTTTAGTTGATATTAATATCTATTTTTTTATCCGACTAATTCTTAGGACGATTGATTCAGTTTCATAAAAAATTTTACCAACTATTAAGGTAAATCAGGAGACGCTCGTTGTGATAGATTCAAACGACCTGCTTTTATCTATTGAAGGGAAAATCTCTTGTAATTCATCGCAGCTTAGTCTCAACCCTGAGATTCATAGATCTACACTTGGAAGTATAACCACTACATCGTAGCCCCAGAGGCAAGTTGTGGTACTTCTCAATTACTTTCATCGTTGTAAATTATTGGATTGAGAAAGCTCTAGAGCGGGTGAATAACATGTTTCGTACTCGTTCAGAATTCACTCGAAAAACCAAATTTGTGTAGCGGATCAAAGTGTTGGTGCAGGAAGCATTAATAATCGAACCTGGTTTTAATATTGGTAAATGATTCAAAGTTAAGCTATGGTGTGATTTAATGAGGTTGACAAAGTATTTAGATAGCTCAACTATAAACTTAGTGGATATTAGCACTACAACAAATTTGACTTTCCGTAGCGCGTTATCAACAGCGTGCGCCTAAAGCGCGCCATTAATAATAACTTTTACAACACGCCCAATTATGTGCGTTGTGGATTGTATAATATTTATATAAACGACGCCGTGCAGAAAAAGTACGTTGTCAATAAACTTTTATATGGCGTGCAAAATACGTTATTAAAATTTAATATTAACAATATGCAGAGCGCACTATTAATACTTATTATATATTTGTAATAATGGCGTGCAAAAAATGCACGCTATTAATAAATATAATAAAATATTAACAACGTGCAATGTACGTCGTTAATAATATTATTTCTGAATTTTTTTAATATTATTTCTGAATTTTTTTTTTGTCAAAATATTTCGTCGAACCAAAAACTATGCATAAGAAAAGAAAATCTGTACATAAAATTAAAAATCTACATATAAGTTTTAAAAAAAATATGCACATAAATTTTTTTTAAAAATGCTCATAAAATAAAAGTAAACCAACATATTAAATTGAACATCTTTGAAAACTTTTAGAAAATTGCTTGAATTTGATAAAATCTCTAAGACATATAGAAAAATTTTCCTTATAGATAACAAAATTTCCTAGAATTGTAACGCATTGGGGAGGAATTCAACCCAAGAAATTTATTATTTTTTAAAAATTAAATACATATATTAAAAATACTTTATCTTGATTGGAAAATCTCTAAGACACATAAGAAATTCTTCTTGTGATCAACAAGATTTCTAGGATTATGTCAAATTTAGGGAAATTTAAATTAATAAAGTACATTTTTTTTAATTTTACTCAAGTAATTAGCATTCCCTAAAATATTTTCTAAAAAAGCTAATTGGTTTATAAAATAAAAAAAGGGAGGATTTTTGAAAGTTATGTTTTCTTTAAAAATCTTAAATATTTTCAAAAATGATATTATTGGTATAAATTTTAACTTAAAATCTTTGTTATTACCTTTTATTTCTTTTTGATGTGTGTAGGGGGAGAGAGTACCTTAAGTTAGATTTTTTCAATTTCTCCTAAGTATTGAACTAAAACCCTTAAACTAAAACCTAACTTATGATTATTATTAAACATCAAAAAGGGAGAGATTGTTGGTACAAAAAGTATCAGACATGAACAGTCAAGCTCTAGTGTTTTGATATTTGACAATATACCAAGGTCTGGTCAAAGTGATCAAGGGTTAAGCCAAACAGGACCTGATGTTTGGTAGGGTAAACCTAGATTTGATCAGTTTGACCAATGATTAGCCAAACAAGGCATGATGTTTGGTAGTGTAGTTACTACCTAGGGTTGGTCAGGTTGACCAAGGGTTAGCCAAACAGGACATGATGCTTGGTAGGGTAAACCCAGGTTTGATCAGTTTGACTAAGGGTTAGCTAAACAGGATCTGATGTTTGGCAAAGTAATTAGAACTCAGGGTTGGTCACATTGACCAAGGATTAGCCAAATAGGACCTAATGTTTGGTGGAGTGATCAAACCTAGAGCTGGCATGTGTGACAATACATTAAGATTTGGTCAGTTAGAACAAGGGTTAGCCAAACATGATCTGATATTTGGCAGATAACCCAGGGTTGTTCAGTTTGACCAAGGGATAAGCCAAACAGGACTTGATGTTTAGCAGAATGATTAAACATATCTGGACTGAGCCAAACATGACTTGACATTTGGTAGAAAGAAGTCTAGTCAGGATTAAGAAGACTAGCAAAGAAGTCCTTATCGAGGCACGATGTCCTAGTTCAAGGAATTAGGCACGAAGTCCTAATCGCGGAATTAGGCATGAAGACCTGACTAAGGTATGCACACGAAGTCCTAGTTTGGGGAATTGGGCACGAAGTCCTGATCGCGGATTGGGTACGAAGACCTGACCGAGGGTTGAGCACGAAGTCCTAGTTCGGGGAATTGGGCATGAAGTCCTGGTTGCGGATTAGGCACGAAGACCTCGCCAAGGGTTGGGCACTGAAGTCCTGGTTCGAGAAATTGGGCACAAAATCCTGGTCGAGGATCGGGCAAATGACTTAGCCAAGCAAGGGCTACGGATAGAAGTAGAGACGGATTGAGAATCGGACGTCTCGAGATCTGAGAGTCTCAGAGGCCGAGCAAAAGTCCAACTGGAGGCCCTAGTTGGCAAAGGGTAACTTCTCTAGAGTGGAGTAGGTGAGGACGTGTTCCCTGGGAAAGGGAACAGTAGGCGTCGATTCGACCTAGGATTTCATTTGAAATCCAAAGTCAGAAGCAAACAGCTCTAGCTGTCAATCATTAAGGCTTAGGATTATTTGTTTGTCTTGTATTTATTTGTCTTGAAAAATCCTAGAGTTGGAGGAAAGATAGGAGAGCAAACGCAAGAGAAGAAGGTCCTGGGAAAGGGCTTCCCGGGCGCTCATATCAACCTAGGCGCTCATATCAACCCAAGCGCCTGAATGGAATTAGGCACCCCAGAATGGTTTTTTAGCACGTGGCTGGCTGGACGCGCCCAGGCGCCTCATCAACCTAAGCCCCCAAGATGCTAGTTTTTATCCCTATGCTAAGTTGGCTGGCTGGATCGAGTTTCACTACTTGTGAGGCCCCTCAATTGCCTCTATGGAGCCCAAACGTAGTGTATAAAAGGGGGTTTGACCTCTCAGTTCAGGAGATCAATTCTCCCATCTATTTACTCATTCTCTGTGAAGAAAAAGTGCTAAGATGAAGCTCTACAACCAAGGAGGCTCTAGGAGGAAGTGCATGACACTTCGGAATTCTGAATTGGTTGGGATCGTCAATTCTGTTTGGTTTGCTTTTATTTACAAGTTATATTTATTCTTCCTATTTGTGCTTGTATTCAAACTGTAAGACAGGGTTTTTTTAAATTCTCCACCTCTAGAAAAACTTCCGGAAAGAGGCCACTAGTGGAGGAGTGCTTCCCGTGATTAGCCCTTGGGCGTACAGACCCTAGGGGTTGGAAACCAAGTAAAAATCCCGCTTGGTATTGCTGTGTGTTTTTCTTATTTAATATTCCGCTGCGTACTAACACTTTGATAGCAAGAACGAACTAACGGATGATGAAGTTCCAACGAAAAGAATACTAGTCGATATTTACCCCCTCCCCTCTATCGATGTCACCGATCCCACATTCTTATCACAACAATTTAGACCAAGGACAATCATCAAGGTATCAACACAACAATCAACCCTCAATAATAGAAAATCTTCTTAAAGAAATACTCCTTAACCAAGTAGAGATGAAAAATGACCTCAAGCAACTAACACAAGGATGGATAATGTTGAAAAACATATGAAGTTGCTTGATAGTTAAATAACGCAAGTGACGAGTTCCTCTTCAAGGACATAAGGGAGTTTTCCCGGGAAACTAGAGCCTAATCTAGTGGAGCAGTGTAAGGCAGCTGATGTGAATTTGCAAGTGCACAAAAACATTATTAAATAATATAAAAGATTATCATATCCACAAGTACTGTTGATTAAGTACTAGTCAAGTTCACAAAGTAAACTATCTAGACAATTGAAGTTGGTTTGTAAGAGCTTGCAGAAAAGAGGGAGAAAGAGAGTGCGAGAGAGAGAAGAATTGATCTTGTGAGAAGGTTAGAATAGGGAGAGTCCAGGATTTCAATTTCACTACAATGCTATCTGATGTTCTATGACTTTTTCACCTCCTAATCTCAATGTTTAAATTGTTGTAGGGTCTCTTACTAAATACTAGTATGACCCCGCAATGGTGCACCAATGTATTTCTCCCATTGACATTGAGTGCACTAAGTGGAAGATGTAACGTAGAGAAACTGGTTAAAGGGATACCCTCTGTCATGTGAGGGCCCCTGGTCAAGTAATAAAAATATCGATTCATAGGGATTGTTGATTAAGTACTAGTCGATTATGCAAAGTATGTTATCTAGATGATTGCAAGGTTGGTTTTGGAAGCTTGCTAGGAAAGAGAGGAGAGAAGAATAAGAGGAGAGAGAGAGAGTTAATCTTTGGAGAAAGAGTCGGATGGGTGGATATCTAGGATTTTAGTTTCGCTACAATACTAATTGATGTCCTATGGATTGTTCATATCATAATCTCAATATTCAAGTACTCGTAAAGATCCTAATTAGGTATCGATGTTAACCCTACAAAAATGCATCAAAGTGTTTTCCTATTTGGCATCCAATGTCATTAAGTAGTGTAGGTAACCTAAAGAGTTGAGTTAAATGTAACCCTTTATCACTAAGGAACTTCGATCATACAATTCTAGGTTACACTAAACACTTCTTAACATGGGATAGTGAGAAACTCATTATGGTGTTAGCTAATCTCTTGTAAGAGATTGACCTCCATTTCGAGGTAATGTCTATGATGTCTGATTAAAGGTAACCTCTATCACAAAGGCTCCCAATTATATGGTCTCAGACACTCCCTCTACGTGGTGGTCAACCTCTGACAACTATATGTATTTGTCATTCACACATTTTAACAAACACATTCAAGGCATGATATATAGAACAAAGTATGAACATTTCATTGAATAAGAAAAATATACCAATACATAGTTCAAATAACATTATCACATCCTAACTACTCCCTACATCCTAGATTGGAGAATCTACTCCATTGCAATGGATGATACAACAAAAAGACAAAATATTAAGCTTCTACAACCCAAAATAAGAAGGAGAGGGAGGAGAGAGCTTATCCTTGTAGTGTGGTCTTCTTTGAGGATCTCCTCGCTTTGGAGTTTGACGGATCGTCGAGGAGGCGGCTACATGGCTCTAGGGTTTCCCCTAGAGGGGAGGACCCTTCCCCAAGGCCCTAGGGCAAAGTCCTAGCCAAAGATATTGGTACATTCGACCTTCAGAGTTTTGATGTTTGTTTGATAATATGTTTAATGGACTATAATTAGGTCAAGGTTGACTAGATGAGTAACAAGAGTGAAAAGTCTTAGAGAAATGAACTCTAAGCAAATAAAAAAAACTAGGGGAGTGAACCTTAGGTGATGAAAAGTCTTAGGGAGTGAACTCTAATCAAATGGAAAAACCCTAGGGGAGCGAGCCTTAGGTGATGAGAAGACTTGGAGGAGTAAACTCTAAGCAAGGAAAAACCTTAGGAGAGTGAACCTTAAGTGATGAGAAGTCTTGGAGGAGTGAACTCCAAGAAAAGAAAAAACCCTAGGTCTTGGAGGAGTGAACTCCAAGTAAGATTATCCGAAGGGTTTCCCATCGATCGCACTGGTGGACCGGACCAACGGACTTTGATGAACATAAGTATAGTTTTGCATTACAACTACTATAAGCTCATGGAGAGAGAGAGTGAGGTCATGTCCCAATTTGGGACAAAATCTTAGGTGATGATCCGATCGAAGAAACCAATAGAGGCTTCTAAGTCAAGATCATGATAGACATATCTGTCTATCATATGCATATTCATATATGTTCTAACTTTGTTTTGTAGGTAAATACTATTTCTGTACTAATATTGTTTTGCAGGAATTAGGTGGTTCTATCAACAGATAATGATGTTCCATCGACGGATCAATGTATTGTTCTGTCGGTTGATAATTAGGATCAGTCGACGGATCAGAGTTATCGCAGAGGCAAGATAGGCTATTCCAAGGATTGAAGGAAAGTCAGTGTTCTGTCAATTGATAAATGGGATCTGTCGACGGATCATTAATTATTGATGGGGCAACCAACTCAACAAATCCAGCAAAGAGGGAAACCTTGGTTCCGTTGACAAAAAAGCATGTCAGTCAATGGATTAGGAAGATTTCGGATAATGAAATTGGACGCGAACTAGGAAAGATTCACGGGGGTTCCGTCGATAGATCAGAGGGATCAGTCGATGGAACGACATTTTCTAGACAATATAGAAGTGTTTAGTTATAAATACAGGCTCAAGTTTTAAGGTTCGGTGTAGTTTGGTAATAGCTAGATTTTTGTGCTTTCATGCTCTGCATCAAGATCAACTCGAAGCAACTCTCCATGCCTAAAAACTCTCCGACAACAAAGCTTCATCTTCTACTATTATACTATCGGTAACTTTTATTATTACATATACACTCATTAGAAGAATAATAAACTTGTTACTACCTCCTTTATTTGTATTCGATATTCTCCTTCCAAGAGTTCTCGGAGGAGATATTTAGTGGATTGCCCAACAGATATGATCTAAGGGATCATGGGTCTTGGAGTAGGAGTCGATGAAGGCTCCAAACCAAGTAAAATATCTATGCATATTTATCTTTCCACTATGCAACTCTTAGTTTTCCAATAAAATTTTATGAAATGAAAAGAAAAGTTTTATAACGAGATTCACCCCCTCCTTCTTCCTCAGATGGTCCTACAAAAGATCACCCCAAAGGAGGAGAAAACCCCTTTTATAGAGGTTGGACACGGCCCCAGGGAGGTGTAGGGTGTTGGACCTTGGATGGCTAGAGAATGGGGTGTGAATAGCCAGACACTTAAAAACATTGGCTTCTAAACTTTGTTTCTGCACTTAGGGTTAGCAGCAGAAGAAAACACAGAACAGAAATAGAAATACAGAAAGAAGAACAAACGCTAACTCAGAGATGTATAAGGTTCAAGGATAACTTGGCCCTACTCCTTGGCATGCCCGTGAGGTGGGCGATCTCTTGATCGTCGGCTGATCAACCCCCGAAAATCCGAATAAAACAGTCTCCTTCTCGGTGGATAAACCTCTCCATAGATAGTCTCAGAAGAGTATCAAATAAAGCACAGAGACAGAGAGAAGGCTTACAGAGCGCGAGCACAGAAAGCGCGAAGGAGAACCTTTACAGAGCACAACTCACAACACAGCACTACCCTAACGCAAGAACCTTAACTCAGCTCTTCGTTCTCACAGTGTCTGCTTGTTGATCGACTCGCAAAGTTCTCAAAGGTTATCCTGTCTCTTCTTCGCCAGCCTTCTTTTAAGCCTCTGCTCATCACCAGGCGTGTCTGCAACCACTGAACACATCTCTGTCACCACTGACCCACTGACCTTTACTGGGCTCAGTCTACTGAAACCTCTTCAGCCAAGCCTTAGGTCAGTCGCCAGCTCCCGCCAGACAGTCGCCTGACGGGCCCAAATGGACTGTCACGAATGTGGGCCTCAAATTTAGAATTTATAAATGAATGCTGGAAACCCTTTTACAATCAAAAGTATGAAAATGTAATATAGGGGCCACAGGTCGTATTTTTCTCGGGGCTAATTGACGTTGTCAGTCGCCAGCTCCCGCCAGACAGTCGCCTGACAGGCCCAAATGGACTGTCACGAATGTGGGCCTCAAATTTAGAATTTATAAATGAATGCTGGAAACCCTTTTACAATCAAAAGTATGAAAATGTAATATAGGGGCCACAGGTCGTATTTTTCTCGGGGCTAATTGACGTTATTTGATTCGCGCTTGTATTTAGGTGTCGTGATTGTTTTTGGGTTTTAAGTAAATGTTTGGGTTTTGGGCTGCAATTGGAAACGAAAATGCAATGAAATGAAATGGCAATAAAAATAAATGAAAACTAAACAAATGAAATAAAAGAGCGATAGCAAGTGATAACTCAATCGAAGGGGACCCGATTCACCCAAAGGAACTTAATCGAATTAGAGGAGCAAATCTGAATTCAATTACTACTAAATGCCAAACAATTAAATCAACACGGAAACTAAACTCAAAAATGAAACTTGATACTAATGATGGAAAGAAGCTAGGAATTCAGTAATGATCAAAGCCCGAAACAAACTGATTTCAAACTATATGGCACAGCAAATCAACAATCAACTTGACACCAATCAATGCATTATCCTCATCTTGATACAAAGTGGAAGAGTGAACCCAATTTGATACACAAGGTAGAGACTCATGCACCGAAAGTTTATCCTAAATGCAAAGCTAGTTACTGATGAATTCTGAATCAAAACTGATCACTTATCTTGGAAATCAAACTGACAGCTACTGATATTCAAAACTAAAGCAAGCAATTTCACATACAAAAACAGAACAAGGAATGCAAAAACACTGTGCCAGATTGCAGAATCCTTCCAAATGCAGAAATTAAACTCACTAAGCAAACAAATTCGAATGCGCAAACTAATGTGTAACAAGATATATGAGATCTACTCGACACAAACTCAAGAAACTACAGCAAAACATGCAGCAATTACCCTGGCACACAAGCTAATTCTAAAACGCAACTGGAGCAGAAATTGCAGAATTTGCAGAAATGAAGGGTGCAGAATACGCAAGTTGAGACAAGAAAATGCAAGCTGAATTCGAATCTCTAATCTAAGTTCAGACAAACATGAAAGGAATTAATGTTTAACTGGCACAAAACTGAGAAATTACAGCTATAAACCTGCAGAGAATAAATCTGGCACGCAGCAACAGAATTGCTACCCAACTGATACCAAATTCAGATACGATTCAAAACAAAACAAGCTAACCTGAATTCAATTTGTCATTACACAAACAATCTAGCTTATAAGAATACTGAATTAAAACTCTAATTACGGCAGAATCCGTTCAGAAACGAAATACTACAAACATTGCTTCAGAAATTCAGAAACGAAATGATAGTATTGAAATCTACTGCTAATAACCGAAATTAACTAAGCCTCAATCCGATTCCTTGTTGTCACTCAAGGATGAGCTCGAATCGAGGTGGTCACGCCTTCAAAACGAAGAAATTGCTGAAGAAACGAGGAAGAAACGAAGAAGAAATCAGCTGCGGCGAGGACTTAGCGAAGACGCGACGAAGGTTAGCTGCTGCAGATTTTCAGATTAAATACTTAAGCACGGACGGTCCAGATTAATTTAAGAAATCCAACGGCCGATCTTGCTCTGATTTGAGCCAAACTTTAATGATGATGATCAGGGGTCAGGATCTTCCTTGTGGTAGCTCGGATCCTCCAGATGTGCAACGGATGGTCCAGATCAACTCTATCTGTGAATGGACGCTCTAGAGCCCTCCTTGCTTGATCCAACGGTTGATTTAGCTCTGATTGGGATGAAACCTTCAGATCTTGATCATAGAGCTTGATCAACCCTAACCCTAGCTCGGATTGCTTCAGATCGTCCCGGATGACTCAGATCTAGCCGCTCTTGAATCGGACGGCCCGGATTAATCGTAGGCTTGATAATTCGATCCGGTTCACATCCGACTCAAGTTTGACCCAGTATGCCCTAGGTCCAGGATCCTTTCATGCCTGCAAAAATATATCAGAAAATTAGTGGTCAAATAATCCAAAAATTGTGTAATTTTGCAATTAAGTCCAAAATAAGATAAAGTTCCAAAACCTAGGGTAAAATCATAATTAAGCAATAAAAACATGGGTCAAACATGGATTTCAGCAATTAAAATAATCAATAAAATGGTGCTTATCATCGCCAGCCCGCGCCAGAAGCCGTTGAATCCTGCGAGTAGAAAATAGACAAACCTGCCGAAGCGAAAGTCGCCAATTGACCCTCCTTCTTGGTTTGTGTCATCTCTGTATCATCTGCACACTCATCAGATGATTAGCACAACAAATCAAAGCGTATCAGCAGGTATCAGTAAGAAATCAGAGTGAAACCAGAAGTGATCAGAAAATCTGACAACGATTCAAATTAAAGTTATCAGACACTGATCGGTCACCCTGACCGATCAGTTACCCTTCTGACCGATCAGACTCACCTCTGATCCATCCAGTAAGGATTTGATCGGTCTCACTGCCCGATCAGAGACCAGGGATCGGTCACTGATAGATACCATATTATTGATCATTTGAGTTGCTAAAATCCATGTTTGACCTATGTTTTTATTGCTTAATTGTAAAATTGCCCTAGGTTTTAGGATTTCCTCTTATTTTGGACTTAATTGCAAATTTACACAATTTTTGGATTATTTGGCCACTAATTTTCTGATATATTTTTGTAGGCATGAAAGGATCCTGGACCTAGAGCATATTGGGTCAAACTTGAGTCGGAAGTGAACCGGATCGAATTATCAAGCTTACGATTAATCCGAGCCGTCCGATTCAAAAGCGGCTAGATCTGAGCCATCCGGGACAATCTGAAGCAATCCGAGCTAGGGTTAGGGTTGATCAAGCACTATGATCAAGATCTAAAGGTTTCATTCCAATCAAAGCTAAATCAACCGTTGAATCAAGTTCGGAGGGCTCTAGATCGTCCATTCACAGATTAGGTTGATCTGGACCATCCGTTGCACATTTGGAGGATCCAAGCTACCACAAGGTAGATCCTGACCCCAGATCAACATCCTCAAAGTTTGGCTCAAATCAGAGCAAGATCAGTCGTTGGATTTTCTCAATTCAATCTGAGCCGTCCATTCATATGTATTTAATCAGAAATTCCCTGCCTTCAGCCGTTGTCGCGTCCTCGCCGCAGCTGGTTTCGTTTCGTTTCTTCTTCGTTTCTCATTCGTTTTCTTCTTCAAGTTCTTCATCCGATGGCGTGACCTCCTCAATTCGAGCTCATCCTTGAGTGACAGCAAGGATTTGGATTGAGGCTTAGCTTAATTTCGTTTATTAGCAGTAGATTTTGTTTCTGCATTTTATTTTTGAAACTTGTATCAGATGATTCGGTTTCTTGTATGAATCGTTTCCGTCTCGATTCGAGGCTCATCCTTGAGTGACAGCAAGGATTTCTTGAGCTGAGATGAGAAATTGAGGCTTAGAATTAGTTAATTTCCAGTTTTAGCTGTAATTTCAGTTTCTGCCGCAACATTCTGTTTCTGTAATTCGAATCAGCTGCTTAGTTTAGTTTCTGATTTGTTTCTGCCATAATTAAGTTTTGAATCTTCAAGTTAAGTCGTGTAGTGAACTTGTTAGTGATCAATCGAACTTAATTTCAGTTTATTTCTCTGATAATTGCTTGCGTGCCAAGTCAGATTGCGTGCCAACTTCCATTTCTGCAATTTCTGTCGGTTCTAAATTTTTAGCGTGTAGTTTCTGAAATTCGAGTCAAGTTACATTATGTCTTCTCAATCCAATCAGTTCTATTGTCTGCACTAGGTATTTGCTCTACATTTCTTCCTTCATGCTCTGAACTCTTGTTTTAATTTCTGAAATTCTACATTTGGTTTTTGCGTTTCTGAATACTCACCTCTGCATAGAGCTTTACTCAATTGATCAGATTTTGGTTTGAAACCCTTCATTCATTCTTGCAAACGTCTTCACTAGTAACCTGCTTTCTGGATTTCATCAATCGGCTTCATTTTGAAGTGTTCGTATTAGCTTTGGCACATAGGTATCAGCTTGGGCACAAAGTCTTTCTCTGCGTGCCAAGTTGGTTATTCCTTAGTTTGTATCAAGAGAGGTTTTAGCAGTGAATTGCATCAGGTTAAGTGAAACTGACAGTGAGCTTTTGAGTTGGAAATCAGTAGATTTGCATTCGGAAATGTCTGAACTTATGTATCCATGTTTGCATTAGATAGGTTCTTAATTTTGTAACTAGCTTAGGTTTCCTTGACTTAAGTTTGCATTTTGAAGTAAGTTGTTCTTTAGAATTAATTTCAATCGAAAATGCTGGGAATGCCTTGATTCACCTTGCTTAGCATTCTAGTTTGCAGTTGATACCGAAATTGATTTTCCAAGTTGGTTACTAGCATTGTTAGAATTAAGTTTCCAATTGTTCGAGCTTATTAGTTGAAATTACATCCGTTTAAGTTCCATACTTAATTTTTCTTGCTTCTTCTTTTTGTCCTCATTTTCGAATTGCAACCCAAACCCAAATCACATTCGAAACCCAAAATTCACAAACGACACAGAAATACAAGCATCTAATCAAACTATCTCAACTAGTCCCCAGGAAAAATACGACCTGTGGCCCCTTTACTACGTTTTCATATTTTGATTGCAAAAAGGGTTTCCAGCATTTATAAATTCTAAATTTGAGACCCACATTCGTGACAGTCTATTTTGGGTCCGTCAAATTTTTGGCGCCGTTGCCGGGGAAGCAACTAGTTGATTTGTTTGATTTTTGCTTGTATACTTTTGGACATATCATTGGGTTCTATTTTATTTTGCTTTATCTTTTGTATACGGGTACTGTCATTTTTCTTGTTTGTTTTGTGACAGGACTGCCAGTTCAAAATGTTTCCATTTACTTACCAGCAGCCGTGTCAACAATTCCAACAATTTCAGCAACCAAATCAAGATTTCCAACATTCCTGTGCGAATTCTCAACAACCAAATCAGTTTTGTCAGCCACAATTTCAACAATTTCAGTAAGGGCAGCCTTTCCAAAATTTTCAGCAAAATCAACCAAATTTCCAGCCACTAATTCAGAATGGGCAGCCACAATTCCAGAATTTTCAGCCACAAATTCAGCAATTTCAGCCTCAACATCAGCCATGGCAGCAAGAATTTCAACCTATACAGAATTTTCAACAACCTCTTCAATATTCACAGCCATACGAGCCAAATTTTCAGTTTCAAAACCAGAATTTCCAGCCCACTCAACTTCAGTGTTCACCACCACAATATCAACCTCAGATCCAAGAATTCCAGGGCTACAATTTTCAGCCATCTCCACCAACTTGTGAACCAAATTTTCAGCAGTTTAATCAGCCTGTTCAACCATTTTATCAACCCCCACAGTCTCAATTTCAACAAATGTTTCAACAAGAGGTTCAAAACCTCGGAAGGCAAATGGAACAAGTGGCTAGTGATTTGAATCAGATAAAAGCCCAAAGATCAGAACAATTATCTTCTCAAGTTGTTTTTAGTTCTGAGAGCCCCGGAGTTGGTTTTATATCAGTTCAAGGTGACCCTAGTGCATGGCCAAGTCCTTCTTCAAGCGATCTTAGAATTTTGGAAGAAGAAGAAGAAGAAATCATCAAATATAGGGCACCTACAGCATACATTCCTCCGGAGATTCCTATTCAAAATTCATTTTCAAATTTTTCAGCTCGAGAAGAAAATTCTGAAGCTCAACAGGACCATTCTCATTTTTTATTTTGTGATGATAATGTTATTGATGCTCCTAATTTTTCTAATTTGGTTGATACAGGAATGGTTGAGGGAATGTGCATGGGAGATGATTCCATAGGTGTAGGGGATTGCACTAAGCCCCAGGGACCACCACAATTACCAGAAAGTGTAGGGACTTGCATGGTGGAAGCAAGAACCCAAGGATCACCTGCTTTAGTTGAGTGTCCACCAGAACTTGAACCTGAAGAGGAGCAATTATTTGACCAGGAGGAGAACACGGATACATCTACTCCTGTAGAACCTCCAGGTATTTTTCAGCACTATCAGGTAAATACTCCTCCTATTTTGTCTGAAAATTGCATAGAGGTACCTCAAACTGATTTTATTGTTTTTAATACACCTAGGGATGCATCTCTTGTAGAATTTGATTGTGAAAAATCCCTAGAGGTACCTAGTGTTGAATTTGCTAAAAATGAAGCATGTTGTGCTACATCAGATGCCAATGCTGAGTGTGAAAATTTTTTAGAAGTGCCTAGTATTGTTGATTGTTGTGATGAGTCTTTTGACATATCTTATGCTGGAAATAATTTTGAAAAATTCATTGAGGCACCTGTGATTGATTTTATTGGCTGTGATACATTGCTTGATACATCCTTGGTAGAAAATAATTGTGAAATTTCTATTGAAGTGCCAAGGATTGATTTTATTATTTGTGATAAATTTCAGGATGCATTTTTTGTAGAAAATAATTGTGAAAAATTTATTGAGGCACTAATAATTGATTTCATTGGACATGATGCAGTTTTGGATTCATTTCATGCAGAGACTGATATTATTTTATTTCTTTCTGACCCTACATGCTTGAGAGAGGTATTACATTGTTTTGCAGGGTCCAGAAGACTTCAGGAGTGGGTGCTCCAACTGAACAGACTTCAACCTCCTGGAAGGACTTCTAATAGGCATAAAGAAGGAGGAGATGATTTTACTTTAATTCGAAGCACTCCAATCCTTCAATGGATCTTGAACCTGAATCGCCTTCGGCCACCGGAGCATATTTTTGCAAAGTTCAAGTGTGGGGGATTCCAAATTCTCTCAGCCACTCATACCCCTCCACTACCAAGATGGAGGCTACTGCTGGATAGACTCCGTCCACCAGAAATAAAGGGGAGATTGTTCTTTCTCGTATTTTCTTTTATTGCATTTTTCATTTTTATGCCTTCTAGAATTTTCTTTTAAATTGAGTCCTTGCTAATAAATGCATGAGTAGAGTAGAATGACTAGGAGTCATTATAAATACTTTGTTATTTCTTTTCGCACTTTTTCTTGCATGATTAGGAATAAATGTATCCCTCTAGGTTAACTTGTTGTCATTTTAGAGTCTTTTGAAAATAAATTAAATTTGGTTGTCAAAACTTAGGGTTTGAGCTAATGGATGAAATCTTGGATGCTTGAGTACTACTTGGTTTTAGATTCTTAATTGAGGACTTAGGATGAATTATTTTTACCTAGTGAGAATTAGCCTTATATATATGATACACATATGTTATTGTACTCTAGAACTTGCCTATGTTCTATCAAAATCATATTTCAATGATTGGATCACATCTATAGAGACTAATCACTTTGTTTACCTTTCTATATCAATTTTGGCAAAAATCATGTTCAATCTATTTTTCTTTACTTATTTCCTACTCTTAACCCCACTTTTCTATGGGTTTGTTTGTTGCTTGAGATGTTTCTTAATGCTATTTTGCCCGAGACGGACAAAGATTTAAGTGTGGGGGAGTGACTAAGTTTTGGATGTATTTCATGTCAAAAAGAAAATTTTTTTGCCAAGTTGAAGCCAAAAGGTGCCAAGTGAGTTGAATTTGAATTTCAAAAAAAAATGAGCAAGAAGAAATGGTTGAGGATGGAGCCAATGGAGGCATCTAGATTCTACTGATTATAATTTGAAGATCCAAGCTTACATGGCCAAGTTCAAATTGGTTAATGAAGAAGAAATTGTGTGCCAAGGTTTAAGTGGCACGCAACCAAAAAAAAAAAATTGTGAAGCCAAATTGTATGCCAAGGTTTGAAAATGGAATGCAATAGCAGAATTGCAGCTATAAATTGGGTGTAATTTCAGAAACTCTTTGAGAGAAGCTGCGAGTTCTGAATTCATTGAAGGAATGTCTTTGAAGCTGATTTGGAGGAAGCAGATTTGAAAGTGAAGATGAACCAATCTGAATGGAAGCTGAGCACATTGTTGCAGCTGCAAAAAGAAAAGAGAAAAGCTGTGCCGAGACTTGAATTTGGAGCTGTTGAAATGATACAAGTCCATTAAAGGACTGTTTGTGAAGCTGAATGGGAGAAATCAGCAATGCATCACTGATCTTAGATAGAAATTGCAGAATGGTGAGGCTGAATTAATCTCTTGGGGAGCAGATTTCTGAAACCTATGCATTGTTGAGGATGGAATCTAAATTACTGATCTGGAATAGAATGGATTGCAGCAGAGACAATCTAAAATTGCAGCTGAGAACAAGCTGAAGATATTCTGAATTGAGAGTGGAACAAAAGCAGAAAAAGAAGAAAAGAAAATGCTGAAATGGTTGTGCCAAAGAGGGTAGCTATTCATTTAAAGCTCACGGAAAGGGATGAGTTGAAGCTGATATTTGATCAGAATTCAAGCACAAAGTGAACTGCAAGACTGCTGGCCACAACATAACCGAATTCTGAAATTTCTGCACAAGTTTGTATCAACTTGGGACCAAAATTGGTTTGACTAAAAAGTAGGGAAGTTAAGAGCAGCAACCTGTCGTTGGAAGACTGAATTGAGGGCTGTAAACTCTGAATTGAAGCTGAATTGAAGGCTGATCAAAAGTTGAGAAAGAAAAGAACAAAATTTCCGGAACTGCCCAAATTTGAACTGCAGTCCATTTGTAGTTGCCGAGTACTACATCTGATGAATCAAGATATTAAGTGTAAATTGTATCTGAAGTTGAAGGTGCACATTCAATTTCGGATCTAAGAAGAATCAATGGATGCTAGAAGCTGCTGAAGAGAATGGAAAGGGAAGGCAGTGGCTTGGCTGAAATTTGACTTATGAGCAGAAATCAATTTTGAGTGGAACACTTGAGGTTTCCACTATCATTTGAAGCAAGTACTACTTGATGCTAAGTGCTTGAAGAAAACAAGTTCTTGATTCTGAAGGTGATGCCGTGAGCTGAAATCTGAAACAGAAAAAGAAAAGATATTTTTTTGTGATGATAAAGAGGTGTGCCAACTCATGAAGGATTTGTATCAAGAGTAAGTTTCAAGAGTTAGTGTGTAGCGACCCGCCTTCTTACTGTCTTTAGACGGATCGTTACTTTTCTCTACTTCTAAACTTTTATACATGACTAAAGAAAATTGCGGAAATCTTGTTTTTTTTTCTTTTAAATTCTGCTAACAATTATATTCTAACTTAAGAAATCATGTATAATAATACCATGTCATACTTTCTTCTCAAATCCCATAGCTAATACCTGTTGAAAACAGCCTTACCCTTCTTAAACTGCCTGTACCAGTCGACTGGTGATGTGGCAGTCGACTGGTACGCCTGTAATCAATTTTACAGGTTTCGGCCCTTGCTTTCCAAGTCCACCATTCCTTCAATTTCGAGCCATATCAAACCACGACATCATTTCTATACTCTATATCAGTTTCCTAAACAATTTAGCCAATCAAACGAATCCATAGACTTGAATTTAGGACTTTTATGGAAGAAAATAAACTAAACAAGTTTATATAAACTTTCACAATAGAGTTTGTACCAATCTTGACTTCTATGAATTTATAACACCAAATACATGTTCTACGACCTTGCTAAAGCATTATGAAATGTGATTGCAACTTTTCTAAACATTTTTAAGCAATAAAACTCGATTCAAAAGGAAAATTGATACTATCTTGGCACGAACACCTTTTTCTCTAACAAAGTATCAATATTTCTAACTACTCACACTTTTACTCATCCAATGCAATCATGGGGATATATATGCTAAAGGAAATGACATGGAATCTTTACTCTAAGAAATTTAGCATATAAAACTATCCAAAACTCAAATACTCCATAATCTCCATAAAGCAAGAACTTGAAATTTGAATAAACTTAAACATTGCAATTCAAATAACTAAAATGTCTCGTCTCAAGGATCTCTCCATAATCAGCCACCACACACACTCTACTCAGCATCGCCTCGTCGTCTTCCTTCAGAATTGCTTGCCTTTACCTTTATCTGCAATAAGAGGAAATGCATCTATAAGCAAAAGCTTAGTAAGTACTATCTAGCTCACAAAATCTCGAATGTGTAAACATGCTTCTAGAACAATATGAAAATCATATGAGATACTAATATGCTTGAAAGAAAACTAAGAACATGTATAGCTCAAAACATGCATACTCAAGCAATAATAAATCTCAATTTACTTTTCTTGGCTCAACTTGAAACTTTAGCTATTCTTTAACTTTTGAAAACTTTCTGAAACTTTAGAAATCTTTGCTAAAGCATATACTTAAAAATAATAATCACTTGGATCCACTGAAGACGTAAGTACCATCTCATGCGCGTTCCCTAAAAGGTTGGGGTAGCGAGCCACCAATCCTAATAGAGCAGACCTTGGTCTACCAGGGCCAAGACCTTGGAATTGGACACCTGGATTTCTTTAACGACGCCCTTGGACGCCGGGTACTGGCCTTAGAAAATAAAATAGCTTTTCTTACTTTTCTTTCTTATCTGTAAATGCCTTGGCATTTTCTGGAGCACCTTGCGTGCTAAAATCCCTAAGTCTTGACTTTTGGGGATTTCTTAAGGCCTTGGCCTTTTCTTTTCTTATCTTTATCTTCTCTTTTCTTTTCTCATAGCTTTCTTAGACCCTAAACTCATATAGGGTACATGAATAAACTTATACATAAGCATACAACAATTAATGAACTAAGATAACATGCAAAAACTTAAACAAAAAGGAAACAGCTCTTTTTAAAACTTTTAAAGGAAATTCTCGCGGAAAAACCGCCTCTTACTGCAGGTGAGCAGTACTTACATTGATATCTTGGACTTACAACCAAGATTAATGTCTAGAGCTCGGGAGAAACTTGAGATCTCAGAGAATTCTTCACGTCTACGCGTTCCTCTCGTCGCGGGGATCCCGAATATAGGATTATCTCTTGGAGAAGAGTCTTGGCCGGCCCTCCTTGGCCTTGATGGTGGTCGGCGTCGCCCAAGAGGAGAGGTGGTCGGCGTGAGGGTTTGGAGAGGAGAGAAATAAAATTTCTCTCTTTAACTATCTATTTATACTTAAGGCAGATTAAACTAACAATTCCTTAAATAACCTTCTCTCCGTCCCTTGTTGTGCTCGATACCCCTAGCCCAGCCGGTTGTGCGCCTGTGTCGTCTCGCGGTGGTCGCGGGTTCGATCCACCCGCTGCACTTAACCGGTTTTTATTATTTTTCCATTTTCTTTTCTTTTTCCAAAAATACCAAACGGACTCGGAAAATTCCATAAAAAATACTCTAAAAATTCCTAAAAATATCTAGAATATTTCTAAACCATTTCTAAATAATTCTAAGGACTTTAAGAACTAAAAATGGAAATTTTGGGGCGTTACAATCCCCCATACCTTATAAAAAGTTCGTCCTCGAACTTAGAATAACTCTGGATATCGTTCTCTCATGCTGTCCTCACGTTCCCAAGTAGCCTCTTCATACTTTTGATTCTGCCAGATGACCTTCACTAGTGGCACTTCTTTGTTTCTTAATCTTTTAACTGCTTTGTCCACTATCTGTGTCGGTCTGCTCTCATAACTAAGATCTTCTTGGATCTGTACTGATTGAGGCTGAATCACTTGGCTAGGGTCGTGAATACACTTCTTTAGCATAGAGACATGAAAGGTACTGTGGATAGCTGACATATCCTCTGGTAGGTCCAGCTCATATGCTACCTTACCAACCCTCTTTATGATCTTGTAGGGTCCTATGTAGCGAGGACTTAGCTTGCCCTTCTTACCAAATCTCACCACTCCCTTCATGGGAGCGACCTTGAGAAATACTGAATCTCCAACTTGGAATTCAAGTGGCCTACGGCGTGTGTCAGCATAACTTTTCTGTCTACTCTGGGCAGTCTCAATCCTCTGGCGGATCGTCTGGATAGCCTGAGTGGTCTCATCTATAAGCTCGGTCTGGCTGTCTAATCCTGACTCCATCTCTTTCTTCTCACCAGCTTCTTGCCAACATATGGGTGATCTACATTTCCTGCCATATAATGCCTCATAAGGTGCCATTTTGATAGTGGCCTGATAGCTATTGTTGTAGGCAAACTCAGCTAAGCATAGAAATTTGCACCAACTGCCTTTAAAGTCCAATGCACAAGCCCTGAGCATGTCTTCTAAAATCTGATTTACTCTCTCTGTTTGTCCATCTGTCTGGGGATGGAAAGCTGTGCTGAACTGAAGTCTGGTGCCTAGGGCGTCCTGAACACACTTCCAAAAATGAGAGGTGAATCGCCCATCTCTGTCAGACACGATCGACTTCGGAACTCCGTGAAGCCTGATTACTTCTCTCACGTACATCTGTGCTAACTGCTCTACTGTATGCGATAACTTGATGGCTAGGAAGTGGGCAGACTTGGTCAACCTGTCCACTATCACCCAGATTGCATCATGTCCATGGGTGGTTCTTGGAAGACCTGTGATAAAGTCCATGGATATTTCTTCCCACTTCCACTCTGGAATGGGAAGTGGCTGTAGAACTCCTCCTGGTCTCTGGTGCTCTGCTTTGACTCTCTGGCAGGTCAAGCAGGTACTGATATATCTGGCCACGTCTCGCTTGAGTCCAGACCACCAGAATCCTTTCTTTAAATCTTGATACATCTTAGTAGAACCAGGATGCATAGAGTACGGGGTACTGTGGGCTTCTTCTAAAATATTCTTTCTTAGTTCCTCATCATTGGGGACGCAAAGGCGGTCTCCAAAATAGAGTATGCCACTGTCTGATACTCGAAACTCTGAATTTTCTGCCTCTTGGATCCCCTGCTTGATCTTCTGGATCTCTGGGTCTTGATCTTGCTTTTCTTGTATATCTTTAAGCAGGGTTGACTCTAGGGTCAATGCAGAAAATTGCCCAACTATTACTCCGACTCCAAAATCTTTTATTTCTTTCTGAAGTGGTAGAGACAGTGATGATAGGGACATCAATGCTGCACAGGATTTTCTGCTCAGTGCATCTGCCACCTTATTAGCTTTACCTGGGTGGTAGAGGATTTCACAGTCATAATCTTTGACCAACTCTAGCCACCTGCGCTGCCTCATATTCAGGTCCTTCTGAGTGAAGAAGTACTTCAA
>JAGFNQ010001025.1:401442-497953 GCA_024364735.1 Boesenbergia rotunda
TAGGTTCAACTCAATTTCTCAAAATGTCATTGCATCACTTGAGAAATTAAGTTGACGAGTAATAATCACGGTGGTGACTAAGTATGGGGAAAACCATTGCATAACATATGTGTATATGGCTCCATGATCATACTTGGACATTCCAATCAAGGCAACTTGATTGGAAACTTGAAGTTAGAGTAAAACTTGTTTGAATTTGCTTGATTGATTGATGGTTGAGTTTGACTCCATTAAGATGGGTCAAAGTGTTTGTTGAACCTATAAGGACTTTTGATTCTTGTTCAGGGATCAATTTTAGTCAGAAAATCATGTCTAAGTTCGACAAAGTTCATCAGATTTCTTTGAAAATTTCAGAAGTTCTGAAACTGAACATTTCAGTTCGTATCAGGAACCCTGATCGATCACCGGACCGATCAGGCATCGGGCTGATCGGTCCCTGGACCGATCTGACCCCTTCCTGTGGTGTTCGGTCCACAGACCGATCTGCGAGGCAAGCCGTGATCTCCCGAAATCTGACTAAGTGTTCTGAGCTAGCCTGGATCGGTCTCCCGACCGATCTGGCACCCTGTGGGGATCGGTCCACAGACCGATCAGGGAGCTCAGAGTTTTCTCTCCGGACCCTACTGATCGAATCCTGATCGTCACCCGATGATCAGGAGCGCGTTCTCTGATCATCCGACCGATCAGGACCATTCCAGTCCGATCAGGCTGTACCTGATCGGTCGGGACGCGATCAGATCGAACGGTGATCCGATCAACTGCATTAAATTTTGGTTGGTGGACCAATCCACCAACCGATTAACTCTCTCCAAACCTTCGTTTTCCCGAAACCTTAGCGCCGAAACACTCTGCCAACCTTGTGCGAGCGAGCAAGAGAATCCTTGCGTCTCCCTTCTTCACGGCGCGTTGCGAGCTCTTCTGCGACTTCTACGGGCGTTTCGCCGAACTCCAAGTTCTTGCGTGCTCGAAGTCTCCCTCTCTATCGCAAGTTCCTTCTCAGTCTTGCAATCTCTTCAAACAAACTTCAATGGCGCCTAAGTAATATTTGATTTCAGTTTTCCTTTCACAACAGCTCTTAGAATATATGTTTGTGAAGCTAACCATGTTTTTGTTTTTGTTCTTGCTGTGATGTCTTGATCCTTTTTGCCTTTGCCGTGACCCTCTTTCTCATCTTATGACCAAAAATTTTATATCTATCTTTTGATTGGGTCTCATCTTATGATCAATTCTTGTGCTTCAATCTATGTGTCATGATCAATTCAAACCTCCTTAGGAAATCTGCTAAGGGAAAAGAGGTTTTCGAGGATAGTTCAAGGGGGAAAAATCCTTTGTCATCTACACCTCCTCCGAGGCCTCCATCTCCCCCGCATCCTAAATTTCAGAACATTCTCTATGCCCTAGACTTTCATTGGCACAACTTCGAACTAATGTCATGTCGATCAGTGGACCAAACTTTTGTTTATGAACATTGCCCTACGGTAAAAGGAATCATTGAGTACTATGGGCTTCAAAACATCCTTTTCTTAGAAAGGGCGATCAATGTTGACTTGGTCTCTGAATTCTACAATAATCTGGCCAATGGGGAGGGCACGGGGTGGCGGACCCGTGTCACCGGTGTCGATCTTGACTTTACCCTATCATCCTTCACTATATTTCTGGGTTGTCGTCGCTCCAAGAATGATTTCTCACTTTATCCATATCTTCCTGTTCCCTTTACTGGAGTCACTCCTGACTCCATATATGAGCATTTTCTAGGCCACCCCAGGCCACGGGGTTCTGGTGCGGACATCTATAACTTTCCCACATTTCCTGCTCTTCATCTATCTCCCATTGATTATATTCTGTTTCAAATTATCGCAACTTGTCTTCTTCCAACTACGTCCAAGCATCTTGATGCGATCCATTCATCTCACTGCCTGATGCTTTACGGGATGCATCTGCAGTTCGATTTTGACATAGCACCGTCCATCTATTCCTCCATCATTGTTCATGGTCTGAGGTCTGGTCAGACGATCTACATGCCATTCGGCCATATCATCACTGCCTGGCTGGAGTCGGTTGGCATCGACATCTCACAGGGCCAACTCGTGCCGATGAATCGACAAGACTGTCGCCTGGATCATCGTATGCTTGCTCAGTCCGGCATTGTTCTCGGGACCGAGGGGCTACAGTGGAAGGATCGCAACCAAGTGGGGGAGCTGCCGCTAGCGGTTCATGCCGAGGGTGCACCAGCTGTTGCTGCTGATGATGCCACGATGGACGACCTTATGGGCGATGACGACCCTCCTACTGACATTTGAGCTTGGATATCTGCTGTTTTATCATGATCTGTGTATTTGACTATGATACTTTTGGGCTGTATGCCCTCTGACTTTGTTGGTATGACCTTGAGTCACACATATTTTGCTACTTGTTCGGATGTTTTCATGCCTTGACCTATATATTTTTACCTGTCATGCTTATCTACTATTGTTGATGCCAGGTTGATTATGTACCTGTTATCTGCATGATTGTTCGATTGCCATATTCATGCTTACATTGCCATGTCTATTTGATACTTATGAATATTATGACATGCTTTGGGAGTCTATATTTCATACTCATATGATGCAAGTGATTCCTATGTCTTGCTATAATTTTTCACATGTGTTCGTATGATCATTCCACAAACTATCACATTTTTGATGAGTTGAGATACCTCTAGGATTGAGGGGGAGTTCATCTTAATCTTGACAGTCCCTCTTGTCCCTTTTCGGTGTTCGACAAAGGGGGAGAGTGTGGATTGGTTAAGTTTAGCATGATCATGTTGTAGGGGGAGGATCTGGATTCCCCTATGATTCTAAAGTTGGAATATTGATTGAGAATCCCTAAACTTAAAATCGGGTTGTCAAACAACAAAAAGGGGGAGATTGTTGATGCAGTCTGGCCCTGATTGTTGTTTTGGTGTTGACAACGATTTTAGTTTAGGAGGATGATTATGATAATTGTGATTAAGTCCTGATCGAGGATTAGGCATGATATGGAAAATCCTAACCTGGGAGGTTAGGTGTGATGATTATGATGATTATGATTAAGTCCTGATCGAGGATTAGGCATGATATGGAAAATCCTAACCTGGGAGGTTAGGTGTGGAAAATCCTAGCTTGGAGGGCTAGGTGTTGGAAAAGTCCTAATTCGGAAGGGTTGGGTGAAAAGTCCTAGCTTGGAGGGCTAGGTGAAAAGTCCTAACTTGGAGGGTTAGGTGCAAATTCCCATCCTGGAGAATTAGGTGAAAAAGTCCTGGCTTGGAGGGTCAGGTGCCTAGCTTGGAGGGCTAGGTTGGATGATGTTCTAACTCGGAAGAGTTGGGTGAAAAGTCCTAGCTTGGAGGGCTAGGTGAAAAGTCCTAACTTGGAGGGTTAGGTGCAAATTCCCAACTTGGAGAGTTAGATGGAAAAATCCTTAGCTTGAAGGGCTAAGGTGGATGAATTCCTAGCTTGGAGGGCTAGGGTTGAGTCACTGGATCGGTCTGGTGACCGATCAGGGACATTGGCACGCTGCTCCTTAGTGGATCGGTCTGGTGACCGATCCAGCTATGTCTGATCGGACTGGTGACCGATCAGGGAGCGCACAGTGAGATTGGGAATCTACTGTGTGGCTCCTGATCGGACCGGTGACCGATCAGGGAGCAGGCTGCTTCCTTGCTGTCTTGCTCCTGATCGGTCTGGTGACCGATCAGGGAGCAAACGGTGAGTGAGTTCCCTTGCTAATCAAAGTCTTGGATCGGTCCGGTGACCGATCAGGGATCTTGGATTTGATTAAAAAATAACTGTTCATCTGCCCTGATCGATCTGGGTGACCGATCAGGATCCATTCTGATCGGTCTGGTGACCGATCAGGCTTCACCCTGATTGGTCTGGTGACCGATCAGGCGTGTATAGCTGCGAGAGCTGGGAATCCCAGTGAAGCAGTGGATCGATCTGGTGACCGATCCACACACCCTGGATCGGTCCGGTGACCGATCACTTTAATTCAAATTTCACTGTCAGACGTGGTCAGAGCGTCTGATCGTATCTGATTTGCTGATGTATGTTTTTGATATTTGATATACTGCTTGATTTGCTGCTCTAATGCTCTGATTGAGTTTCAGGTGACAGGGGAGGATTCAAACACTCAAGGAGAAGTCAAAGAGTGCTTTCCTTGGAGCAGGTTTGTCTCTTTCTCATCTCAGGTTGCAACGGCGAGCTGCAGACTGGAGCTGAGACTGGAGCTTGACTGAGGGGAGCTCAGTGAGTCCAGAGATAGCTCAGTAGAGGCTGGCGTTGGCAGATGAGTAGCTGGGAGCTACAGAGATGTTGTCACTTGTCGCTTGGCGGAGAAACAAAAAGGAACGCAAGAAGGAGAGTTTGAAATTAGTTCTTGAGTTTTTCGTGCTCTTGAGTTCCTGTGTTACAAGCTTGCTGTTCTTGAGTTCTTCAACCATTCTAAGCAAGCTATTGAGGAGCAACCATCATACTTGAGCGCTTGAAGGAGAAAACAAGAGGCTTGGAGTCCGACAGTGGGAAGACACGGAGCAGGGGTCTGCGTGAGATCGCCACTGGGTGGAGCTCAGGGAAGCTTGCTGTGTTTTGTCCTTGCTAAGTGTTTGAGTAAAATCCTTCTTGTTGTTGTTTCATTGTGCTCATTCTATATCATTGTTTGAAACACACTGTGGGGAGGTTTCTCCACCGAGAAGGAGGTTGCTTCATATCCGGTGTTAACCGGGGCTTGATCTGCCGACGATCAAGGGATCGCCTACCTCAAGGGCACGCCAAGGAGTAGGGGCAAGTTATCCCCGAACCTTGTAAACCCTCCTTGTTAGCAATCTTGCTAGTCATGTTTGTTTTGCTTTCGTTTTGTTTTTTTTTTGCACACTCTGTTTTCTACTCTTTCCGCTGTACTACTGATATTTGAGTTGCAGAAATCGTGATAAGTCTTGAAGGAGAAAGTGGTTGTCTATATTCACCCCCCCTCTATAGCCATCTCGTTCCCAACAATCTTAACCCCAATTTCTCTATGGATTTGTTTGCTTGGGTTATTTTCATGATGCTACTTGCCCGAGACGGACAAAGATTTAAGTGTGGGGGAGTGATTAGTGTTTTGGAAAAGTTTTGTATCAAGAAGGCATTTTGATCCAAAAGAAAATTTTGTTGTAATGGAAGGATGGAAACAATTACATTTTTTGAGTGAGTTTGGTGTCAAGAATGATGCAAGAGAGGTGGAAGCAATTGGAGTTTGAGATTCTTCATTACATGTTGAAGACCTAAGTGGCACGCAAAGAAGATCCAAGGAGGTACATGTGCCAAGTTGAATTAAAACTGAGGAAGATTGAGAGAAGGCTGAGAAAATCAAAAGATTGCAGCTAAAAAGAAAAGTCAGAAAGTCATGAGGTTGCTGGAAGGATGAACTGGAGCTGAGAAAAATCTGAGATGAAGAAGCTGAAACTGAACTGCAATTCAAAGAAAAACAAGGACAGAAATTGTGTGCCAAGGATTAAGTGGCACGCAACCATCAAATTGAAGCCAAATTCTGTGCCAAGGTTTTAAAATGGAATCAAATTTACTGATCTGATCTGGAATGGAATGGATTTGCAGCAGAGACAATCTGAATTTGTGGCCGAAACAAGGAATCTGCAGCAGATGGAGAAACTTTGAAGCAGAAAAAAAAAGTTGTGCCGAAATGGAAAGGAAGTGGCAAGTTGAGTATCAAGAGATGGAATCCAAAAGTAAATAATTCAAAGAAGAACAAGATATTTCAGTAGCAATAGGGTGCAATGGATATCTCCTGCCATAGATCAAATCTGAGAAGAAGCTGAGAAGCAGGAGGAAATTCTGAGCTGCTGAGAAGATATAAGAGCTGGAAGGAAATCAAGAAGTGGAAAAAGGTTATTGCCAAAGTGGAGTTTTATGAACTTAAGAGAATTGCAGTGATTTGGAGTTGCTGGAATGACAAAAACTGAATACAAGCTGAAGGTGAAGCAAGATGCAAAGTGCTGTGAAAATCCTGTGAAGAGCTGTTGTGGAATCGGCAGTTTGTGTAGAAATTGTCAACTTGAAGCTGAAATTGTTTTTCTAAGCTATGAATCAGTGAATTAAGTTCCTGAATGTATCAGATTTTTATCAGGAATATCCACTGCTGATCAAAGGAGAAAAGAAGAAAATGGAAACAAAGCATGTCCGAAACTTAAGCTGGGCAGTTAAGAAACCTAAGAGAGAATTCTGTGCTAAGGTGGAAGCCATAAGTGAAAGGGAGCTGAAAACCTCTGAACAGAGCAGCAAGCAGGTTCTGAATTGAGAGTGGAACAAAAGCAGAAAAAGAAGAAAACGAAAATGCTGAAATGTTTGTACCAAAGAGGGTAGCTATTCATTTAAAGCTCACGGAAAGGGATGAGTTGAAGCTGATATTTGATCAGAATTCAAGCACAAAGTTAACTGCAAGACTGCTGGCCATAACATAACCGAATTCTGAAATTTCTGCACAAGTTTGTATCAACTTGGGACCAAAAATTGGTTTGACTCAAAAGTAGGGAAGTCAAAAGCAGCAACCTGTCGTTGGAAGACTGAATTGAGGGCTGTAAACGCTGAATTGAAGCTGAATTGAAGGCTGATTAAAAGTTGAGAAAGAAAAGAGCAAAATTTCCGGAACTGCCCAAAATTGAACTGCAGTCCAATTGTAGCTGCCGATGTACTATATCTGATGAATTAAGATATTAAGTGTAAATTGTATCTGAAGTTGAAGGTGCACATTCAATTTCGGATTTAAGAAGAATCAATGGGTGCTAGAAGCTGCTGAAGAGAATGGAAAGGGAAGGCAGTGGCTTGGCTGAAATTTGACTTATGAGCAGAAATCAATTTAGAGTGGAACACTTGAGGTTTCCACTATCATTGGAAGCAAGTACTACTTGATGCTAAGTGCTTGAAGAAATCAGAGAATGGAAATGGATGCCATGGAGCTGAAACTCGAAACAAACAGTGAGAAACTGATTTAATTCAGAAATTTTCATGCAAGTAGTTTTACACAAGTGTGGTATCAACTTGAGACCGAAATTGGTTTGGCTCAAGAGTGGGGAAGTCAAAATCTGAACACACTGCTGTTAAGTCTGAATTGAAGCATAGATCAAATCTGAGAAGAAGCTGAGCCAAATCTGAGAAGCCGGAATCTGAAAGAAAAAAAAAGAGAACAAATGAAGGAAGTGTGCCAACTTGTAAAGGAAGTGTATCAAGAGTGAGTTACAAGGGTTGTTGAGTGAAAATTTTATGTTGAGTATCTATTTCACTTGCTAACATATGTTCTTTGATACAAATCTGAGCTGAAAAGAAAGAAGAGAAAGAAGAATGAGAAAAGAAAAGCAAAGTGGCACGAATAGACAAGAATTGACACATGTGAACAAGGAAAGTGTCTTCATTCAAATCAAAGGCAATTATTTAAGTTCGACTTCACAACACTTTTGAGATCATTAGGGGACTGTATGAAGAAGCAAAGAGCATCGAAAATATCCTCAAGCACTCAAGTCTTCCACTTTATCAATTTTACCATTTCCTTGGTTTTTATTCCACTTCTTACCATTTCCTATGTTTTTCATTTGTTTTTGTAGATGTTGATCCTAATCATGATTAATGGTGGAGAGTAGATAATAAGCAAGCCTATGGTAGTGCAAGAAGCATGTGTGTTTGAGTGAGCTCCACTTCCATCATCAACTTAGAATTTATGGAGAGAGCCACCAAAATTTTCCTTGAAAGGATATGAGTTAAATTCATCTCAATGACTCATGATGAATGAAAAGACTAAGTTGTTGATTTAAGGACAAGATACTAATCCATAGGGCTTAGATTTATGAGAATTGACAACCTTAGGTAATTTCTTTTCATTTGCTTCTAATTATGCTTAAGAAAATCTAGGGGATACATACTTAGTGTTTTCGCGAGACGCTCAAGGTTAAGTGTGGGGGAGTTGATAGATACCATTTTATTGATCATTTGAGTTGCTAAAACCCATGTTTGACCTATGTTTTTATTGCTTAATTGTGAAATTGCCCTAGGTTTTAGGATTTCCTCTTATTTTGGACTTAATTGCAAATTTACACATTTTTTGGATTATTTGGCCACTAATTTTCTGATATATTTTTGTAGGCATGAAAGGATCCTGGACCTAGAGCATAGTGGGTCAAACTTGAGTCGGAAGTGAACCGGATCGAATTATCAAGTTTACGATTAATCCGAGCCGTCCGATTCAAGAGTGGCTAGATCTGAGCCATCCGGGACGATCTGAAGCAATCCGAGCTAGGGTTAGGGTTGATCAAGTACTATGAGCAAGATATGAAGGTTTCATTCCAATCAGAGCTCAGTCAACCATTGGATCAAGCAAGGAGGGCTCTAGATCGTCCATTCACAGATTAGGTTGATCTGGACCATCTGTTGCACATCTGGAGGATCCGAGCTACCACGAGGTAGATCCTGACCCCAGATCATCATCATTAAAATTTGGATCAAATCAGAGCAAGATCAGTCGTTGGATTCAGCCAATTCAATCTGGATCGTCCATTTCTAATGTATTTAATCAAAAATTCCCAGCCTTCCTTCCTCATCGCGTCTTCGCTATTCTTCGCCGTTCTTCCACAGTTCTTCATCGTTTCTTCAGATTTTTCTTCCAAGAAGGCGTGACCACCTCAACATCCATCCCAGATCAAGAATTAAGTCTTTGGTGATCGTTCCTTGAAGAATTCAGCTCCATTTGCGCCGGAACAGGGATTGTTTGAGGGTTTCGGCAATTCCTCAGTCCGACCACTTTCTTCTCATCCACAATCCATCTCCAAGCGTCTGAGCCACTTGTAGGGGTTTGATGGACCCAATTTAGCTAATTAAATTTGTCACGAATGTAGATCCATCAGAATTTTAAAAATTTATAAATGTGCTGGAAACCCTTTTTGCAATCAAAGAAGAAAAGCGTAGTAAAGGGGCCACAGGTCGTATTTTTCCAAGGGCTAGTTCAAGTCGTGTGATTCGAGCTTGTGTTTATGTGTCGTCAAGAGTTTTTGGTTTTCAGATCAAATCTGGGTGTGGTTTCAATTAAAGATGCCAACGCAATCAAAAGAAGTAAACTCAACTATACAAACTTAAACTAGGTAATAGCAACTAAGAACATTCAAATAAACCTAAGCACTTAACCAATTTTATGAAACAAATCTGATGTTGAATGCAAAACAAATGCTAAGCAAATGAAACAATTCCGTGGCTAGACTCTTGATTGAACTAGTGCAAGACTTACTTCAGCAAACGAATTTTAAGCAAACAAATTCAAACTGCAAAATTTAGGGGCAACCAATGCAAACATGGAGCAGAAAACTCAGAAATAACTACATGAAAGTCTCACTGATTTCAAACCCCTTAGCTCACTAACAATTGCAGGTAACTTGACAACAATAGATTCAGTAGTTCATTCTTGATACAAAGTGGAAAAGAAAATGAATCAAACTTGACACACAAGGGGAAAAACTAATGTGCCAATAGTTGAGCTAAATGCAGATTATAAACTGATACAAAACTAATTCAGAAATTGATACAATGCTAACTGCTCATCTCGATTTGGAAATTGCAGCTATCAGTGACATGATCGTCTGAAAGAAACAATGCAGTAATGAAGTGAAGAATTGAGCAATTCAGAATGCAAGGAATATAACTGCTGCACGAACAGATTTAGACAGCTAAAGCTGAAAAGCTGAATGCAACCATGAGGTAAAACAGTTCGGGAATGCAGTAAGAGTATTCAGGAATCAGATCCGAAGGCTGAAATGCAACTCAACTAATATCAGATCAATCAAGCAATTTCAAAAACTAAAAGTTGGAATTATTATGCAAGTGGAAAACTAAAACGCAGCATGTTCAGAAAATTTAGAATCTGTATATAGAAATTCAGCAACAATTCTAAACAAAAACAAACAAAGCAAATGAATTCGATTTCTCCAACTTGTTACAAGCATTAGGACATCAAATTTAAAGCTGATACAAAAGAGAAAGTTGATACGCAACTTGCAAAACTGAAATACTGAACTTAGAAGACTGATACGCAAAACAGAGACAGCAATTCAGATTCGTAACCTAATTCAAAAATGAATCTATGCGTAATAAACTGATCTAAGTTCAATCATTCATTACTCAATCAACTTAACTAACTAGCATTCAAATTTGGAAAGCTTCCAGCTACAAAAACCGATCCAATCAAGCTGATGCAGAATTTTAGAAACTATAGCAGAAACATCAAGTAAAGAAACTGATACATGATTGGCACGCAACAATTAAACTATGAAATGAACTGCGATTAAAAGAAATTTGTTCTCTAAACAAGATTCCTAATTATCTACTTGCAGAATTTAACACTAGTTAATAAAGAAAACTTCAGGAATAAAATCGAAACAACTGATTCCAGCAAAGACAGTAACAGAATTTACATTACAGCAACGAAATTACAGCTAAAACTCAAAGAAATTGCCATAAAACTAAGTCTCGACCATTCCTTGTATCAAGACCACCTTGTTCGTCACGCAAGGACAAGCCAAGAACCCTTAAACTCGCAAATCGCTGGGAATTAGCTCCAATTTCAGATCTGATCACAGATTCGCGCACAGCTGCAAATCAGTGATTAAATCTCCATAGAAACCTCCTCCGAGGATCCAGATCTTGCTCCAAGGTGTTGATCGAGTTGGTCACGCCTCTGATTGAAAGAAATCGCGAAGAAAAATGAAGGAGAACTGAAGAAGAACGAAGCTGAGCTGCGAAGACGCGACCCGAGATCTGCCGAGGGAATTCCAATTTAAACTTAAACCATTTAATTTGGATGGCTGAGATTAATCCCGCTTCATCCAACGGTGGATCTTTGTCCGATTTGATTCAAATTTTCCAGATCTTGATCAAAGGTTAGGATCATCCTCGTGGTAGCTCGGATCTGCCAGATCTCCAACGGATGGTTCAGATCATCTTGATCTTTGTATGGATGGTCTAGATCACTCTGATCGTGATCCAAGGGCTAGATGATCTCCGATTGGGCTGAAACTCTCAGATCTTGATCTGATCGCTCGATTAGACTTAACCCCAGCTCGGATCGATCAGAAGTTCTCAGATGGTCTAGATCTAACCGTTCTTGCATCGGACGGTCCAAATGAGTCGACGCTTGATTCCTTTGATCTGGTCCACTTTCAACTCAACCTTGACCCAACATAACCTAGGTCATGATCCCTCCAAGCCTACAAAAGTTGATCAAAAATTTAGTGACAAAATAACTCGAAAATATCAAAATTTGCAATTAAGTCCAAAAAGAATATAAATCCTAAAACCTAGGGTAAATCCACAATTACACAAGTAAAATATGGGTCAAATACGGATTTAAGCATATAAAATGATCAACGAAATGACACTTATCAACTCCCCCATACTTAAGCTTGAGCGTCTCGCGAAAAGTACTAAATATGTATCCCTTAGTTTATTTCCAAACATAAGTAGAAGCAACAACAACAACAACAACAACAACAACAACAAAGCCTTATCCCACTAGGTGGGGTCGGCTATATGGATCCTTTTACGCCATTGAGTTCTATCCCCTACTATATCATCATCTAGATTTAAATAAAATTTATCTTGTTTTATTGTTGCCAACCAAGTCTTTTTTGGTCTTCCTCTCCCTCTTTTAATGTGCGTATTTATCATAGTTTCACATCGTCTAACAGGGGCATTTATTGGTCTTCTAAGTACATGTCCGTACCATCTCAAACGTGTCTCCCGAAGTTTTTCTTCAATAGATGCAACTCCGACTTTCTCTCTAATACTCTCATTCCTTATTCTATCCATCCTCGTATGTCCACACATCCACCTTAACATCCTCATCTCTGCAACTTTCATCTTTTGCTCATGTGCTCGAGTCATAGCCCAACATTCAGCACCATATAACATAGCAGGTCTAACTGCCGTTTTGTAGAACTTCCCTTTAAGTTTTAGAGGTACTTTACGATCACATAAGACACCCGATGCTAATCTCCATTTCAACCATCCTGCTTGTATTCTATGTAAGACATCTCTCTCAATTCCTCCATCACTTTGCAAGAACGATCCTAAATACTTAAAGTTCTCGATTTTAGACAACTCATCATCTCCTATCTTAACAATTGTTTCACTACGTCTAGCATTGCTAAACTTAAATTCCATATATTCAGTCTTTACTCTACTAAGCCTAAAACCTTTCATTTCTAGAGTTTCCCGCCAAGATTCTAGTTTAGCATTTACTCCTTCACGTGTCTCATCTATCAAAACAATATCATCTGCAAACAACATGCACCATGGCACTGTATCTTGAATGTGCCTAGTGAGTTCATCCATGATTAGTGTAAAAAGATAGGGACTTAAAGCTGATCCTTGATGTAACCCTATCCTTATTGGAAATGCTTCAGTCAATCCACCTGAAGTCTTCACTCTAGTCGTTACATCTTCATACATATCTTTAATTAGGTCAATATATGTTACGCTAACGCCTCTCTTTTCTAGAATTCTCCATATAATTTCTCTTGGTACCCTATCATAAGCTTTTTCTAAATCAATAAATACCATGTGTAGATCTTTCTTTTGCTCCCGATATTTTTCAATTAATTGCCTAAGAAGATGTATAGCTTCTATTGTCGACCTTCCAGGCATGAACCCAAATTGATTTTCGGTTACCGTGGTCTCCTTCCTCAATCTTTTTTCTATTACTCTTTCCCAAAGTTTCATGGTATGACTCATTAATTTAATACCCCTATAGTTTGCACAATTTTGTATGTCTCCTTTGTTCTTATATAAGGGAACTAGACTACTTACCCTCCATTGATTAGGCATTTTTTTTGTTTTCAATATTAAATTAAATAATTTTGTAAGCCATTCAATACCTTTTTTCCCTAAACATTTCCATACCTCTATTGGGATATCATCCGGTCCCACGGCCTTTCCATTTTGCATCCCTTTCAAAGCTTGTTCTACTTCTGAAGTTTGAATTCTCCGATGAAAATTAAAATTTCTATACTCATTTGAAATACTTAAATTGCCTAAGTCAAGTTGGTCCCCTAAACTTTCATTAAAAAGTTGATGAAAGTAAATCTTCCACCGCTCTTTTATTTCGCTATCATTTACTAGTACTCTATCGCATTCATCTTTAATACATCTTATTTGACTAAGGTCTCTTGTTTTCCTTTCTCTTGCTTTAGCTATTTTATAAATGTCTCTTTCCCCTTCTTTTGTATCTAAATTTTGATATAATCGTTCAAAAGTTTTATTTTTTACTTCATTCACTGCTTTCTTAGCCTCTTTCTTGGCTATTGTATATTTTTTTTAAGTTTTCCTCGTTCTTACAAATATATAATTCCTTATAAGCTATTCGTTTTTCTTTCACTTTCTCTTGTACTTTCTCATTCCACCACCAAGATTCCTTCCTTGGTGGTGCATGTCCCTTTGACTCACCGAGGACACCCTTGCTACTATGTTTAACTTTGATACCATCTTATCCTATGTCGTATTAGCGTCACCGTATATTTCATCTAATGCTTGTATTCTTACCTTCTCCTTCAATATGTTTTGCTTCCGATCCTTTAACTTCCACCACTTAATTCTAGGAGTCGTGTATATTTTTCCTCTATTGATATTATGATCAAAGCGTATATCCAACACTACTAATCTATGTTGGATAGCTAAGCCTTGTCCAGAGATAACCTTATAATCTTTACAAATCTTCCTATCTCTTTTACTAACCATAAAAAAAGTCAATTTGTGATTTATTATTTTCACTTTTGAATATGACCAAGTGTTCTTCTTTTTCTTAAAAAATGTATTAGCTAGTATAAGGTCATATGCTATCGCAAAATCCAATATAGTTTTTCCTTCTTCATTTCTTGTTCCAAACCCATAACCCCCATGTACCCTCTCATATTCTTTATTTTTCACTCCGACATGTCCATTTAGATCGCCTCCTATTAAAATCATTTCATTTGGCGGAATATTTTGTAATACCTCATCTAAATCGCCCCAAAATCTTGATTTGATTTCTTCATCTAATCCTACTTGAGGTGCATATATGCTAATTACGTTCACAACTTCTTTCGCCACTACTATCTTGAGAGCTATAATTCTATCCCCCTTTCTAACTACACCAACAACTTCATCTTTTAAAGAACTATCTACAAAAATACCCACTCCATTTCTTGTTTTACTCTTTCCTGTATACCATAACTTAAAACCCGAGTTCTCTATCATTTTTGCCTTCTCACCTACCCATTTTGTCTCTTGCACACACAAAATACTAATTTTTCTCCTAATCATTGTATCTACTACCTCCATTGTTTTACCAGTGAGAGTTCCTATATTCCATGTTCCAAATCTGAGACTATTACTTTTCTTATAATGTTTATTCTTAGTCCACCTATGGTGTGAGAACTCTTGCCTATTTAACACTACACCCAAGTTCTCATGGAGATGTAGCGGTCCTTGCCGAGACGTTACAGTCGGACCCTGCAACGCGAACCCTTGCATATTTAGCACTACACCCGGGTTCTGGAGATGTAGCGGTCCTTGCCGAGACGTTACAGTCGGACCCTGCAACGCGTTCCTTCCGGGGAACATCCTAGCATTAGCATAATACTTTAATGGATCCATTCATTGAGTATTTGCCATAGTTTTTTTACGCTGGCTGGCAACCTAACGCAACCCTCCTCCTTTATCCGGGCTTGGGACCGGCCATGACTAGGTCGTCACAGGCGGAGTTACATAAGTAGAAGCAATTGAAAAGAAATTACCTAGGGTTGTTAATTCTCAAAAATCTAAACTCTATGGATTAGTATCTTGTCCTTAAATCAACAACTTAACAAATTCAACCTTCATGATTCATTGAGATGAATTTCACTCACTAACCTCTCAAGGGAAACTCTTGGTGGCTCTCTTCCTAAGTTTTAAGTACATGATGAAATTGGAGCTCACTCATACACACATGCTTCTTGCACTACCATAAGCTTGCTCATTATCTACTCTCTACCATTATTCATGATTAGAATCAATCATCAATAAAAACTTATTCAAAAATGAAATGACATATGAAATGGTAGAAATGAAATAAAAGCCAAGTTAATAGCAAATTTGAATGAGTGGAAGACTTAGATGTCTAAGGATATTCTTGATGCATTTTGCCCTCCTTTCAGTCCATATAATGAATCCAAAGTGTGGTAGAGTGAATCTTTGCAATGCCTTTCTAAAATTTTGATGAAAAGAGTTCCTCAACTCCTTTGTGCCAATTTCTCCTCTAGTGTGCCATTTTTTCTCTTCTCTTCTTCTTTCTGATTTTTCTTTTCTTTTTCTTCCTCTCTAGTAAATTCAAAATGTAAATGAGCAGAACTTCAATTTGGATGAGAATTACTTCACTAATCCATTGTGCCAAGTTTTCAATTGTGTGCCAACTTGTCTCTTTGTTTTTTTCCAAACTGTTTTTACTTTCAAACTGTTTTTCTTTTCTATTTAGCTGCTACTTTCCATTTTGCTTCTTCATTTTGTTCAGTCCTGATGTGCTTTGCTCCCAAATCTTTGTTCAGAAACTGGCTACAAACTTAATACTGTCGTGAGCTTCCATGGAGTGCCTCTTGTTCCTTTGTTTTTTTTTCTGTTTTTACTTTCAAACTGTTTTTTTTTCTCTCCAATCTTCTAATGGACTCATTCGGATCAGATTCATATCAGAAAGCTTGAGACATCAAATAGCAATCAGAAACAAAATTTTGCTGCTCCCCATATAGCCTTTGCTAACTCTTGCAACTTCCTTTTGATACACACCCTTCTCTAGTTGGCACACTTCCATCAAACTTTTTTTCTCTTTTGTTTTTTTTTTCTGTGTTTCAAGCTCAGCTCTTCAAATACTTCAATCGCAGTTTCACACTTCCAAGGTTTCCAGTTAATTCAGATATCAAAACATACTCTTCCACTCAATGGCTTGATAACTTGCTTCTTTTGTGTTTTTTTTTTCATTTCTTTCCCACTTTGCTCGGTTTTTTTTTTCTTCCTTCTATAACTGTATTAAGCTTTGCATTGAATTTCTGCACTAGTTTCATGTTAACTCAGCTGCCATTCATCCTCTAGCATAATAGCCGAAACATGCTTCAAGACAAAATGTTGATACATCTTCTTCCTTTGTGTGCCATTTCCTTCTCTTAATTGCAGATTTTTTTCTTCTTCTTCATTGTATGCCATTTGTTTTCCTTTGATTTTCAAAGAATGAGCAAGAGTCTAGATGCCTCAATTGTTGTCTTCCTTCACTACTTCTTCTTGCTTGATCTTGATACCAAACTCAACTCAATTTGGCACATGATAAAAAAAAAAAAATTTCTTCAAAAGAAATGCATCCTTGATAAAACTTGATTCCACATCACTAACCACTCCCCCACACTTAATCTTTTGTCCGTCTCGGGCAAAATAGCATCAAAGAACATTCCCCAAACAAACAAGTCCCTAGAAAGCATGATAAGGAGTAGGAAATAAGGAAAGAAAATAGAATGAATATGATTATTGCCAAAAATTGACATGGAAAGGTAAACAAATTTATTAGCCTCTATAGATGTGATCTAATCATTGAAATATGATTTTGAAAGAACCTAAGCAAGTTCTAGAGTACAATCACATGTATGTGTCACAAAAATAAGGCTAGACCTCACTAGGTACAAATAATTCATCTCAAGTCCTCAATAAAGAATCCATGGCCAAGTAGTACTCAAGCATCCAAGATTTCATCCATGAGCTCAAACCCTAAGTTTTAACAACCAAATTTAATTTGTTTTCAAAAGACTCTAAATTGCTATGAAGATAACTTAAAGGGATACATTTATTCCTACTCATGAAGGATAAGTTCCTAAAAGACATAAAATGACATTTATAATGTCTTTTTATTCATTCTATCCTATTCATGCATTTATTAGCAAAAATTCATTTTAAAAGAAAATTCTACTTCTAGCAAGCATAAAGATGAAAAAGGCAATGAAAGAAAATGCAAGACAAAGTAAACTCCCTTTTATTTCTGGCGGTCGGAGTCTATCAAGAAACAATCTCCATCTTGGTAGTGGAGGAGTAGGAGTAGCTGAAACAATTTCCTTCATTTGCTCAATTTTATTTTGCATGACTCCCCCACACTTAAACTTTGCAATAAACTGTTCGGGTGGCCGAAGGTGATTTAAGTACAAGAGTCATTTCAGAGGTGGAGTGCTATAAATCAAAGCAAGTTCATCTCCTCCCTCTTTATTCTTTTTGGAAAATCTTCCAGGTGGTTGAAGACTGTCTAGATGTAGTACCCACTCAAGAAATCTCTGGGACCCTACAAAAACATGTAAAACCTTTCTCAAGCGTGCAGGATAAGATAAAAATGCAATATCATCAATCTCTACATAAAATGTATCTAAAAATGCATCGCATCCAATAAAGTCAATTTTTGGTACCTCAATAAATTTTTCACAAGCATAATCTACATGAGGTACATCAAGAAAAGTTTCACAATCAATAAAATCAATCTCGGGTACCTCTAGAAGTTTTTCACATTCAATTTCAGCATAAGAGATAGCAAGAGATTCTTCACAATAAACAACTTCAATTTCAGGCTCTAAAAATTTTTCAGAATCAATTTTAGCATAATCTGTCTCAAGAATATCATAACAATGCATAAAATCAAGTCTGGGTGCCTCTAGAAGTTTTTCACATTCAATTTCAGCATAAGAAATAACAAGAGACTTTTCACAATAAACAACTTCAATTTCAGGCTTATCTAAAAATTTCTCACAATTAATTCTAGCATAATCTATCTCAAGAATATCATAGCAATGAGTAAAATCAAGTCTGGGTGCCTCAAAAGAATTTTCAAAATTATTTTCCACAAATGATTGATCAGGACATTTTTCACATGCAAATCTAGACATCTCCTTGAAATTTTCTAAAGGAAAAGAAGAAATACTTACCTGATCTGGCTGAAACATGTCTATTGGTTCTACAAGAAATACCTCCATCTCAGGCTCAAAATCTGGTGAACAATCAACTAGAATAGGTGATCCTTGGGTACTTGCTCCAATCATGCAAGTCCCTACACTTTCTGGAAATGGTGGTGGTCCCTGGGGCTCTGTGTAATCCCCTACACCTGTAGAATAATCTCCTGTGTATGCCTCCTCAGTAATATCTACAACAACCTCATTAAAAAGATTAGGACTATCAAAAACAATATCATCACAAAATACAAAACAAGAAAAATCAGGTAAATCCTCCTCTGAAACCAACTCTCCTCTCACTATGTCTAATGTACCATCATCATCAATGATCTGTGCCTCAACAATCTCATCTACGGTGTCTATGCTCAGAATAGAACGATTTCCCTTAGGGTCCTTCATGGCGTCGAAAATGCTAAACTGGACTACTGTGTCTCCCACCTCCATCGAAAGGGTGCCAGCATATACATCAATTTTAGTTCTTGCAGTCTTCAGAAAAGGCCTTCCGAGGATAAGTGGGGATCTACGTGCATGATACTCTCCCTCCATGTCTAGGATGTAGAAGTCCGCAGGGAAAATCAATTCTTTCACTTTAACCAAAACATCTTCGATAACTCCTGCCGGGCGGGTCTGACTCCGGTCTACTAACTGAATCACAACTCCAGTGGGCTGTAGAGGTCCAATGCCAAGCATCTGGAAGACTGTCCTGGGCATGACATTAATAGAAGCTCCTAAATCAAGCATGGCATCATGTAGCGTGGTGCTCCCAATCTCACAAGATACAGTGAACATGCCAGGGTCTTCACATTTCTGAGGTATGGCATGGATAAGTGATGAAACATTCTTCCCCATGCTGACCATTTCATTTTCCTTAAGCTTCCTCTTGTTAACACATAGATCTTTCAAAAATTTTGCATATTTCGGAACCTGTTTAATCATTGTCAGCAAGGGTACATTAATTTCAACTTTACTAAAAAGTTTTACCAATTCATTGTACTCTTTTGCTTTCTCCTCTTCCCCTTGTCTTCTGGTTGGAGTTCTCCCATTTGGAAAAGGCAAAGGAATAGAAACTTCCTCCTCATGAACCAAAATGGGTGGGGCTGATTTTTGAGTTGCTGCCCTATTTTTTGGAGCTGTTGTAAAATCTGTCTCGGGGCTGTTTTGTGCTTCGTTTTCCACCAAAATTGGAGGATTGCTAGATGAAGAAGTTGGGCACAAGCTAGGGGTGGTATCCACTGAAATTGGAGTGGTTTCGGCACTGATTTGGGCTGGAAGTGAAGATGCTGCCCTGTTTTCTGAAAATTCAGCTCTTGGGTCATTTTGAGTTGATGCAACCTTCCCACTTCTCAAATAAATTGCGCTAACATTCTCCTTAGGGTTAGGAACAGCTTGGGAAGGTAGTAGACTTGATCCTTGAGCTTTGCTTTGATTTAAGTCTTTAGCTATTTGCCCAATTTGCCTTTCAAGATTTTGTATAGCGGCAAAAAGATTTCCTTGTTGTGTTTGTTGGATTTGGGACTGTTGGGGCTGAAATGATGGCTGATATTGATGTTGGAAAGGCTGATAAGAATGTTGGAATGTTGAGGAATTTTGTTGAGAATTATACCCTTGAAAATTCTGATTTTGAAAAGGAACTTGTTGTGGTGAGGGCTGAAATTGGTTGGGCTGAAATCCTTGGTTTTGGGGCTGAAAACTTGAGTTCCAAGGCTGGGAATTTTGCTGCGGTTGTTGAACTTGTTGCTGTGGAGGTTGATACAGCTGTGGATAACTCAGATTCCCTTGAAAACCTTGTTGAAACCCTTGAAATGGCTGCTGAAATTGTTGTTGGAAAGGCTGATTTAGGGGTTGAATTTGCTGATTTTGTGGCTGTGATTGTTGGGGCTGCTGCTGAACTTGCTGAAACATTTGTTGGGGTTGCTGTGATTGTTGTTGAGGTGGGCCTTGTTGGCAAAAAGAATTCCCATAATTCAAGTTTGGATGATCCCTCCACCCGGGGTTGTAAGTGGGAGAGTATGGATTGTTCCTAGCTTGAAATTGTCCCCTAACCAAAGCTGCTACTGACTCATCTTGTTGTAGGTTGGGACATAAATCTGAAGTGTGCTCCTTGCTAGAACAAATACCACATACACTCATCACCATTTGACTTGATTGTAGAGGTGCTGAAGGAGTTGAATTTTTACTAAAAATCTGAAGACCCATTTGCTTAACAGCTGATGTGAGTTCTAACAATGCACTACTAATCTCCTTTTGATCATTAGGAACCCCTTGAACTTCATTAACCCCTCGAGTAGATAATGCCCTGCTTCCAAATTGTTGTGAGTTCTCAGCCATATTTGAAATAAGCTCCCTGGCTTGATGTGGGGTTTTGTTGACTAAGGCCCCTCCAGCTGCTGCATCAATCATAATCCTATCCATTTGTAATAATCCCTCATAAAAGTATTGGATGAGGAGCTGCTCACTAATCTGATGCTGGGGGCAACTGGAGCAAAGCTTGTTGAATCTTTCCCAGTAGTCATAGAGTGTCTCTCCCACTATCTGCTGAATGCCACAGATACTTTTTCTGATAATTGCTGTTCTGGAAGCTGGAAAATATTTTTCTAAGAAAGCCTTCTTCATGGAAATCCAACTAGACACATGTCCCGTAGGTAAGTAATAAAACCAGTCCTTAGCTGCTCCAGTCAAAGAAAATGGAAAAGCCCTCAGTTTGATGTCTTCCTCTGAAATACCCTGAGGCTTCATAGTAGAGCAAACAACATGAAACTCATGCAAGTGTCTATTTGGATCTTCTCCGGATAAACCTTGAAACTTTGGCAAAAGATGTATAAGTCCAGATCTGAGCTCAAAATCTCCACCCAGCTCTGGGTAGGCAATGCTGGAGTACTGAAAAGAAGCATCTGGCGCTGCTAGTTCTTTCATGGTCTTCTGGTGGTCTGCCATTTGATCAACTGAATAAATAGAAATAGACTGAGTAGGAATAATGCCAAAAGCCTCTGAAACACTGAGCTGGCTCCTCCTAGCTCTGAAGGTCCTCTCAATCTCAGGGTCAAAATCCTCTAGGTCACCACCTGTAGACCTGGTCATAAAAACAAAAACCAATCGCAGTACAAGTATATAGAAAGATGAAACAAATAGAATCAAATCAGATGATATAGTAGTAAGTGCAAGAAAAATAGATCAAGAAAAATATGAAATGAAGCCAAACAAGCAAAAATCAAACAACTCAACTAGTATGTTCCCCGGCAACGGCGCCAAAAATTTGATGGACCCAATTTAGCTAATTAAATTTGTCACGAATGTAGATCCATCAGAATTTTAAAAATTTATAAATGTGCTGGAAACCCTTTTTGCAATCAAAGAAGAAAAGCGTAGTAAAGGGGCCACAGGTCGTATTTTTCCAAGGGCTAGTTCAAGTCGTGTGATTCGAGCTTGTGTTTATGTGTCGTCAAGAGTTTTTGGTTTTCAGATCAAATCTGGGTGTGGTTTCAATTAAAGATGCCAACGCAATCAAAAGAAGTAAACTCAACTATACAAACATAAACTAGGTAATAGCAACTAAGAACATTCAAATAAACCTAAGCACTTAACCAATTTTATGAAACAAATCTGATGTTGAATGCAAAACAAATGCTAAGCAAATGAAACAATTCCGTGGCTAGACTCTTGATTGAACTAGTGCAAGACTTACTTCAGCAAACGAATTTTAAGCAAACAAATTCAAACTGCAAAATTTAGGGGCAACCAATGCAAACATGGAGCAGAAAACTCAGAAATAACTACATGAAAGTCTCACTGATTTCAAACCCTTAGCTCACTAACAATTGCAGGTAACTTGACAACAATAGATTCAGTAGTTCATTCTTGATACAAAGTGGAAAAGAAAATGAATCAAACTTGACACACAAGGGGAAAAACTAATGTGCCAATAGTTGAGCTAAATGCAGATTATAAACTGATACAAAACTAATTCAGAAACTGATACAATGCTAACTGCTCATCTCGATTTGGAAATTGCAGCTATCAGTGACATGATCGTCTGAAAGAAACAATGCAGTAATGAAGTGAAGAATTGAGCAATTCAGAATGCAAGGAATATAACTGCTGCAGGAACAGATTTAGACAGCTAAAGCTGAAAAGCTGAATGCAACCATGAGGCAAAACAGTTCGGGAATGCAGTAAGAGTATTTAGGAATCATATCCGAAGGCTGAAATGCAACTCAACTAATATCAGATCAATCAAGCAATTTCAAAAACTAAAAGTTGGAATTATTATGCAAGTGGAAAACTAAAACGCAGCATGTTCAGAAAATTTAGAATCTGTATATAGAAATTCAGCAACAATTCTAAACAAAAACAAACAAAGCAAATGAATTCGATTTCTCCAACTTGTTACAAGCATTAGGACATCAAATTTAAAGCTGATACAAAAGAGAAAGTTGATACGCAACTTGCAAAACTGAAATACTGAACTTAGAAGACTGATACGCAAAACAGAGACAGCAATTCAGATTCGTAACCTAATTCAAAAATGAATCTATGCGTAATAAACTGATCTAAGTTCAATCATTCATTACTCAATCAACTTAACTAACTAGCATTCAAATTTGGAAAGCTTCCAGCTACAAAAACCGATCCAATCAAGCTGATGCAGAATTTTAGAAACTATAGCAGAAACATCAAGTAAAGAAACTGATACATGATTGGCACGCAACAATTAAACTATGAAATGAACTGCGATTAAAAGAAATTTGTTCTCTAAACAAGATTCCTAATTATCTACTTGCAGAATTTAACACTAGTTAATAAAGAAAACTTCAGGAATAAAATCGAAACAACTGATTCCAGCAAAGACAGTAACAGAATTTACATTACAGCAACGAAATTACAGCTAAAACTCAAAGAAATTGCCATAAAACTAAGTCTCGACCATTCCTTGTATCAAGACCACCTTGTTCGTCACGCAAGGACAAGCCAAGAACCCTTAAACTCGCAAATCGCTGGGAATTAGCTCCAATTTCAGATCTGATCACAGATTCGCGCACAGCTGCAAATCAGTGATTAAATCTCCATAGAAACCTCCTCCGAGGATCCAGATCTTGCTCCAAGGTGCTGATCGAGTTGGTCACGCCTCTGATTGAAAGAAATCGCGAAGAAAAATGAAGGAGAACTGAAGAAGAACGAAGCTGAGCTGCGAAGACGCGACCCGAGATCTGCCGAGGGAATTCCAATTTAAACTTAAACCATTTAATTTGGACGGCTGAGATTAATCCCGCTTCATCCAACGGTGGATCTTTGTCCGATTTGATTCAAATTTTCCAGATCTTGATCAAAGGTTAGGATCATCCTCGTGGTAGCTCGGATCTGCCAGATCTCCAACGGATGGTTCAGATCATCTTGATCTTTGTATGGATGGTCTAGATCACTCTGATCGTGATCCAACGGCTAGATGATCTCCGATTGGGCTGAAACTCTCAGATCTTGATCTGATCGCTCGATTAGACTTAACCCCAGCTCGGATCGATCAGAAGTTCTCAGATGGTCTAGATCTAACCGTTCTTGCATCGGACGGTCCAAATGAGTCGACGCTTGATTCCTTTGATCTGGTCCACTTTCGACTCAACCTTGACCCAACATAACCTAGGTCATGATCCCTCCAAGCCTACAAAAGTTGATCAAAAATTTAGTGACAAAACAACTCGAAAATATCAAAATTTGCAATTAAGTCCAAAAAGAATATAAATCCTAAAACCTAGGGTAAATCCACAATTACACAAGTAAAATATGGGTCAAATACGGATTTAAGCATATAAAATGATCAACGAAATGACACTTATCAGGGTTCTCAGGTGAGCTTGGACGATTCCCAAATCATCATCGCAGCTCTACCAGTTGAGATGGAGTGGATCGGATTGTAATTCCAGCCAAGCGCAGATTTGAGCAGAATCGACTTCAGAAATGAATTTTCACTGATTTGCTGAGCCTAGGGGTTCGAAGCCAGCTCTTGATTGACGACCAAGAAGTTCTTGAGCTGAGGAAGGGTTGAGGAGTAGTTTAGTTAGCTAATTTTCATGTTTCGTAGCTGTAATGTGATTTCTGCACTTGTTCTGTTTCTGCATTTTCGTACCAGCAACTTAGATTTAGTTTTCTGAATAGTTGAGCTTAATTAGGTTGTTAATCTTTAAGTTAAGTAATTTAGGAACTTGTTTAGTGATTAATTGAGTTAAAATTCAGTCAGTTTTTGTTTAATTTATTGTGTGCCAAGTTCCATTGTTGCCTGCCAAACTGGATTATTGCATATCAAAATTTTCAGTCCATTTCACTAGTTTCTGTTAAGTAGTTGCTAGTTAAGTTTCCTTGCACCTAGATTAGTTGCTCAAATTTGTTTTGCATTAGCTAGCTTAGCCTTTGATCTATTACGGGCGAGAATTCTGTAGCAAATCCTTTAGTTTCTGCAATTGCGTATCAGCTGAATATGAACTTTTCAGATTAGTTGAGTTAGATTTTAGATGTGTTTCTGCTGTAGTTTGCTTTAATTTTTCAGTCTAGTTAGTTAAGTCACTTGTTAGTGAGTAGTTACATTTCATTTCAGCTTGTTTTCAGCTTTAATTTCTGCGCATACATTCCATAGCTGCGTGTCTTTCATTTCTCAAAAAACTCAATCAGTTTTCTGCAATTTCCAGCTGCAATTTGTCTGAATTCTTACTAAGTAAACATTAGGTTTTTCAGCTTAGTTTTCTGGCATTTAGATCAGTGCAATCGATCTTAGTTGTTTGTGTTCTGCGCCCAAACCATTTCTGAATTTCTGAACATTAAGTCTGAATTTCTGTACATCCATTTCTGCATGTGTGTTTTTTTCTCAAGTTCTGATTTCAGCTCATCAATTCCTTGCCTTAGTCTTACTTAGTTCTTTCCCAATAGCCTTGATTCCCAATTAAACCGATCAGCTTCAAATTTGAGTTGCAAGTTTACTAAATTCATAAATTTGGTGTTAGATTTTGGCACAAAGGTTTCTCCTTGTGTGCCAACTGTTTTGGAACCATTTGCACCGAAATTTAACCTGTTTTTGTAGCATAAGATTGTGTTTGAAATCCATAAGTTTGCACTCACTCATATCTGAATTTTGTTGGCAGTGGTTGGGTTCCAAAAACATTATAGCTAAGTTGATGTTTGTTGCTTGTGTAATTTCCGAATTTCCTTTGCATTGATTTGTGTTAAGTTTGTTTATTTTCGAAAACTCCCATCACTGCCTTTACTTCATTGCTTAGCATATCTTTTGTTTTGTCGAAATCAGAAAACGGTTTCCAAAAATTTGGTAAGTGCTTGATTAGGTTTCCATTAGGTTGAATACTAAGTGCATCTCTTTGTTTAGTTTATGAGTTGAGTTCTCTATTTTTCATTGTGTTTTCATATCTGAATTATAACCCAAAATCCAATTACTTATTTGAAACCCAAAAACACAAACGACACATAAATACAAGTTCGAATCAAACACGACAACTAGGCCCGAGAAAAATACGACCTGTGGCCCTTTTACTATGTTTTCATATTGTTGATTGCAAAAAGGGTTTCCAGCATTTCATATACATTTAAATTTGAGACCCACATTCGTGACAGTCTATTTTGTGTCCGTCATATCTCCAATGCAATTGGAGGAGCCTACCACTGAAATTGAAGTATTGCCTCATATTGATGAGCAAGTACCTCAACCGCCTCAAACATAAGTGCCCTTAAGGTGATCCACAAGGGAACGGAGAAGAACGAATTCTCGTGATTATGTTTATCTCCAAAAGCATGAGTTTGATATAGGGTTGGAAAGTGATCCTACATCTTTCCAAGAAGTCAAACATGCTCTAACCCTGAAAGGTGGATTAACGCCATGCAAGAAGAGTTAAAGTCTATGGCAGACAATGATGTTTGAGAACTTGTCGAATTGCCTGAAGGTTCAAAATCCATTGGTTGTAAATGGATATTTAAAACCAAGCGAGATTCGAATGACAATATTGAAAGGTATAAGGCTCGTCTTGTTGCCAAGAGATTCACTCAAAAGGAAGACATTGATTATAAGGAGACTTTCTCACCTGTGTCGATGAAAGACTCCCTTAGGGTAATCATGACACTTGTATCTCATTATGATTTGGAGCTACATCAAATGGACGTAAAGACTGCATTCCTCAATGGAGACATAAAGGAGTCTATATATATGGTGCAACTGGAGAACTTTGAGTCCTCAGACTCAAAGCACCTAGTATGTAGATTAAAGAAGTCCATTTATGGTTTAAAGCAGACATCCCGTCAATGGTACCGAAAATTTGATCAAGTGATTACCTCATTTGGATTTAAAGAGAACCCCGTTGATCAGTGCATATATGTCAAGTTCAGTGGGAGCAAGTTTGTTATACTTGTTTTGTACGTGGATGATATATTGCTTGCGAGCAATAATAAGGGTCTACTGCATGAAACCAAGTCATTTCTATCTGGTAAAATTGAAATGAAAGATTGGTGAAGCATCTTTTGTTCTAGGCATTTAGATCTGTCGTGATCGATCAAGAGGCATTCTTGGACTTTCACAACAAGCCTATATTGAGAAGGTGTTTATAAGGTATGGCATGCAGAACTGTACACCTGGTGACACACCTGTGTCAAGAGGTGACAAGTTCAGTTTGCAGCAGTGTCCACGACTTAAACTTGAAATAAAGGAGATGTAACAATTCCCATATGCATCAGCAGTGGGAAGTCTCATGTATGCACAAGTTTGCACTCGACCAGATATAACATTTGTAGTTGGGATGTTAGGCAGATATGTTAATAACCCAGGACCGTCGCACTAGAAAGCAATTAAAAGAGTGATGCGGTATTTGCAAAGAACTAAAAGACACATGCTCACATATCGAAGGTCAGATCATCTGGAGGTGATTGGTTATTCAGACTCCGATTTTGCTGAATGCTTAGATAGCAGGAGGCCCACTTTAGGCTATATCTTCATGCTTGCTGGAGGGGTTATATCTTGGAATAACGTCAAGCAGACGCTAGTAGCTACTTCTACTATGGAGGCAGAATTGGTAGCATACTATGCAGCGTCCAATCACGGGATTTGGCTGCGGAACTTCATCACATTATTGCATATCATTGATGGCATTGACAGACCACTGAGGATCTACTGTGATAATAAAGCTACAGAACTTTATGCGAAGAACAACCGCAGTTCGTCGAAGTCCAAGCACATCGACATTAAGTTTCTAGCGGTTAAAAAGAGAGTTCAGAGTCACCAGATTATGGTAGAGCATATCTGCATAGATTCCATGTTGGCCGATCCACTCACTAAAGGCTTGGTGCCCAAGGTGTTTCATGCGCATGTTGTGGATATGGGAGTTCTTCTTATGAAAGAAGAACTCATCTAGTGGGAATCTGTATTTATTTTATTGCTCTATGTTAATAAAGACAAACATTTTATTTTGATTATTGTACGTACTTCAGGTTCAAAATATTAATAGGGATTCATATGTTTGTTTGACACTCTGAATTCGATATCATGATTTACTACTACTGTTTAGAATTTGGTGTTTGTAAATATGATACAGATTCCTTTTGGAATCATAAAGTTTAGATCATGATTTGCTGTTGCAGTTTAGCATAAAGTATTTGCAAATATGATCAGACTCTTTTGAGTCGCTTTGGACCAGTTGGAAATTGACATGTACTGATCACATTTCATATAATTTCTACTCTATATATCCGCATCTTGATCTATGTCGTTAATGACATTGGTATTGTGATTACTGTTGGGGCTTGTTACGATCATATATAGTAGCTATGACCTCTTTAGTCCTATACCAATGAAGTTAATGGACCAGATTGTTTATAGGGGTATCTTGTACCCATAAAGTTTGATATCAACTAAAGTTTTGCTTATATTTACCATACAACTCACATATAGCCCAAGTGAGAGATTGTTGGATATTATTATTATCCCTATTAGATGAGTTTATTTGTAAGTTGCACATGTAAATACAATCTGAGCCCTTAAAGTGATCTAACTTATGTTTATTGGGTTTCGGATTATTGAATGCAGGTTCAATGTATAGAACCCTTTAGACCAATATGTTATTATCTATGGGCTGATAACAGATTAGATTTTTATATAAAGGGGAGGTCCCCAAGGGTTTAGGGAATAATCTTGACCTAATTTCTTATTCCTTATTGACAAGAAATTTTACGGCGCCGTCAACCCTAAGCCCCTTGGAAGATTCTCCTTCTTTCCGCTGGATTTTCTTCCACAGGGATCAAGCCGAAGACGCCACGACAAAGATGATGGCTAATCAATCAGGTTCTTTGTCTTTCGGTTTATGCCTTTTATTTATGTTATGTCATGATTCGATGAAACAATAGTTCCATGCTTATATATATTATGTTTTCTCTTCGAGTTCTTATTTGGTTTTCTAAAATTCATGCGGTTAGGAGAAAATACAATGTTCTATCACGAGTATGACTGGGTTGTCGGAGGAAAGAGGGCATGATATGGGTAACAATGGTCTTGAAAGGTGATAATCATGTGTGGTGGCCGTGAAAGGGCAGAACAACAGGTCAAGGAAACATGCCATGGCATACTTCGCTGCGGCAAAGTTCCACAGATCTTGACGTATACCTGGATCTGAAACTGAAGGCAAGGGCGTGAAACGATGATAATACCTGATAAAGCAAAGGAAGAAATCAAGCAACTGAGGTCGGAGCTCAAAAATGGTATGAGGTCAAACTCGAAATTTGAGTGTATGGTATGAGGTCGGAGCTCAACAATGGAGGAACAAAGAGAGCATCTTGTAACTGTCTTGTCTGCATTCCAAACAATTCAAGGTTCCTTCTTCGGATTCTAGATTGTGTGCAGCGCAAATGCAAGTGACCAAACGATTTTTTAGATCTATCTCAAATTTGTGTTTTGTTCCTTTTTGTCCAGTAGTAATCGATCAAATTAGTCTTATATGCGTGATGAAATTAGATAGACTCACGACCTTTGCATTGGACGTCTCAAACTATTGTCGAACTGTTGAAAGAAAAGATTCTCGTCGCATATTTATTTTGTCCATTTTTCCTATTTTTTCGTTTTTCGGATAACAATTATGAATTAAATGGCATTTTATTGGCGTGAGCAATTTTCAGCCTTATCCACACCTTCACGACCGTTCAAAATTCTAAAAACACATACGCTTTCTCGTTCATCAAAAATTTTTCTTTTCTCTAAAATTTTATTATTGATTTTAATTTATATTATTAAATTCAAATTTAAAAGCATGAATACAAGTAAAATTTATTGATGGACCAAAGAAAATTTTAAATTATTTTAAATCAAAATTAATATATTTTTGAAAGTTTTCTCGTTCTGAATTTGACCGTGTAAATTGAGAATAATAAATTTTTAAATTAATAAAAACTATAATAAATGATAAAATTTATCATAAACTCACTATAAAATTTAAGATAATAATACTCACTAATCAATATTACCATTGAGTTTTTAAAACTCTTCTTACTAAAAAAAAAATCAAATTTTTGAATGGTATAGATTCATCTATCAATTTTGAATAAAATTAAAATTTTGAATCACCAAATTAAAATTAATATATTCTTAGAGTCTACTTAATATATTTATACTCTCATTCGATAAAATAAATTGAGAATAATAAATTTTTAAATTTATAAAAGTTTGATACGACAATTGTCACAAATTCATTTTCAAGTATAAGACAATAATATTCATCGCACCAAAAATGAATTCTAAGACTTAAAAGAATATTAAATTCTTGAATTTTCAAATAGTGTAATTTGATCGGCCAGTTTAAACCTATTGTTGATTCATCACGCATGACCTAGAAAATAGTATAATTCATCACGCATGACTATTTTCTAGGTCCAACTTTTAAACAGCTCCACAATAGTTTTAGACGTCGTAGATAGATCGCGACCTTTGCATTGGACGTTTCAAATTCCAAATCAAAATTAATATATTTTTAAAAATCTACTTAATATATTATGTCCTCGAATCTAAATTAATATTGATAGGGTTGAACATCCTAAAGTTGACACGGAGAAGAGAAAATTATGTGTCTAGGTCCATCGATTCTGAACGTCTATCTCAGACTCCTAAGACTTCCTCAGAAAGACGGGCTCCCGAGGCTCTCTCGGGAAGGAGACCCCTCGAGACTACCTCGTGAAGGTAGATCCCCGAGACCAACTCGGGATAGCCTTAAACTCTATAGTCCTCCTCGGGAAGACAGGCTCCCGAGGCCCTTCCGGCATCAATGGAAATAGGCCAGACTTTTGCATTAACAAGTCAAGCCTGTATAGTAACAAAATGGCATGTTATAGGCTTTGTTCTTGACCTAAGCATGACCTATTTAATAGTCTGGCCTGACCTGTGACCTGTTTACAAAGTCTGTAAATTAAAACACTTAATACAAGCCAACATGCCAAAGCATTAAACAGGCCGAAAACCAACCTTAACAAGCCTTGCATTATACGGGCCTCAAAACAGGCCTTGCATCACACATGCTTCAAACAGGCCAGACCTACAAATATATGCATATGTATCTAATTTTAACAGGCCCAGGCCAGCCTGTCAGGCTTGGTAGTCATTATATTGAGTCTGGGCCTGGCCTGATAAGGAAAATAGGGTTTGAAACATACCTGAATATTATCCTATTTCTAAACAGGTCAGGCCAGGCCAGACTAAACACAGGCCAGGCCACAAGCCCCTTACAGGGCGCCTGGCCTATTTCCATCCCTACGACTCCCAGGGAAGGAGATTCCCGAGACCAACTCGGGATGACCTTAAACTCCATAGTCCTCCCCGGGAAGACAGGCTCCTGAGGCCCTCCCGGGGAAGGAGATTCCCGAGATCAACTCGGGATGACCTTAAACTCCATAGTCCTATCCGGGAAGACGGGCTCCCAAGGCCCTCCCGGGGGAGGAGACGCCCGAGACTTCCCTGGGAAAACAAGCTCCTGAGGCCCTCACGGAGAAGAAGATTCCCCGAGACCCTCTCGGAGCGCGGAGCCCGAAGAAGCATACATCCGATAACCCGATTCCAATAACGGTTCCCCTCTCTTATTCAGGAAAATTATCGATAATTATCATCCTTTATGTACGACAATTAAGACCTTAATAATCACTGGAGTCGTTATTTGAGAGTTATCAGGTAACCAACAAAAAGGGGAACGTGGAGGAGAACATGGAGAAACATACAACCAAGCTCGCCGGTATATAAGGTACTTCGACCCCTAGGTAGGGGTTACGCTCTCTCAACTTACAAATTTCTCTTTGATTCTCTTCTTGCAAGCGACTTGAGTTTTGACTTGAGCGTCGGAGTGGGCTCCGTCAGAAAATCTCTGGTGTGTTCCCATTAACGCTCATGTTGATTGTAACAACCCTCTCTCCTCACTCTAGAGGGACGTCACATCTCTTTCTGCTCTGATACCAAACCTGTAAGGACCCTCTCTCCTTTCTCTAGAGGGACGTCACATCTATTTTCTGCTTAACTAGGACCAGTTGACTGATGATGGGTGCAGTCGACTGGTCCTAGGCCAAATCACTCCCCCAATTTCTGTTCGAAATCTGGCTGGGGACCAGTCGGCTGGTGGGACTACCAGTCGATTGATGCAGTTGACTCAGCTTGTAAATCACTCGACCAATGTTTTTATTCCCTCGATTTCTCTGAGGGCAGTCGACTGGCTCCTTAAGCAGTCGACTGATACTTCTGGAATTTCAATTCCAGACTTCAGAAACTTTGAACAAGTCCATGAATACATTTCTACGTCCACTACACTAAGATTATAAACTTACAATCATAATAACCATAATACTGGACTAGATCATAAACCATTCATAGCAATTTAAACTCGTCATTTTTTCCGGAAATAAACACTACTATCATGAAATATAATCTTTGCGGAATCAACTACTATCATGAAACTCAAGTAACTTATAAAGTTATACTGCTTAGAACACTAGCAAATCTCCTCCCAAAGGATCTCACTCCACGATTCCGCCGCCACTGACACAAACCATCTTTCCTTTAGCCTCCTTGCCTTACATCCTTTCTTTACCTTTATCTACAATAAAAAGATGCAAACTATAAGCAAATTGCTTAGTAAATAGACCATGTTCTCACAAAACATGCAATCAAGATAAAACATACTCTTGGTCAAAAGAATGCTTGCTTTTAAAATATATGTACTGAAAATACTATACTTAACATGAATATGCTCATGAATACGCTTGTAATAAATGCTTGTATTTGAAAACTTTGCTTGAAATGGAAAATGCTTAACATGCTTGAAACAAATGCTTGCTTTTGAAAACTTTAAAACTTGTATACTCTTATACTTTAAAATAAATAAACATCCTCCTTTAGGCCCGACAAAGTACCAATGCGCGCATCCCTAGTAGGTTTCAGGGTAGCTAGCCACCGAACCCTACTAGAGCGTCTCTACTAGGCTCGCCTAGATCTCTATGGGCCTCGGCCCGGTACATGTCACTTTAAAAGTAATATACTTAAACTTGTACTCATGCTTATACTTAAAATGCTTACTCCTTGCATATTCTTTGCACTTAAAAAGGAATGTTCCCAAAACTTGTTTTAGGACACATCAAGACTTTGGTCTTGTACTCATGAATGCACCTCGCGTGCCTTAGTCCTAGAACTTGTTCTAGGGCATAGTAAGACCTCAGTCTTACTTTATATTTTCATCGAGCACCTTGCGTGCCCTAATCCCAAAACTCGTTTTGGGGCAAATCAAGACCTTGGTCTTGCTATACTCAGATCACACACACAAAGAGCTAAAATCAAGTTCTACATCAATTAAAAACATACGAGAACTACTTTTACTGCAAGTGAGTGATCTACTTACCTCGATGCTTACTAAACTCACTATATCGAAGGTTAGGTCTAGCGCAGAACTTTCCTCCACTTACTTCGCGCAAATCGCCAATGCTTAGGCACAAAGAAGAAACCCTAGTTTCTTTTCACCCACTCAAGAGGAAGAAGAAGAAGTGAGGAAATGTCTAATTTCTCTTCTTTATCTTCCCTTATATACTAGTGGAAGTTGAAGCAACTTTCATGAATAGGTACTTAGCTTACTTACACTTATCTTATATAGTTTCCATATCCCAATGTGATGCTTTACCACCACCTAATGAAATTTAAACTAATGCTAAACTAAGGGTTCTTGGTTCGAGCCTCGGCTCCGACCCTTTTTACTCTATAAAAGATTTTTTTAAATTTTTTTATTTTGGAAAATTTGGAAAATTTTCGGGCATTACATTGATCTCGTAGGGTACGATCTCCTTCCTTTCATCATCATCCTTATGGGTCGGACACTGGTGACTCGTCGTCCGCGTCGATTCCTTCTGGAACAAGTTTGGCGTCGTCTGTGGGAATACGCAAATTAAAGCACCAGAAGGAGCACCGTGATGGCAGATCCGAAGGACAACCCATCGTTTTGATGAAAGAAGAATTGGATCGCCTTGTGGCCAACGTTGTCAAAGGAGCGCTCGAGCAACACTAAATCGAGCAAGCCGCCTCACGGCGAGGGGCTTTTGGGCAAGGTGAGATCCCCAGGATCTCCACCTCGCATCCCCAACACCGGAGATCTGTCTCACCACCAGTGGGACATGCCAGGGCAATTCTCGTACATTGGCTGGATTCCCTGGGAGATTTGGAGAAGGCTAATTCCGCAGCTTCAAGCGTCCTGAGGCAGGAAGAAGGACCGGGGGGGGAGAGGAACTCAAAGCCTTCCAGAAGGCACCCTCCACTCCTTTCTCACTGGCATCGTAGAAGACCCATGCCGAAGCAGTTCCGCGGTCCTGGAATTGCCGACTACGATGGGAAGACAGATCCAAAGGATCACGCCTGCAAATTTGAGAACGCGGCCTCCTACACCAGTACACAGATGGTGTTAAGTGCCGAGTGTTCTTGAACACTCTGTCAGGAGCCGCCCAAAGATGGTTCCAGAGTTTGCCCCACGGTTCTATAAACTCCTTCTTAGAGTTTAGAATCGCGTTCTTGCATCACTTTGCAAGCAGCCGTCGATATCAGAAGACGCGTTGAATCTTTTCACCCTCAAGCAGAAGGCGAAAGAACCTCTGAAGATTACATATAGAGGTTCAATTGGGTGGCGCAAGATGTGTCGATCGCAACATCGGAGATCCTGATCAGCGTCTTTACGTAGGGCCTTTCTAAAGGGGACTTCTTCCGATCATTGGTGAAGAAGCCGCCAACTAGTTTCAACGACTTGCTGGGGGCTCCGTCAAGCACGTTAATGTCGAGGAGGTGCAGCACGCATGCCGCAAAGAGACAGTCGGAGCTCCTGTACATACCACTAGCCGGTTAGAGAGAAGGGAATCACTAGCGCTGGCCTGGGTGAAAGACCTTTGTTCGGGGAAGGATCACTGGGTTGGTAAGAGAAGGCTCATAGAAACGGTAGATACCCAAGAACCCAAGCCACCGAAGAAGTATTACAATTTCTATGGTAGTACCACGCACTCCACAGAAGAGTGTCATGCCTTGAAGAAAAGGATGGCGGAAGAAGCAGATAACAAGCCCCAGAAGTGATGGAAGAAAGCGGGGTATCGCCGGAAGTCCCCACGAAGGAGTCTTTCTCCCCGCGAGTGGCCGTCAGGAGTCGAAGGAGCCCGACGGCCATCTCGGTCACACTCCCGGGGGAGAAGTTGGGAGGTGGCTCCTCGTCGATCTCTCTCCCCTGAGTGAGACCCCAAGAAGGGTAAGGCTCCTATGCGAGGCCCTCCTTTGGGCCACGTAGGAGTAATCTCCGGAGGCCCTACCAGAGGGAACTCTAACCGGGCAAGGAAGGCTCACGCTTGGCGATTGGAGAACTACTCCATCGGAACAAGCAATAGCCAGCGCCAAGGCCCAGTCATCTCATTCAGGTCGGACGACATAGAAGACATGGAGACCCCTCATGAGGACGCCTTGGTAATTCTCGCGCGCATAGCTAACTATGAAGTAAAGCATGTCTTCGTAGATATAGGTAGCTCTATGAACATCCTATACAAAGCGACCCTGGACCAGATGCAAATTGACGAGGATGAGCTACAGCCGGTCTCTACTCCACTCTTCGGCTTCACTGGATACCGAGTGCAGCCAATAGGGCAAATCTCTCTATCCCTATCATTGGGAAATGGCACACTGGAAAGGAAAAGGAGGACTCCTTTCCTGATCGTGGATGCGCCCTCATCCTACAACGCCATCCTCGGACACCCAACACTTAGCGTATTCCAGACGGTGGTCTTGGTCTACCACCAAAAGATCAAGTTCTCGGTGAGCGAGTAAGTGGTCGAGTTCAAGGGGTACCAACTAGCTTCCTGGCGATGTTACAACGGGGAAGTCAGGTCTGAAGCCCGCAAGAACCTGAAGTCTGATGAAGCTCTACAAATCGACCTCACCAACCCTCATGAGGAGGAAGGGCGCAAGGAAGAATGGAGGGAGATCGAAAGTGAAGAAGTTCGGATACTCCCTCAGTAGATAGAGGGGGTCACAAGGATCGCTGTCGACCTCCCGCCGGAGTTGAGGAGCCGACTGATCGACTGCTTGCAGAGCCATCGAGACGTGTTTGCGTGGGCTACCAAGGAAATCAAAGGAGTCCCCCTCCCCCCAACCTTGGCCATGCATCGTTTACACGTGACCCCTAGAGTTCGGCCGGTGAAGAAAAGGAGAAGACACTTTGGGCCCGAACGGGACGAGCCTATCAAAGAGGAGGTCATCAAGTTGCTGAAGGCTAGACACATAAGAGAAGTTCAATTCTCAACTTGGTTGGCTAATGTAGTACTTGTCCCTAAGCCCGGTGGTAGATGACGGGTTTGTATTGACTTTAGAGATTTAAATAAAGTCTGCCCTAAAGACTGTTACCCCCTGCCTCGGATAGATAGATTGGTAGATTCCACCTCTGGTTGTGAGTTCATTTCAATGTTGGACGCCTACCAGGGGTATCATCAAGTTCCTCTTGCACTGGAAGATTAAGAAAATGTCAACTTTGTGATGGTCGAAGGCACCTATTGTTATAACGTCATGCCCTTTGGGTTGCGCAACGCTGGGGCAACCTATCAACAGATGATGGACAAAGTTTTCAACCATCAGATCGGGCGGAACATTGAAGTTTATGTAGATAACATCCTGGTTAAGACAGACAAGGGGAATGATATGATAGCCGACCTAAAAGAGACCTTTGCCACCCTGAGGGCCAACCAACTACAGTTGAACCTGACCAAGTATCTGTTCAGAGTAAAGAGTGGTCGGTTCTTAGGGTGTATATGGTAACGGAGAGGGGGATCGAGGCCAATTCAGATAAAGTGAAGGCTATCCTCGATATACCCTCTCCTCATAACTTCAAGGAGGTACAAAGGCTGAACGGCAAGATTACAACCTTGTCTAGGTTCATCTCCAAATCTGCCAATAGGACCCTGCCATTCTTCAAGATTCTGAGAAAGGCAGTCAAGTTCGATTGGGACGACCAGTGCGAGAAAGCGTTCGCAGATCTGAAAGCTTATTTGGTCGAGCTCCCCCTCCTTTACAAGCCAGTGGAGGGGGAGACATTGTTCATCTACCTGTCCACAACCGAACAAGCGGTGGCCTCTGCACTTATCCGAGAAGAAGACAGTGTACAATATCCAATCTACTTCTTCGGACACCTCTTGAAGAATGCAGAGACACGCTATACTGTAATGGAGAAGTTGGCCTACGCTTTGATATTAATGGTTCGGAGACTCAGGCCATATTTCCTAGCACACCCAATTGTGGTTTTCACCAATAGCCTGCTGGGACGAGTTCTCACCAATCCGGAAGGCTTGGGTCGGCTGATCAAATGGACAGCAGAGCTGAGCGAGTACGGGATCAAGCACCAGCCTTGTACTGCCATCGAGGCACAGACCCTTTTGGATTTTATGCTTGAAGCTATTCCAGAGCCTGAAGCTGAGGGAGTCTGAAAAATTTATGTTGATGGGTCTTCCAACAGCAAGCACAGCGGAGTCGGAGTGCTAATGGTTTCCCCCAGGGAGATACGTTGCATTATCTATGCGACTCCACTTCCGAGACACTAACAATGAAGCGGAGTACAAGGCGATACTAGTAGGTCTACAAGCAGCCCAGCACATGGGAGTTGCTCAAGTCATCCTGCATTTGCACTCCCAGCTCATGGCATAACAAATAAAGGGTGGCTTTAAAATAAAGTGTGAGCGTTTGCAGAGGTATGTAACCATTTATGAGCAGTTGAAACCGAACGGACAATGTCAAGGTGGATGAACTAGCCAAGTTGGCCAGTTCCATCTCTGCATGGCAGCTGGAAGAGCCTAGTACCCCCAGAGAGACTGTAGCCCAGATTGGAGAAGAAGTTGAAGACAATATCTTGGCCGATTGGAGAAGTCCATATGTAGAGTTTCTACACAGTGGGAATACGACGATCGGTGATCAAGGAATCTGACTATTCCGCTGTCGAGCTTCCAGATTTACACTAGTCGGGGATCAACTATATAGGAGAGCATTCGCCAGACTACTCCTCAAGTGTGTCGGGCCCGAGGAGGCCGACTATGTCATGCGAGAGATGCATGAAGGCATTTGCAGAAGCCACATTAGGGGAAAGTTGTTATCTAAGAAGATTATCTTGACAGGGCACTTTTGGCCAACATTGCAGGCCGATGCCCTCAAGTTTGTAGTCAGATATGAGGCATGCTAGAGACATCAGCATATAACTCACCGATCGACCGAGCCACTGCGGGTCGCCATAGTGTCTTGCCCATTTGATTAATGGGGAATGGACATTGTAGGCCCTTTTCCAATCAGACCCCATCAAAAGAAAGTTTTGTTGGTTGTGGTGGATTATTTTTCCAAATGGGTGGAAGACGAGCCTCTTGCACACATCACGGAGGCCGTCGTAATGAAGATCCTGTGGAAGGACATCGTTTACAGGTACGACATCCCTCACAAATTGGTGTCGGACAATGGCCGATAGTTTGCCGGGAGCAAACTCAAAGAATGGTGCAAAGGGTTGGATATTCGACAGGCTTTCACTTCGGCCACATACCCTAAAGGCAATGGCCAAGCTGAGTTCGTTAACTGGGAGATCATCAGAGGACTCAAGATAAAGCTGGATCACGTTAGAGGTAGCTGGGTCGAAGAACTCCCTAGCATTCTATGGTCCTACCGTACCACTCCAAGAGAAGGAACAGGTGAGAGCCCTTTTTAGCTTGTGTATGGAGCTGAGGTTGTGATCTCGGTGGAAGTGGGCGAAGAGTCCATTCGGCGGCAGCATTATAATAAAGAGGGCAATGATCAAGAGTGGGTGATCGACTTGGACCTGGTGGCGGAGGTGCAAGACAAGGCAACCGCTCGGTTACTAGCCTATAGGCAGCGTATGCAACAAGCACACAATCGTCGCGTGATTAATCGTAGCTTTGAGGTCGATGACAAAGTCTGGAAGAGGATCAAGCCTGTCAATGATCCCGGAAAGCTGGAGCGGCAATGGGACGGACCTTACATCGTTACCAAAAAGCTCACAGGAGGCAGCTACTATCTGGAGGATGACAAGGGTAAGAGGCTGGAGAGACTATGACATGTCAATCATCTCCGACCATATCGAACTCGGTGAGATTTTGAGATGTCCAGATGTATTTGTATTCTTGTTGGCACTGTTTTACAGTTTCAGTAATCAAAGAAGCAAAAGAGATGTCTCTCAAAGGACTCAAAGTATTTGCCTGATAAAACCCTACTACCTCGCAGTATTGCGGGGTGCCCGAGGTGAATAGACCTGGTCGTGGTGCTGCAGATGCCCGACCAGGAGCTTCTTAAACCCTACTACCTCGGAATGATGCGGATGCCCGAGGTGAGTAGGCCTAGTCATGGTGTTGCGGATGCCCGACCGGGAGCTGCTTAAACCCTACTACCTCGCGGTGCTGCGAATGCTCGAGGTGAGTAGGCCTGGTCGTGGTGCTGTGGATGCCCGACCGGGAGCTGCTTAAACCCTACTACCTCACGGTGCTATGGATGTCCGAGGTGAGTAGGCCTAGTCGTGGTGTTGTGGATGCCCGACCAAAAGCTGCTTAAACCCTACTACCTCACGGTGTTGCGGATGTCCGAGGTGAGTAGGCCTGGTCGTGGTGCTGCGGATGCCCGACCAGGAGCTGCTAAAACCCTACTACCTCACGGTGCTGCGGATGCCTGAGGTGAATAGGCTTGGTTGTAGGGTTACTAATGCCCGACTAGGGGCCAAGCTAGCCCTACTAACTCCGATCGTGAACTTAAGGATAGTGTGTTTGGAGACAGAGGGGGAAGGAAGCTAGTGTGTAGATGACAAGGTACAAAGGAACACCATTAGACATGGAGCCAAATAGGATAGTTAATTATTTCCAGAGAGCCTATATCACGAAAGGCACAATTATTAAGTCACACAAAGGACGCTGCTCCTTTATCCAGGCTCTCCTTCATGGTTCCGATCTCTTCTAGGGGCGCGGAGGTAGAAATCATCTCCTTGTGGCTCCAACATATTAGCCCTTCACTTGAAGTGACAGAACGCCAACATAGAATATGGATGCAAGTCATTCAAGCTCAAGTAGGCCTTCACAATGTGCCACAGAATATGGAGGGGTATGGGAAGACATACAAATATTCCAGAGAAAAATATCCACAAGGAGATTTGGACAAAATTATGCAAAATTCTTTCTATTTCAAAAAGATGAGTGCATTGTGAGTTCAGGAAAGAAAGGAATACAAATGAAGAAACAAAAAGTACCTAGCACATGTTGGGAAAGAGCTCTTACAGTTCTTTATCTTCGGGTGGAAGCTCATCCCAAACACGGCCGACAGTCATGAAGCTCAGGTCTGTGTCCGGCTTCAGTATTTGGGCCTTCTTAAGCTGAGTGATGGCGCCATTGAAGCCATGTTTGAGGTGCTTGAGGACCTGCCCGGCTAGGATGTCGCCAAACTCGTCGGCCTCTAGAAACCTGGCCTTGAACTCTGCCTCGGTCTCTATTGGTCGGGATGCCTCGTCAGCCTTGTAGTTTTGCAGCTCAGCCTCGGCTTCCTCCTTGGCAGTTCTCAGCTGGGCCACCTCAGAGGACATTTTATCTATGTCTTCTAGGGCCTCCTTGAGCCTCTCGGAGGTGGCCGAGACTTTTGACTGGGCTCGGGCAACGTCCTCCTGGAGGTCGGTCATGTGGTCAGTTGTCTCCTTTATCATCGATTCTTTTTGGTCTAGCAAGTGTGTTTGGTCTTTTATCTGCCCGTTCAGAGCTTCGGTCGAAGACTCCAAAAGTTGGATGTCCCAGGATAGCTTTTTCTCCCGGACCTGAAGCTGATCCCGCTCTTGGCCAAAGGTGCGCAATTCAATCGAGAGGGGAATTGCCCTCTCTGACATCAAGCACTCCCTATAGCGAGAGCTATGCAGGGCTGACTCTAAGGCCAGCAGAGACTCCAGGTGGTGCTCTACTTTCACCTGGAGAGCTCTGCCGACCTCTGTATGCAGGAGGCCCCCTCGCTAGGCACGATAGGCATCGGCCTCTACCATAAGCGCTTTGCGTATCAGCGACTCGACCTCTCGCCAGGAATATAAATGGCGGCGGCAGAAGGGCAGTCTTGAGCAGCCTATCACAGAGTATAGGTGTTAGGAAACATGAATCAGGGTAATCTAAGAAAGAAGGAACTCTTACCTTCAGAAGGGACTCGTGGAGGTTGGTTAGAAGCCTGGCCGAGGTGCGCAAGGCATCCCCTCTCAAGACTCCGTGGCTCATCAAGGTGTCACCTCGGTTTAGTGACGAAGCGAGGTCTCTTGACTGGGGGAGAAGCTGGACGGCAAACGCCCTAGGAGGTACAATAGAAGGGTCTAGGACGTCCTCGTCAGAGCTAGAGTCTCCCTCGAAAGGACATCCCTCGGCAAGGACTTCCCTGAATTGCATCGAGGGAAATATATGTGAAGCCGCCTCTGACGCTACTTGAAGTTTCTTGCGTAGGTGGTCAAGCCTCATTCGAGGCTCTGTGAGCATCTCCTGCTTGCCTTTGGAGGTGTCGGAGGAGTCAGCCGGGGAGGTGCTGATGGTTTGACCTCCTGTCTCTAGAGTGGTCGTCAGCTTGAAATGCTGGGACAGGGGAATTGTGTCCTCATCGTCGGATATTGGTAGACCCTCCTCAAGGATAGAGGGGAGCTTGAGGGGGTCAAAACATCGCAGCCTCCATGATGATCTAAGCATCGAGGCGTCAGCCGGGGGCGCCGACTTTTCCTTATTCTCTCCCGTCTCGATGATGACGAGAGGCAGGTCGGCCTCCTGGGCGCCAGGCAGCTCCGAGGTCCCTTGGTCAGTGGTTGGCTCGAGTGCTGCTGGTGCCTCTATCCGCTCCGACGTCCCATGCTCGTGGACGACTCCGTAGCCTCTTCCGAAGACTCGGCCAAGTCAACGGGTATGACAAAAGGGCCAGGGGAGGGGCCAAGGACTGCTTATTGGCTTCATCCCACTTGATGAGCCGATTCATCGCCCGGGACAACATGACATCCTCTGCAATGCACAAACAAGACAAAAATTTCAGTTAGAATTAACAGGCGTTATGTAAAAAGATAAGCTTACCAAGGCGGGAGCTCAAGCTGGCGACATTACAGTTGAGCCCTGCCCGGTACATGAGTTCATGCCACTAAATTCCATGCCGGATAGGAGACTCCTAGCACGTCGATAGCCGGGGTACTGTTGAAAGTCTCCTAACTCCGGAGGGGATGGAAGGTTTTCCCTCCAACGAAAAGGGTTGAAGGGACGCTAGAGTAGGCGAATAAAGAAAAAGCGTTCCTTCCATCCCTTGTGGGAGGAAGGAAAACCGCACCGCCTAAAAACTTATGGCTGGGGGGAGGCAGTGAAGCTAAAGGTCCCCTTGGACGCCATGGTAGGGAGAAAGAAAAAAAGAAAGAAGCGTGGGGTTAGGGGTATGTCAAAGAGTTTGAAAATGATGAACACCCCACCCATCTGGGCGAAGACGTTGGGGGGCATCTGATGGAGAGGGATGTCAAAATAAGAAGAAATACTCATGAAGAAAGGGGGGAGGGAAACGAAGCCCTAACTTTACCTTCCTTAGGAAAAAGGTAAAGAATTCTAAGGGGGGTTCTACGGGCGATTGGTCCACCATCGGGACTTCTACTTCCATATCGGTCGGAATGTCGTAGGCCTCACAAGCAACTCAAAGGGTTTCCGGTCTAACCCTAGAAGAAGTAGACTCATACCACTCTGGTTGGTATCCCTTCTCTGGGTCCCCTTCCTACCTTGGTCCTTCTTGCTCTCCTTAACCATGGCTTCTAGGGAAGAAGGTGAAGACTAAGAGAAGACTTACGTGTGGGAAAGAATCCTTAGAAGAGAAGACGAGCGCCAACAAATCCTGGTAATCGACGATGCCAAAAGGCGAACGGACGTTTTCGCCTCCCCTTATTATAGGGAAGAAGTCACTCTCGTGTGTACAATAGGGACAAGACACATGGACGGCGATGAGCATCTATCTCAAGGAATCACCGTTGTCGAGGCTGCCATTTGATATGTTCCTGCAACACATATCAACAAGAGATCGCGAAGAGAGAAGTCCTAGCACGTGCAAAGGCACATTCGCGAAGGGGTTTTGTCGCTATTAAGAGATCACATGCGCATTTAATGGATGATAGACAGCTATCATTGTTGTGCCTCGGAGTTCGCAGAAGCCTGTTAGGAAGACTAATTCAAAGGGACTGCCTCGGGCCAAGGGACGAATGTTTCGATTCCTCGGACCTGGCAACCGCCAATGAAGTAGTAATGGATATTTGGATCCACAGATGTATAACTTCCCCTCATTATACCACTGGTCTAATCAATCACTACATTTCCTTCGATTAGACTTGAAGGGAGGGACTTGTGATGAGGTTGAACATCCCACGGTTGACACGGGGGAAGAGGAAGTTATGTGTCTGGGTCCATCGAGTCCGAACGCCTATCTTGGACTCCTGAGACTTTCCCGGGAAGACAGGCTCTTGAAGCCCTCCTGAGGAAGGAGACCCCCGAGACCACCTCGGGATGACAGATCCCCGAGACCAATTCAAGATTTCCTTAAACTCCCGGGGGAGGAGACACCCGAGACTTCCCCGGGAAGACAGGCTCCCGAGGCCCTCCCAGGGAAGGAGATTCCCCGAGTCCCTCTTGGGAGTGCGGTGTCCGAAAAGGCATACACCCGATAACCCGATTCCAATAACGGTTCCCCCTTCTTATTCAGGAAAGTTGGTCGATAATTATTATCCTTTATGTACGATAATTAAGGCATTAATAATCGCTGGAGCTGTTACTTGAGAGTTATCAGGTAACCGACAAAAAGGGGAATGTGGAGGAGAACATGGAGAAACATGCAACCAAGCTCACACGTATATAAGGTACTTCAATCCCCAGATAAGGGGTTACGCTCTCTCAACTTACAACTTTCTCTTTGATTCTCTTCCTGCAAGCGACTTGAGTTCAAACTTGAGCGTCGGAGTCGGCATCCACCGAAAAATCTCCGGCGTGTTCCCATTAATGCTCGTGTTGATCTCGCAGGGTGCAATCTCCTTCCTTTCGTCAACGTCCTTGTGGGTTGAACTTTGATGGCTCATCGTCCGCGTCAATTCCTTACGGAACAAATATATTTTTAAAAATCTACATAATATGTTATGTCCTTGAATCTAAAATATATTATGTCCTTGAATCTAAATTCGACGATCGATGTAAATTAAAAATAATAAATATTTGAATACGTAAAGTACATATTGAGAGAAGAAAGAGAAATTTTTAAAAACAATGACAGGAGAGGGGGTATATAACAGAAAAGCTATATGTTTAGATGCATGAATGAATAACGTTGAACTTACTCATACGGTTCAGTAAAATATAGTAAATTTAATTACTGAATGTTTCGAAATCGAATTACGGAGATAATGAGTCAGCAAAATGTATCCCAAGATGATGATGATGGAGAAAATATGTCCACACTCTACGAAATTAACATGAGCGTTAAAGGGAACGTACCGGGAGATTTTCCAATAGAGCCCTTGATATGCCGCTTCAGTCGTGTCACGGTTTCAAATACAATTTAAATATCGAACTCCTCTAATACTAATATAGTATAGAGTAACTCGAGTCGTCTCCCAACGAATGTAGTTGGTACATGATAATTCTCATGATCGTATCTTATTGCTTTTGGGTTTTAAATATGAAATTGGGTTTTGGATTTGAACGCTAATACTACGAAAAGAAACAGCAAAGCAGGTATGAAATCTAATTCTAATTAAGAAAAGACAAGGCAGGTAATGAAATCTAAATTAACCTGATTACAATTGCAGAAAAGAAAAGACAACTTGAAATTGAGCATTGGCAAAACTAAACATGGAACAAAACTTACAGCATTAAAGAAATCTAATTTATCCTAATCTATTGCATCCAAATTAAGTTCAGGAACAATAAGCAATTAAAAGAGACAAGACAATTGAGAACTAAGTAAAACAAGAGGCATGAAATTAAATCTATCTATAGAAACATTTTATCGAACAACTAGCGAACATGAATCAAAATAGCAAAAGTACATGCAATTTGAAATGAGGAAATTCCATCAACTACAAACATTCAACAATCATACACATGACAGTCAACCACATTAAACCAATAACCCATTCTGATGAAAATGCTACCGGAATTGATGAAGGGCTACTGCCGGAAGGAAACTGCGAAGGAATTTAACTGCTATGTAGGGGATCTGCCGGAGTTGAATTGCTGTGAAGATGGAATTGTGAAGATGTGCTGCCGGATCTAATCTGATGAAGGAATCTGCTGGCGCTGTGAAGAACTGCTGGAAATGAAGTGCCGGAAGAAGAAAAATAGGAATTGAGTTGCTGTGAACAAATTCTGCCGAAAGAAAGCTGGGAAGGACATTAAGCTGCTGGAAATGAAATCTGCTGGAATCGAAAAAATGGGGAGAAAATTGTGTAGAGGAATTGAATTGTTGTGAAATGAATTTAACTGCTACCACTTGATCGAAAAAAAACTGGAAAGAAAATAGCTGGAAAGAAATAAACTGCTGACAAATGGGATCGCCAGCAGTGGAGTCGATGACGAGCCCAAGATATACTAGTTTAAATTGTCACGAAGGTTGGGACCATCAGATTTAGAATTTATAAATGAAATGCTGGAAACCCTTTTACAATCAAAAGTATGAAAATGTAATATAGGGGCCACAGGTCGTATTTTTCTCGGGGCTAGTTGACGTTATTCGATTCAAGCTCGTATTTAGGTGTCGTTTGTGAATTTTTGGGTTTCGAATGTCAATTGGGTTTGGGTTGCAATAGAATGAAAACACAATGAAAATGAAGGAATTTAACTAATAAGCCCAACAAAATGATGGTAATAAACAACTCAACCAATGGAAAACCCAATTCAACCAAGGCAACACAATCGAAGTTGAAAGGGAACACGATAGATATTAAATGCAAGCTAGATGCTAAACAATTGAATAAGCAAAACAGTGCCCCAAAACAGCTTGGCAAGCAAGGTAACCCATTGTGCCAAAGCTGAAACTTTTGTGCCAAAACTACTTCTAATAATTCAGCCCTTGAAAACCATTGATCACACTTGGAAGAATTTAGCAGAATTCAGAACATGAAACAGAAATGAGGCATCAAACCAGCCGCATAATCAACAAACAACTTAAATGCAGGAATAGCAGTTTAATCTCCACTTATATGCAAAGTCAAACAAACATCTGATTTCAAATGCAATGGAATTCAAATGCTAAGCTTCCTTGATACAAACTTCAGCCACTATAACTAAAACTGCCAAAATAACTTGAGTTGCAGAATTAAAATTTCAGCAATCAGTTGATACACAGATTCCGGAACAAGATGCAAGGCTGCTATGCAAAAACTGATGCTGACTTTGCTTGATACAAAGACAGAAATTAACAGCTTAATAGACTGTCAAGAAACTGAGTTCAACACAAAGGATTTGCAGAAATTTGAAACTGAAAACAGAGGGCAATGGCTGAAATGTTTCTGAATGCATTCGGCATTTCGAAACTCAGAAATGATACATGAAAACTGCAGAAATGGAAACTTAGCATGCAGGAATTAAGCTGGCTTTTGCAGGGATACAACTGCCACAAATCAGTTGGAACCAATTGCAGAATTGGAAATGGATTCACATCAATCTTATGATCGAACTCTGATATCAAATGCTATTTGAATGGAGCAAGTTGCTATGTAAATTCAGGAGATAACACAAGCTAGCTTGATACAATATTCAGGACATCAATAAAATCTGATACGCATAGATTCAGAAATGACATGTTGGAAAACAAAACGTGCAGGCTGAAATTTCAGTTTGCATCCGAATTCAGAAACAAAGAAGCAACTGTGATTAAATGCTCTATCTAGTGTCAAGCAAGATGTAAAACATCTACGTTCACTTGATCCAAACTACAAAAACTGAAACTGAACTTTGCAGAACTTAAACTGGGACTGATATGCATAAGAAAAACAGGACACAAAACTGATACGCAGCTAAGAAATCTGATACGCAAGAAATTAAACCAAAGTAAACTGAAATTTCAAACTAATGTTCACTAAACAAGTTTACTAACTAACTACTTGCCAAATTAAACCTAATTAAGCAGCAAACAAATTCGGAAAACGAAATTACAGCAGCTAAAACAGATTCAGAAACTGCAGAAATGAAATGTAACTACAGAAACGACATTACAGCTAATGAACTAAAATTAACCAATGAAACTAAACCTCAATCCTTCCCTAGCTCGAATTCTCCTTGTTCGTCACGCAAGTGTGAGCCTCGAACCCGCAAGCTCAACAAATCAATGAGAAAACTCAATCTGCGCTTGAATTCAGCTCAACTTGCTCAAATCTGAAACTTCCATTCGATTTCTTGGATTTAACTGCGTCCGCGTGAATTGGTGAGTGGATGATGATCAAAGCTACTCAGGGAACCCCTCTGGATAGCTCGGGTGGAAGGTAATAGAGCACAGCCGATCCTAAGGTATCAAATGGTAGAACTGCGGAAACCTCTCAACAGCCCTGTTTCTTGGACAATTTGAGGCTGGAAACTTCACAGATGAGTCTTCCTAATGACCTAGAACATAAGCTAGTGAAGAAATTGTGGTGGCCGCGCCTCGGATTGAAGAGAAACTTGAAGCAAAGCTATGAACTATCGAAGAAGACGACTACTGCGGCGGAGACGCGACAGGGAAGAGCTGCTGTGCGTTTTTGATTAAATAGTTATCAACGGATGGCCCAGATTGATCGGAGGAGATCCAACGGCTGATCTTACTCTGATTGGAGCCAAACTTTGATGATGATGATCTGGGGTCAGGATCTGCCTTGTGGTAGCTCGGATCCTCCAGATTTGCAACGGATGGTCCAGATCAAGCTAATCTTTGAATGGATGATCTAGAGCCCTCCAAGCTTGATCCAACGGTTGATTGAGCTCTGATTGGAATGAAACCTTCAGATCTTGATCATAGAGCTTGATCAACCCTAACCCTAGCTCGGATTGCTTCAGATGATCCCGGATGGCTCAGATCTAGCCGCTCTTGAATCGGACGGCCCGGATTAATCGTAGGCTTGATAATTCGATCCGGTTCACTTCCGACTCAAGTTTGACCCAATATGCCCTAGGTCCAGGATCCTTTCTTGACTACAAAAATATATCAGAAAATTAGTGGCCAAATAATCCAAAAAATGTGTAAATTTGCAATTAAGTCCAAAATAAGAGAAAGTTCCAAAACCTAGGGTAATTTCACAATTAAGCAATAAAAACATAGGTCAAACATGGATTTTAGAAATTAAAATAATCAACAAAATGGTATTTATCAGTCGACTAGGGCTCGGAACCCCTGAGCCCTAGCTGTGGTCGGCGGCGATGAAGTGGAGAGGAAGTCGCCGACGGTGGAGTGATCGGATCGAGTCGGGAACCCTCAAACGACGATCGATCGAAGCTCCGGCCGGCCCTTGGTGGAGGTAGAGAAGATGGGTTGAGACGGGAACCCCTCGTCTGCAACCGACTCTCCCCGATCGCTCTCGCCTGTGGAGAAGATGAAGTGCCGAGAGGATGCCCTAGCTCTCGCGATTCTGCCCCTTTTTGATCCCTGGCTGCGCGTGGTTTGGCTCAGCCAACTTCAGCTCTGGTCCAGCTCAGGTTCAGTTCAGCAGTCCGGTTCAGCTTGAGTTCGGCTCAGTCATTGGCTCAGTCAGTTTGGTTCAGCAGCTGTGTTTGGACCTGGGTTCGGTTCAGCGGTTCAGTGGTTCGATCAGCTTGCGCTCGAGTTTGGCTCAGTCAGTTTGGTTCAGTCAAGCCAAGCAGCTTCGGTTCAATCCAACTCAGGTTCAGCCCAATTTCAACTCAGCTCAGCCTTTGGGTTCGGTTCAGCCCAACCAAGCATTTAAGTTAACCCAGCTTTTGGGTTCAGCAATAGGATGGAAGCAACAGACGGCTAAGATCAATCTGACTTCATCCAACGGTCGGATCTCTTCAGACCTGAACCAAACTCCACAGATCTCAATCAATGGTCCTGATCTACCTGTCCCTAGCTCGGATTAGCCAGATCAATGGTGGATGGTCCAGATCTTCCTTTTTCTTGAATGGATGGTCTAGAACATCTTGAGCTCGATCCAACGGTCAGATTACTTCTGATTTGGCTGAAATTTTCAGATCTTGATCTATGGTCATGATTGATTCTATCTTGAACTCGGATTGACCAGAAGTTGACCGATGGCTCAGATCTAGCCGTTCTCTGGAATGGACGGCTCCTAATAATCTGATGCTTGACCCCTTTGATCTGGATCCAATGCTGACTCAAGTCTGACCCGATTTGATCTAGGTCCATGATCAATTGATGCCTATAAAATGATATTCAAATTTAGTGCCAAAAATATCTCAAATATACAAAGATTAGAATTAAAAGCCAAAATAAATGGAATACATGAAACCTAATAAAATTGCAAACTTAAGCATATAAAATGTGAATCAAACATGGATTTTAGAGCCGAAAATAATCAACAAAATGATGGTTATCAAACTCCCCCACACTTATTCTTGCATGTCTCGGGCAAGTAAACAAAACTAAAAGAAAATAACATATCTCCCAAACATTACATCCCCTATCAATACTTTAAGAAATAATAAAAGAAAGTTACTTAAGATCATCAAGTCTCAAGCATCCATGTATTTATAGTTCCAAATCTCACATAAGTCAAAAACATGGTAATTTCATCAACTTGAATAAACTAAGCATGACAAAAACCTCACAAGATGGATATGTGCACTGATGCTCACAAAAATAATAGATATGGAAGTGAAGTTCTCTCAAAACATTCATGACATTGCACTACCATATGCTTGCTTATCTTCTACTTCTCCACTACTATAACATAAGTACACAAATCAAGAGGGTTTTTCAATGAATAATAATGAAACCAAGTGCTAACAAGAGAACAAGGAAGTAGATAACAAAGAAGATCATAGAGAGCATGAAAGAAGATCAAAGAGAATATAAGAGCATTGGGGTAATTAACATGATGTACACAATCAAACAATAGGCCAAAATAAATAACTCAATCAAACCTCCAACACTCAAAATTCTCCTTGCACATTTTCAATGCACTACACATCAACTGTTGATGCAGTCTGGCCCGGTTGTTGTTTTGGTGTTTGACAATGATTTAAGTTTGGTTGAGCGAATTTGGGTTAAAGTCCTGGTCGAGGACTGGGCATGAAATCCCAGTGAGTGAAGCCGGGTCCTGGTGAGTGAAGCCAGGTGTTGGAAATCCCGGTGAGTGAAGCCAGGTCCTGGTGAGTGAAGTCAGGTGTTGAAAAGTCCTAATTCGGAAGAGGTGGGTGAAAAGTCCTAGCTTGGAGGGCTAGGTGAAAAGTCCTAACTTGGAGGGTTAGGTGCAAATTCCCATCTTGGAGAATTAGGTGAAAAAGTCCTGGCTTGGAGGGCCAGGTCCTAGCTTGGAGGGCTAGGTGTTGGAAAAGTCCTAATTCGGAAGGGTTGGGTGAAAAGTCCTAGCTTGGAGGGCTAGGTGAAAAGTCCTAACTTGGAGGGTTAGGTGCAAATTCCCATCCTGGAGAATTAGGTGAAAAGTCCTGGCTTGGAGGGTCAGGTGCCTAGCTTGGAGGGCTAGGTTGGATGAAGTTCTAACTCGGAAGGGTTGGGTTGTCCTAGCTTGGAGGGCTAGGTGAAAAGTCCTAGCTTGGAGGGCTAGGTGAAAAGTCCTAACTTGGAGGGTTAGGTGCAAATTCCCAACTTGGAGAGTTAGATGGAAAAATCCTTGGCTTGGAGGGCTAAGGTGGATGAAAACTTAGCTTGGAGGGCTAAGTTTGAGTCCCTGGATCGGTCTGGTGATCGATCAGGGAGTCGGCACGGTGCTCCTTCGTGGATCGGTTTGGTGACCGATCCAGCGATGGCTGATCGGTCTACTGACCGATCAGGGAGTATGTGTTTCACTCGCTGCACAGCTCCTGATCGGTCTGGTGACCGATCAGGGAACAAACGGCGAGTTGAGTTCCCTTGCTAATCAGGTTCAGAACGGTCCGGTGACCGATCAGAGACTTAGAATTTGATTAAAGAATCACTATTCACTCAAGCCTGATTGGTCTGGTGACCGATCAGGATGGAGCCTGATTGGTCTGGTGACCGATCAGGCGCAGCTATGATTTGATTAAAGTTTTAGCCTGATTGGTCTGGTGACCGATCAGGCTGGAGCCTGATTGGTCTGGTGACCTGATCCTGATTGGTCTGGTGACCGATCAGGAGTATGCAGAAGACTGTGGATCGGTCTGGTGACCGATCAGGGTCCTTCCTGATCGGTCTGGTGACCGATCAGGCGCAGAACTTTAATTCAAATACGCTGTCAGAAGCTCTGATCGCGTCTGTTTTCACTGCCGATTCTCTGATACACTGCTGATATGTTTTGATATGCATTGCTAAGCCTCTGTTGGAGTGTGCAGGTGATAGCAGGTGATTCAAACACTCAAGGAGGGTCAATGGGAGGCTTTTCGTTGAGCAGGTTTGGCTGTTTCTCGTTCTCAGGTTTCAACGGGCAACTGACGCAGCTGGCGACTGACGGAAGCTCAGCTGGAGAGGAGGTCTTCAGTGGACTGAGTGCTCAGGGAGGTCAGTGGGTTCAGGCTGGCTCAGTGGATGCTGATGAAGCTTGTGATGGTGAGCAGAGCTTAAGTGGCGAAGCTGGAAGCAGAGGCGGACACAGACAGAAAACTTGGGAAGTTGTTGCTGGGCTGTGGTCGTGCTCTCTGTTGCTTTGTTCTTGAGCGATCTTGTTGCATTCCTGTGAGAGCTTTGTGAGCTTCCCTTCTCGGGTGTCTCGTGTGCTTAATCTTGTATTCATCTACTGAGACAGCTTGTGGAGAGGTTACTCCACCGAGAAGGAGGCGCTTGATATCCGGTGTTCACCGAGGCTTGATCTGCCGACGATCAAGGGATCGCCCACCTCACGGGCACGCCAAGGAGTAGGGGCAAGTTATCCCCGAACCTTGTACATCTCCGTCTTAGCGTTTGTTTGGTTTGCATTTCTTTCTCTGCTTAGTTTTTGTTCTGCATTTGCTTCCACTGTCTAAACTTGAAGTGCAGAAGTTTGGAAAGAAAGCAAGAAATTGTGTCTAGCTAGATTCACCCCCCCCCCTCTCTAGCCATCTCGTCCCCAACATCAACCACTTACAATATCTCTCAAAATGCATGTAGAGATTATAACATAACTCTTGAATTTCTCTAAACAATAATATCAAAAAAAAAGTACACATCAAGAAAATATTCCTTTTTATTCATCACTAACAAAATCTCGAATACTTGAGGAAATTTTTTTTCCACTCTCTCCTTAATTTTTTTCATTCTTTTCTTTTTTTTAATCTTTATTTTTTTCTATCTCTCTTTCCTTTTTTTTCACATAGGGAGATTTTTTTTTCACAAAGAGAGATTTTTTTTTCATACAAGCATTCGTCCATATACACTTGTCTCCCCCCCCCCCCACACACACACTTAAAATTTGAGCGTCTCGCGAAAACTACTAAATATGTATCAAAGCATGATAGCATCTCAAACTTACAATAATAGAGGCTAATAATAGACAAATAAAAATGTACTCATCATGCAATCACCCCATGCTTTCATCGAATGCTCAAGGAAAGAATAAGCTAACAAAGATTTGACAGTGATAATCTAGTGACAATAAGAGGATCTGAAAAATAATGAAACATGAAGATAATAGGTGAAACGCTCACTAGTAACAGTAGCAAAGTAGAGGAAAACTAAGAGTTCAACAAGAAAGGTTGCCTCTATCATATTCATGTAAGCTTATGCTAATGTAATTTCAAAAAGAATCAAAGCAAGTTCTAGAGTGTCAAGTATCACAAATGCTATCACACATAAGAGGATTAAGGATAGGCATGGCAATATCCTCACTAGGTGATCAATAAAATGTCATGCTTAATCCAACAAGATAGAGTCTATCACCACAACAAATGACTAAATGCAATTAATATTCCCAAGCATACCAAGGAAACCAAAACTCAATAATCAGACTTAACTATCTTTTATGATTCTCAAAGCATAATAAAGGAACATGTAAGGAGATACAACTAGAAGTCAAACAAGGTTTATTCAAGACCAAACAAAATGCAGAAGGAAGAAGCAAAACATGAATGCAAGGTATAAAGGCAAACAAACATCCGAGTATAAACATAAAGAAAAACAAGAAAAGAAAAGTAAAGGAACAAACTCCCCTTTATTTCTGGCGACTGGAGGCGGTTAAGGAATAGCATCCATCCCGGTAGTGGTGGAGATGTTCAGGTGGCCGAAGGCGATTAAGGTGCAATATCCACTTAAGAGAATGAGTGCTACTAGTCAAAATGAAAGTAACTCTTCCCTATTGATGCTTTTTGGAAGTCCTTTCAGGAGGTTGGAGTCTGTTCAGATGGAGCACCCACTCCAGAAGCCTACGTGACCCTACAAAACCATGTAGTACATTTCTCAAGCGTGCAGGGTAAGAAAGAAGTGTAATATCATCAATCTCTATATCAAAAGAATCCAAAAATGCATCATATCCAATAAAATCAGTTTCTGGTATCTCAATGAATTTTTCACAATTAATATCCACCAAGGGTAATTCAAGAAACTTATCACCACCAATGAAATCTATTTTGAATACCTCAATGGAATTTTCACAATTATTTCCCAACAAGAATGTATCAAGCAATGCATTACAACCACTGAAATCAATTTGAGGTACCTCCATAAGTTTTTCACACTCAACTTCAGCATAAGATATATCAAAAGATTCATCATAACAAACAACATCAATTTGGGGCACTTCTAAAAAAATTTTACAATTCATATCCACAAAAGATGTATCAAGGGATTCATCATAACAAACAACATCAATTTTAGGTGCCTCTAAAAATCTTTTACAATCAATAAAATCAGTTTGAAACACCTCTATGCAATCTTCAGAAGAAATAGGAGGAATACTTACCTGATCTTGCTGAAGAATACCTGGAGGTTCTATAAGAGTAGATGTAATTATTAGTTCCTCCTGGTAATGAGCAATCTCTTCTTCAGGTTCAGGTTCTGGTGATTCTTGGGTTCTTGCTTTCGCCATGCAAGTCCCTACACTTCCTGGTTTGTCCTCTGAATCTTCTAATGTATCCATCACTGTTGGTGGTCCCTGGGGCTTAGTGCAATCCCCTACACCTGTAGAATCATCTCCTATGCATGCTTCTTCAGTAATTTCTGCAGCAACAATATTGGAAAAATTAGGACCATTAATAACAATATCATCACAAAATAAAAGATGAGAAGGGTCCTGTAGTGCTTCAGAATCCTCTTCTTGAGCTGAAACATTTAGAAATGAATTTTGAACAAGAACTTCAGGAGGAATGCATGCTGTAGGTTTCCGGATTTTGATGACTTGTTCTTCTTCTTCCACCAACCTCCAAATTAGTTCACAATCATACCCCTTAAAATCCTGAGTAAAAAAAAAAAATGATGAACCAGGCAGCAGACAAATTGAACCTGGGGTGACCGGCCCGGCCCCACGGAAGTTTCCCACCGGTCACCAGGGTAAATCGGGAAGCGCTCGCGGTGGCCAGTCTAGAAGCCCAGCGGCTCAGGATTCGCGCCCCATTTGGAGGAAAAATTCCTGCAAAATGCGCCGTAGCTGGGGATCCTGAGTAGCCTTAAAATCCTGAGTAGCCTGAGGAGATGGTTGTCCTTCTTCTTCTGTTTGATTCATTTGATCAACCAATTTTTCAAGGCGTCTTCTAATGTCTTGAAGCCTGGTGCAGATCTCCTGTTGGTCTTGAAATGTGACATAAGGTTGCTCAAAACTGTAAGTAGGCTGTGAATTCTGAAATTGAGACTATGGGGGTTCATGAAATGGTTGAATAGACTGATGAAATTGCTGAAAACTTGGTTCACAACTTGGTGGATATTGCTGAAAATTATGATTCTGAAAACTCTGATCATAGGGCTGAAATTGTTGGTTGAATGATTGGAGTGGCTGCTGAAAATTCTGATTCTGGAATTGAAAACTCTAAAATGGTGGCTGAAAATTCTGATCGTTTGGTGGAAAATATTGCTGTGAAGGTTGAAATCCACTCTGATTTTGATTCTGGAAAGTCTGAAATGGTTGGAACCCCTGCTGAAAATTCTGACTTGGTTGAAAGGGTAGCTGACCTTGCTGAAATTGTGGCTGAAATTGCTGTGGTTCAATGAAATGTTGATACTGCTGCAAAACTGAATAGGGTTGCTGAAATTGTTGACACGGCTGCTGGTGAGGAGATGAATAAGCATTCGAAAAAATTTTGAATCTGCAGTCCTGTCACAAAACAAGTAAAATGGCAGCAACCGTATACAAAAGATTAAGCAATTAAGAATAGAATCAAAGAATATAATTATCAAGCCCACTACATTCCCCGGCAACGGCGCCAAATTTGATATGCCACTTCAGTCGTGTCACGGTTTCAAATACAATTTAAATATCGAACTCCTCTAATACTAATGTAGTATAGAGTAACTCGAGTCGTCTCCCAACGAATGTAGTTGGTACATGATAATTCTCATGATCATATCTTATTGCTTTTGGGTTTTGAATATGAAATTGGGTTTTGGATTTGAACGCTAATACTACGAAAAGAAACAGCAAAGCAGGTATGAAATCTAATTCTAATTAAGAAAAGACAAGGCAGGTAATGAAATCTAAATTAACCTGACTACAATTGCAGAAAAGAAAAGACAACTTGAAATTGAGCATTGGCAAAACTAAACATGGAACAAAACTTACAGCATTAAAGAAATCTAATTTATCCTAATCTATTGCATCCAAATTAAGTTCAGGAACAATAAGCAATTAAAAGAGACAAGACAATTGAGAACTAAGTAAAACAAGAGGCATGAAATTAAATCTATCTATAGAAACATTTTGTCGAACAACTTGCGAACATGAATCAAAATAGCAAAAGTACATGCAATTTGAAATGAGGAAATTCCATCAACTACAAACATTCAACAATCATACACATGACATTCAACCACATTAAACCAATAACCCATTCTGATGAAAATGCTGCCGGAATTGATGAAGGGCTGCTGCCGGAAGGAAACTGCGAAGGAATTTAACTGCTATGTAGGGGATCTGCCGGAGTTGAATTGCTGTGAAGATGGAATTGTGAAGATGTGCTGCCGGATCTAATCTGATGAAGGAATCTGCTGGCGCTGTGAAGAACTGCTGGAAATGAAGTGCCGGAAGAAGAAAAACAGGAATTGAGTTGTTGTGAACAAATTCTGCCGAAAGAAAGCTGGGAAGGACATTAAGCTGCTGGAAATGAAATCTGCTGGAATCGAAAAAATTGGGAGAAAATTGTGCAGAGGAATTGAATTGCTGTGAAATGAATTTAACTGCTACCACTTGATCGAAAAAAAATTGGAAAGAAAATAGCTGGAAAGAAATAAACTGCTGACAAATGGGATCGCCAGCGGTTGAGTCGACTAGGGCTCGGAACCCCTGAGCCCTAGCTGTGGTCGGCGGCAATGAAGTGGAGAGGAAGTCGGCGGCGGTGGAGTGATCGGATCGAGTCGGGAACCCCTCAAACGACGATCAATCGAAGCTCCGGTCGGCCCTTGGTGGAGGTAGAGAAGATGGGTTGAGACGGGAACCCCTCGTCTGCAACCGCCTCTCCCCGATCGCTCTCGCCTGTGGAGAAGATGAAGTGCCGAGAGGATGCCCTAGCTCTCGCGATTCTGCCCCTTTTTGATCCCTGGCTGCGCGTGGTTTGGCTCAGCCAACTTCAGCTCTGGTCCAGCTCAGGTTCAGTTCAGCAGTCCGGTTCAGCTTGAGTTCAGCTCAGTCATTGGCTCAGTCAGTTTGGTTCAGCAGCTGTGTTTGGACCTGGGTTCGGTTCAGCAGTTCAGTGGTTCGATCAGCTTGCGCTCGAGTTTGGCTCAGTCAGTTTGGTTCAGTCAAGCCAAGCAGCTTCGGTTCAGTCCAACTCAGGTTCAGCCCAATTTCAACTCAGCTCAGCCTTTGGGTTCGGTTCAGCCCAACCAAGCATTTAAGTTAACCCAGCTTTTGGGTTCAGCAATAGGATGGAAGCAACAGACGGCTAAGATCAATCTGACTTAATCCAACGGTCGGATCTCTTCAGATCTGAACCAAACTTCACAGATCTCAATCAATGGTCCTGATCTACCTGTCCCCAGCTCGGATTAGCCAGATCAGTGGTGGATGGTCCAGATCTTCCTTTTTCTTGAATGGATGGTCTAGAACATCTTGAGCTCGATCCAACGGTCAGATTACTTCTGATTTGGCTGAAATTTTCAGATCTTGATCTATGGTCATGATTGATTCTATCTTGAACTCGGATTGACCAGAAGTTGACCGATGGCTCAGATCTAGCCGTTCTCTGGAATGGACGGCTCCTAATAATCCGATGCTTGACCCCTTTGATCTGGATCCAATGCTGACTCAAGTCTGACCCGATTTGATCTAGGTCCATGATCAATTGAAACCTACAAAATGATATTCAAATTTAGTGCCAAAAATATCTCAAATATACAAAGATTAGAATTAAAAGCCAAAATAAAGGGAATACATGAAACCTAATAAAATTGCAAACTTAAGCATATAAAATGTGGATCAAACATGGATTTTAGAGCCGAAAATAATCAACAAAATGATGGTTATTAGCCCTCTCCGACGCTCAAGTCAAAAATCTTATCATTTTCGAAGGACAATGAGGAATCAAGTTTGCTATCAGTTCGGAAAGCTGACCCGGCCCCCTTACCTGGATGCCAAAACATCTTATATACCTAAGGTTTTTATCACACGTGTCCCCACATTTTCCTCCACGTTACTTAATAATCGGTTACTTGATAAATATCCTATCATTTAGTAACGGCCGCTGCGATCATTAAAGCCTTAATTACCGTACGTTGCGGGTAATAATTATCCGATAACTTTCATATTCTGGAAAGAGGAATGACTACATGAAATCGTGCTTTCTAACTCCTATGTTAATCATTGGGCTTTACTCTCCCGAGTTAGTCTCGGAGTCTCATCTCCCGAATTGACATCGGGGCCTTCATCCATTTTCCCGAGTTAGTCTCAGAGTCTCATCTCCCGAGCTGATCTCGGGGCCTTCATCCATTTTTCCGAGATAGTCTCGGTCTGACCTCGAGGCTCTGGTTTGCCGAGCCCTACCCACGTAGCTTCCTCGTGCCACGTGTCCATTGGGCTTCACTCTCCCGAGTCAGTCTCGGAGTCTCATCTCCCGAGCTGACCTCGGGGGCTTCATTCATTTTCCCGAGTTAGTCTCGGAGTCTCATCTCCCAAGCTAATCTCGGGACCTTCATCCATTTTTCCGAGATAGTCTCGGTCTGACCTCGAGGCTCTGGTTTGGCGAGCCCTACCCACGTAGCTTCCCCGTGCCACATGTCCATTGGGCTTCACTCTCCCGAGTCAGTCTCGGAGTCTCATCTCCCGAGCTGACCTCGGGGCCTTCATCCATTTTCCTGAGTTAGTCTCGGAGTCTCATCTCCTGAGCCAAGATGTCCATCCCTATCACAAGTCCCCCTTTCAAGTCTAATCAAAGGAAGTGTATCTGACTAATTAAGCTGGTGGTGCAATGAGGGGAAGCTAAGTATCTACGGGGTCCATATTACTATTCCTTCTCTCTTGACGACTTGTCAGGCCCGAAGCGGTCCTTTGAATTAATCCAAAAGTCCCTGTGAGTTCCGAGGCCTGGCAATGATAGTTGTTCATCATCCATTAAAAGCGCATGGAGTATCTTAATGGCGAGTGAGCGCATTTGGAATACATTCAACAAAGTGCAGGAGATAAAAAAAACTGATACAGAAGAAGAAAATATTTCATTCAGAATCAGAGATTACATTTGAAGTACATTCAAAATCAAAAAATAAAATACAAAATATGAAAATAACAACACGGATTTGAGTAGGGCCCTACAGCTCTTTGTCCTCTGCTGGTAGATCCTCCCAAACCTGGCCGACACTGAGAAAACTCAGATCAATGTCTGGTTTTAGCACTTTGGCTCTCTAGAGTTGTTGGACAGCCCCATTAAAGCCCTATTTCAGATGCTTTAGGACATGTCCAACCAAAATGTCGCCAAACTCCTCAGACAGGAGGAACTTGGCCTTGAAGGCGGCCTCCGCATCTGCCTGTTGGGACGCTTCGTCAGCCTTGTGTTTTTGTAGTTCTTCTACGGCTTCGTCTCGAGCAGTCTTCAGTTTGATCACCTCAGAGGACATCTGATCATGGGTTGTCAGTGCCTTCTTGAGCCGCTCTGAGGTGGTCGAGAGATGCGAGCTGGTTTGGCTGAGGTCTGTTGGATCGAGAGATGCGATAGAGGGGGGGTGAATGTCGCAAATCGTTCGGATTAAATAAAAAGAGTAAGTGCGCGGCGGAAATAGAGACAAAGCAACACAACGCTAACAAGGTCGTTTTACTTGGTTCGGAGCCTGGGTCGACTCCTACTCCAAGGCCCACGGTCGTTGACCGTTTACTTTGGGCAATTCTATAATGCGTAGAATGAGTACAGAAGAGAAATACAAATTGCAATAAGAAAGATTACACTTCTGTATTTACCAACTCCCGGGGTAGGCTCGAGTTTCGGTGCAGCGGGAGGTCGACGGCGCTTCGGACTTGAGTCGGGAAGTTCCTGGAGCAGAGCGCAGTCGTCAGAGAGTTTGGATGTGTTGAATGAAAGCGGTGTTCTGAAGAGGAGGGTCGAGGCCCTTTTTATAGTGCCTGGGGGCGCCCTGGTCGACGGGGGCCCCCCCCCCCACGTGGCAGTAGATCCACAAGAGGCGCGGTCGTCGACTTATCCCTTAATCCTCGGGATAAGGCCTTGACTGGGGCGCCCTGGACGCTGGGGGCGCCCTGGTTGACCCGGTCAAACCTTATCTGCAGCGCTGAGCTCTCCTCGGTAAGGCTGGGGGCGCCCTGTGCGCTGGGGGCGCCCGGGACAGCGGGGGCGCCCTGGGTGCGCAGTGCAGACGCGGCAGCAGTTTAACTCTTCAGTTGGTTTGCCATGGGGGCGCCCAGGACAGCGGGGGCGCCCTCAGAATGTACTGTCGAGGTTCATTTGCTTTCTTTGTGTTTTGTGTTCACCTTGGGGGCGCCCGGGACACTCCGAGCGCCCTGGTCAGCAGTTGCCTCTTTCCTTTGAGGCATTCTGAGCTGCAGACACACGTTCCTTCGGTCCTGCTTCCAGGGTTAGTCCAAAACACAATAAAACAAATATTTAATTTAATTTCTACAGCTTCAGCTGTCTTGGTTCTGACTTTGGTCTCCAAAATGGAGCCCTAGGTCTAACCGACGCCTAATGTTCCCTCAAGGGGAACGCGTCCTCACCTACTCCTCTCAGGAGAATTTACCTGGTGCCAACCGGCTCCTCCAGTTGGACTTTTGCCCGGCAATCCTTCGCCAGGTCTTGAGTTGCCAAGCTGCCCTTCGCTTGGTGCCTAGCAGCCCTTCGCTAGGTCTTTTCTTCTGGCAGCCCTTCGCCAGTGCCTAGCATTCCTTCGCTAGGACTTGTCCATTCTGGCAGTCCTTCGCCAGAGCCTAGCAGTCCTTTGCTAGGGCTTTTCCTGTCTGGCAGTCCTTCGCCAGTGCCTAGCATTCCTTCGCTAGGGTTTTTCCTGTACACTCAAGAAACTTGTTAGACAACAACTAACCCTTAACTTTTGAACCCTTTTGCCAATATCAAAACACAGGTTTGACTTGGGTGCATTCTGCACTAACAATCTCCCCCTTTTTGATATATGGCAACCTAATTCAAAAAGTTAAGGAAAAAATGCAGAAATTGAAATCCTAAGTTAGATTCCCTCCCCCTGGAAGAAATCTCCCCCTAGATTTTTCAAAAGTAGGTGGTTTGAGTTTAAATACTTAGAAAATTTTATTATAAAAAAACTTTTTAAGTATTGGCTGAGTTTTTCAAAAAAGATGTTCTAAGTTGAAGAAGTTTTCATATTTTAGCAAATTTTGAGTTTAGACTTAGACTTTTTCAGTTTTTGAAAACACTTGTTTTTAAGCACAAAAAAATTCAGGCTTTAAAAATTCATACTTAGAAAGATTCGAGACTTGGAAACCTTTTTCAGACTTAGGAAAAAATTTCAGACTTAAAAAAACAAAATTTCAGACTTTTAGAAAAAACTTTTCAAAGAATATTTTAAGCAAAAATTAATAGCAGTTCAGAGCAAAAAGGATTTTAAGCAAATAAATTAAGTTTAGAAATAATTCAGAGTTAGAGATTTTGGAAAAACATTTTTGTTCCCTGTTTCCTTTCCAACTCTCCCCCTTTGACATATATCAAAAATGCACAAAAAGATATTTGCAATAATTAAATTAAGCATTTGCTGTACTGAATCGAGCTAGGACCTAAGTCTGGTTAAATCTTTAGGGACCTGTCTAACCCAATTAGCTACTTACTAACTGTTATAAACAGTAGTTTTCGCTAGGGTTAGTCAAGTTAAGTGCATTGTTCAAGTTAGATTGTCTAAACTTGACACTTAACCTGATTGCTGTTCATTTAGTGCCCCAATTGCTGCCGATGCACTGACTTAAAGCATCTTGAATTGAGGCAAAGACCTAAGCATCTCAACCCTTTCTAGGTTATCAATCAAAAGTATCCTTAGGTGCTTGTGAGATGCTGGCTTCTAAGTCTATAGGTGCATGCAGTTCTAGGGTTAGAGCCTAGGCTAAGTCCATTTTCGAAAAAGCCCTAGTTTTAAAGGGGGTAGTTTTTTGAAATAAAACTAAGTCAAAAAAAAAATTTTTGAACTGAAGAAAAAACTTTTTAAAGTCAAAGTAACATTTTTAACAAAAACATTTTAAAATCAATTAAGACATTTTAAGATCAATTTAAAACATTTTAAAATCAATTTAAAACATTTTAAGATAAAAACCAAATGATTCTATTCTACTAAGCACAACCCTAACTGCCTTCTTAGTGAGCTAAACTCAGATTCAGGTAGGGGTTTAGTGAATATGTCAGCTAGGTTGGATTTGGAGTCTACATGCTTAAGGACTATTTCACCCCTAGCTACGTGATCTCTTACAAAGTGATGTTTTACTTCTATGTGTTTGGTTCTAGAATGTTGTATTGGGTTTTTGGTTAAGTTAATTGAGCTAATATTGTCAATATTGACTTGGGTCTGATTGTAGTCTAGTTGAAAGTCCTTAAGAGTATGCATCATCCATAGGAGTTGAGCTACACACTCTCCTAAGGCTACATATTCGGCTTCAGTTGTTGATAAAGCAACACAGTGTTGCTTTCTACTGCACCAACTTACTAAGCTGTTTCCTAAAAGTTGACAGCTTCCACTTGTACTTTTTCTATCTAATTTACAACCAGCATAGTCAGAATCAGAGTATCCTGATAACTTAAAGGATGAAGTCCTAGGGTACCAAATCCCTACATTTAGGGTGCCCTTAATGTATCTTAAAACTCTTTTTAGGGCTGCTAAGTGAGTTTCCTTAGCACAGGTTTGGTACCTAGCACACATTCCTACTGAAAAAAGTATATCAGGTCTGCTGGCTGTAAGGTACAGTAGACTTCCTATCATACTTCTGTAAAGTTTTAGGTCTACTGGTTTACCCTCAGGGTCACTATCTACTTTTACATTTGTGGCCATTGGGGTACTTACACTTTTAGAGTTATCCATTTTAAATTTCTTAATTAGTTCTTTAGCATATTTAGATTGATGTACATAATTTCCATCCTTAGTTTGTTTGATTTGTAACCCTAGGAAAAAGTTGAGTTCCCCAACTAAACTCATTTCAAATTCATTTTCCATAATTGTTACAAATTCTTTTAGAAATTTAGAATTAGTTGATCCAAATATTATATCATCTACGTAAATTTGGGCAACAAATATATCCTTTTCTAAAATTTTAACAAACAAGGTTGGGTCGATTTGACCTTGTTTGAATTCTTTAGAGATCAGGTAATTGGATAATCTTTCATACCAGGCCCTGGGTGCTTGTTTTAGTCCATACAGGGCTTTACTAAGTTTGTAGACATGATCAGGTTTTTCTATATCCTCAAATCCTGGGGGTTGTCCTACATAAACTTCTTCCTTAATAAGCCCATTTAAGAAGGCTGACTTTACATCCATTTGGTATAATTTAAATCCTTTATGGGATGCAAAGGCTAGTAACATCCTAATAGACTCAAGTCTAGCTACAGGGGCGTAGGTTTCATCATAATCCAACCCTTCTACTTGGCTGAATCCCTTAGCTACTAAGCGGGCTTTATTTCGGACTATTTCACCTTGATCGTTTAACTTATTCCTAAATACCCACTTAGTGTCAATTACGGATTTGCCCTTAGGTTTAGATACTAACTCCCAGACTTGGTTTCTCTCAAATTGGGCTAACTCTTCTTGCATGGCTAAGATCCAGTCAGGATCAGGTAGGGCTTCCTCAATAGTCTTAGGTTCAATCTTTGAAATCATGGCTATTTGACTAAGATTTCTATAGGAAGCTCTAGTTCTGACTCCTAAGGTTGGATCACCTACAATTTGGTCAGTTGGGTGACTGAGTCTGGGTTTCTTGGTTTTTCTAGTACTTGGCTCAGCTTCAGGTCCAGTGGGTCCAATAGGTTCAATTCTGGGTTCATTGGTTGGTTCAACTAATTCAGAAGTTGGTTCAATTGTTAAGTCATTAAAGGGTTTAGTTAGGGTTTCAGAGTTATCTTCTTGATCAGTATTTGATGAAGCTAAGTCAGAATTATCAGATTTTGGGTTAGTTTCTTCATCAAATATTAAGTTGGTTGTTTCTTCAATTTTCTTAGTTATTTTGTTGTAGACTCTATAAGCTCTACTTGTTGTAGAGTACCCTAAAAAGATACCTGGGTTTGACTTGGATTGAAATTTTCCAAGATAGTCTTTGGTATTAAGAATATGGACTTTGCATCCAAAGACTCTAAGATAGTGTAGGTTTGGAAGTCTATGGTAGTAAAGTTCATAGGGTGTTTTATTTAACCTTTTATTAAGCAGAATCCTATTTTGGATATAGCAAGCTGTGCTAATTGCTTCTGCCCAATAGTGGTTAGGTAGGTCAAATTCATTGAGCATAGCCCTAGCAGCTTCCTGTAGGGTTCTATTCTTCCTTTCTACTATGCCATTTTGTTGGGGGGTTCTAGGACACGAAAATTCGTGTTTATATCCATTTACTTTGCAGAATTCTTCGAATCTTTGATTCTCGAATTCTCCCCCGTGGTCAGACCTAAGTCTTTTGATTTTGGTATCATTTTGATTTTCAATCAATTTACAAAAGTTGTTAAATAGGTTCAGGGTTTCATCTTTGGTCTTGAGAAACCTGACCCAGGTGAACCTAGAGTAGTCATCAATTATCACTAAGCAGTATCGGTTTCCACTTAGTGACTTGGCTCCATGTGAATCAAATAGGTCAAGGTGTAGGAGCTCAAGTGTGGTTTGGGTTTGATCAGATTGGATCAATTTGTGACTAGACTTGGTTTGTTTGCCTTGATTACAGGATTCACATATTAGGTTTTCATTATTCTTAATTTTGGGGACACCTTTGACTAAGCCAAGTTGGGTAATTTTTGAGATAGTTCTTAGATTGGTATGACCTAATCTCCTATGCCAGAGTTTTGATTGTTCTAACTGTGTTAACATACATTTGGGTATAAGGGGAAGATTTATAGTGTATACATTGTTTTTCCTAGTGCCCTTAAGCATGATTTCTGAGTCTTGTGCATTTCTAATCAGGCAATTAGAATTGTTGAAAGTAACTAAATAACCAGAGTCACATAACTGACTTATGCTAAGTAAGTTAAAATTGAAGTTTTCCACCAATAGAACTTTCTTAATAATGAAATTGGATTTAAGTTCAATATTACCTGACCCAATTACCTTGAGTGTAGCATTGTTACCAAATGCCACTGAGCCCAGGTTTTTGAACTTGAGTTTGGTGAACTTCAATTTGTCCCCAGTCATATGTCTGGAGCACCCGCTATCTAACATCCATTGGTCCAAATCTTTATGTTCCTACACATAAAGAATTTTTGATGATTTGGATCCAATTTGAGTTAGGGATAGCTTAAATTGAGTTTCACTTCCTAGTCTGTCTCACCCCAGTCTAGGGTTTTCAAACACGTTAACCTTAAGGTTTTTGTGAGACAGGTTTGAGAGTAGAAATTAGTTTTGAAAAGGAATTTCAATTTATTTTCGAAAAAGTTCTTTATTTTTGAAAACAGATTTTTAAACAAATAAGTTTAGAAATTTTGAAAAATAGATTAAGTGATTTTTGAAAAAGAAATAAGTTTAAGAAGTAGAAATTTTGAAAACAGATTAAGAGTTTTTCGAAAAAGAGATAGGTTTGAAAACAGATTAGAATCTATAATTATTTGAACTTTGAGTTAGATTCGAATTTGACAAAAGATAATTTGAATTTGAATTTCAGAAATTGGCTTCCAGGTCTTGGCGAGGCACTAGGCCTTCTTTGGCCGTAGCCTTATGGGATCATCCACCCTTTCCTTGACAAAGCCTTTTAATGAAATTTCATTTTCAAATTAAATTAAGTCATTTTCTGGTCTAACTAGCTTGGGTCTTGGATCGGTAGCTTCGGCTGGTTTCACCAGTCTAAAGAGACCAAGTAGACTTGATCTTATTAGAGTTGGTTTCCCCAACGTACTATCATCTCACCTCCTCCCAATACTATGTTTTCAAGTTTCAAGTAATTTAGTCCTTAAATCTAAGTATTCCTTAAATCTAAGCATGGCAATTTGCAAAAAAAATTAAATAAACAAACAATCAATCAATTAAAAAAAATTATCTAATTATAAAAATTGTTTTGATTTTGGCTCCCCCTGGACTAAAGCCTCTGTATGGGTTAGGCAAGATGTGAATCTTGTCCTTGGGGATCCAAAATTGATTTGAACCAGTTGGTTTAGTCAGGCACAGTTTTGGCACCCATGCCTGAACCTTAGGTCTTGACTGGTTCAGTACAGCAAAGTAAGATCTTTGCCGAGATTTGGTTCTATAGCCAAGTCCGGATCGGTTTAGAACAGACTTCTGTTTTCCCAGAATCATATCAAGATTCTTGGAACCAGAAGTGAATCGTTCTAAAGCTGTTCTTAAGTCCTTAACTTGAGTTTTCAGGGAGGAATTCTCTGATTCAAGTTTTTCAACTTGGTCAGGGGTTCCTTCCTGAATTTTCTCAGTTAAGGATTTAGAATCAGCTCCCTCTTTCAGGAGTTTTACTTCCTGTCGGAGGGACTCGATTCGGAGTTTGGCTTTCGCCAAATCTCGGGATAGATAGGAAATAAGCGAATTCAATTGCAATTTTGAAAAACCCGTTACCCTTATTTCGCCGTCGTCGGAGAATGTCAGCTTGCCGTCGTCCCGGTCCGAGTCTGAGTCAGTCTCGATTTGATCCGAAGCGGTCAGGGCTAGAAGATTGGACTGGGGTGCTTCTTCTTCTTCTTCTGAGGAAGACTCGTCCCAGGTTGCTTGGAGTGCCTTCTTCTTTCTGGTCTTTTTGGACTCCTTTAGACTTGGACATTCAGTCTTGTAGTGGCCCTTCTTCTTGCATTCGTAGCAGGTTACGTTGGGCTTTTGTTTGTCAGTTGCCGGTTCAGCTTGTCCGTCCTTTCTTCGGCTTGTTCTCCGTGTGTTGGTTTGGTTCTTCAACTTTTTGTAGTAGCTTCGAGCTAGCCGGACCAGTTCAGATTGATCTTCTTCTTGATCTTCTGTTTCTGAATCTGAGGTAGATTCAGGTTCAACTTGAGTTTTCTTCTTGGTCGTCTTTCCTGTTTTCCCTGCAAAGAAGGCTATACTTTTCTCGACCAAATTGCAGTTAGTCTGTTCATGCAGCTCAAGTTCAGAAAATAACTCATCTAACTTAATTTTTGAAAGATCCCTAGAGACCTTGTATGCATCTACCATAGATGCCCACAAGGTGGTCCTAGGGAACGCGTTTAGGGCATACCTTATAAGATCACGGTTTTGAACCTGGTGACCTATTGCGTGAAGACCGTTCATCAGTTCCTGGATTCTGGCGTGGAGCTGGGCTGCTGTCTCGTTATCTGCCATTTTGATAGTGAAGAGCTTGTTCAGTAGCAGATCCCGTTTGCTGATCCTCGTATCTGAAGTTCCTTCGTGGAGCTCGATCAGTTTAGCCCATAGCTCCTTGGCACTGTTGAATGGGCCTACGCGGTTCAGCTCCTCTTTTGTCAGTCCGCATTGAAGGGTCTGAGTTGCTTTGGCGTCAGCTTCAATCTTGCGTTTAAGGGCAGTGTCCCACTCTGAGTAGTTTTGTGGTACGCCTTCAGCATTTGTGGGAATCATCAGTCCAGACTGGATGATTATCCACATGTCCACCTGAGTTTTCAGGTGGACCTCCATTCGACTTTTCCAGTAAGGAAAGTCTTCTCCACTGAAAAGTGGAGGTCTGGCGGTGCTAAAACCTTCTTGGATGGCCATTTGTTACTGAAATAGCAAACAACAAAAACAACGAAAATATTCCAAGACTTGGTCTTGGATTAGTAGTGCGGGAAAAAAAAGAACAAATTTCAAGGGGTGTTGCACCAACCTTGAAAGAAAAACTCGAACGAAAATATTTAAAAAAATGAGAGAGAAAACGAAAGAAATCCGAAAAATTTTCAAACTGGTGGTTGCACCAAGTTTGAATTCCCCGCTCTGATACCACTTGTTGGATCGAGAGATGCGATAGAGGGGGGGGTGAATGTCGCAAATCGTTCGGATTAAATAAAAAGAGTAAGTGCGCGGCGGAAATAGAGACAAAGCAACACAACGCTAACAAGGTCGTTTTACTTGGTTCGGAGCCTGGGTCGACTCCTACTCCAAGGCCCACGGTCGTTGACCGTTTACTTTGGGCAATTCTATAATGCGTAGAATGAGTACAGAAGAGAAATACAAATTGCAATAAGAAAGATTACACTTCTGTATTTACCAACTCCCGGGGTAGGCTCGAGTTTCGGTGCAGCGGGAGGTCGACGGCGCTTCGGACTTGAGTCGGGAAGTTCCTGGAGCAGAGCGCGGTCGTCAGAGAGTTTGGATGTGTTGAATGAAAGCGGTGTTCTGAAGAGGAGGGTCGAGGCCCTTTTTATAGTGCCTGGGGGCGCCCTGGTCGACGGGGGCGCCCCCCCACGTGGCAGCAGATCCACAAGAGGCGCGGTCGTCGACTTATCCCTTAATCCTCGGGATAAGGCCTTGACTGGGGCGCCCTGGACGCTGGGGGCGCCCTGGTTGACCCGGTCAAACCTTATCTGCAGCGCTGAGCTCTCCTCGGTAAGGCTGGGGGCGCCCTGTGCGCTGGGGGCGCCCGGGACAGCGGGGGCGCCCTGGGTGCGCAGTGCAGACGCGGCAGCAGTTTAACTCTTCAGTTGGTTTGCCATGGGGGCGCCCGGGACAGCGGGGGCGCCCTCAGAATGTACTGTCGAGGTTCATTTGCTTTCTTTGTGTTTTGTGTTCACCTTGGGGGCGCCCGGGACACTCCGGGCGCCCTGGTCAGCAGTTGCCTCTTTCCTTTGAGGCATTCTGAGCTGCAGACACACGTTCCTTCGGTCCTGCTTCCAGGGTTAGTCCAAAACACAATAAAACAAATATTTAATTTAATTTCTACAGCTTCAGCTGTCTTGGTTCTGACTTTGGTCTCCAAAATGGAGCCCTAGGTCGAACCGACGCCTAATGTTCCCTCAAGGGGAACGCGTCCTCACCTACTCCTCTCGGGAGAATTTACCTGGTGCCAACCGGCTCCTCCAGTTGGACTTTTGCCCGGCAGTCCTTCGCCAGGTCTTGAGTTGCCAAGCTGCCCTTCGCTTGGTGCCTAGCAGCCCTTCGCTAGGTCTTTTCTTCTGGCAGCCCTTCGCCAGTGCCTAGCATTCCTTCGCTAGGACTTGTCCATTCTGGCAGTCCTTCGCCAGAGCCTAGCAGTCCTTTGCTAGGGCTTTTCCTGTCTGGCAGTCNACATACATACTTTATTAAGGAAATCGTTAGTCATGACATATTATATGTCATGAATGTGCTTAGAAAAAAAGGATGAGACCCAAAACCCCTTACAAAATATTAAGGCCAACACCTTCCATTAATATGGTTAGAATCGGAGTTTTGTTTCTCGTTTGGGTTGATGGACACATCCATGCCCGGCTTGAACCTCAACATGTTCAAACCATGGAATTAGTTTATGAATAATATAGTTGGAGTCAGAGGTCAATCCTTAGTTTTGGTTGTTGGACACATCCAAGCCTGACTAAACGGTTGAATGAGCTCCAACCATATTAAAACTATTTCTTGATTAATGGGTCAGCCTTAAGCTTGGAGCATCGATTTGTTGTGCCACAGCCAAGGTCGATGTAAAGAGAGGTGCAGTTGGGTGCTATGTATAATGTTGCATACTTGTTAATGAGTTAACAACCCAATGATTTATGCAAACATTCAATTAGTTGATAGCATAAAGTGATAGTTACATATATGTGATATGTAATCGGTATAATTACCTACCTTCATAGCTAAGAAAACTTGATGGCCACAGCCATGGTTGTTCTTATCTATGGTTGGATATCAACCTATTTGGAGATGTTCCTACGATCTCCCGAATTGATAAAAAGGGTTATTCAATTTGAAAAATAAATAGGATTTTATTTATGTATGTTGATACATTCTTTAATCATTCTTCTCACATAAGCTCAATTTGTATTTCTAGGTTAATCACTCGATCATGTCTTCTCTGAATTTGCGTTCCATTTTGGACACCAATAAACTGACTGGGCCAACTTCATGGACTGGCTTCGAAACCTGAGGATAGTCCTCAAGGCAGAGAAGCTTGCTTATGTCCTTGAAGATCAACTTCCCAACCTCCTCCAGAATGCAACTCCAGACCAGTTAGTGGCCTATCAGAAACATGTGACCGATTCTGAACTTGCGAGTTGCATCATGCTAGCCTCTATGGTACCTGAGCTGCAAAAGCAGCATGAGCATATGGATGCTTATACCATCATCTTCCATCTTCATGAGTTGTTTGAAGAGCAGGCGAGATCCGAAAGGTTCGAAGTCTCCAGACTCCTCTTCACCTAAGATGCAGGAAGGCACTTCTGCCTCGCAGTTTGTGTTAAAGATGTTGGGGTACATTGAGCGACTGAACACTCGGTTTTGCAATGGATCATGAACTAAGTATTGACTTAATTCTGATTGTTTGCCCAAAAGTTATTCACAATTTGTGATGAACTATCGGATGAACAAACTGGAGACTACCATTCCTGAGTTGCTCAACCTGCTGAAGACTGTAGAGCCTTCTGTAAAGCAGGATCAAAAGGCGGTACTGTTAGTTGGTTCCTCGAAGAAAGGTTCTAAGAGGAAGGCCAAAGAACAGAATAAAGGAAAAAGAAAAAGGCCAAAAAGACTGAAAAGAAACCAAAAGGAACTTGCCATCATTGTGGCAAGGAGGGTCACTGGCGAAGAAACTGCAAGGTTTATCTTGAGTCCTTGAAGAAAGGCATCCGATGCCCCATCCTCTTCAGGTATCTTCGTTATTGAATGTCACTCTATTTCCTCAAATACCTGGGTACTTGATACTGGGTGTAGCTCACATATATGTAATGACATACAGGGGCTAAGGAATAGAAGAAGACTCGTCAAGGGAGAAGCGAATTTGCGAGTTGGAAATGGAGCAAAGATTGCTGCTGTTGCCATCGGAACATATTTGCTAAAGCTCCCACTGGACGTGTCTTAGAATTGGATAATTGTTATTTTGTTCCTTCGTTAATAAAGAACATTGTATCTATTTCATGTTTGAATGAAAAGGGTTATCATTTAACTTTTAGTAACAATTGTTGTTACATAACTTTAAATGACATTCTTTATGAGAATGAAACTTTGTGCAATGGTATCTACACGTTAGATTTATCCGGTGACGTTTCAATATCGAAGTTAGCAACAAACGTGCTCGAATAGATAATCGAATAGACTCCTACACTTGGCATTGCCGTCTTGGCCATGTAAGTAAGAAAACGCATGATCGAATTACACCGATGTGAAATTCTGGAATCATTTGAACCCGGTTCATTTGATACATGTGAATCATGCTTAAAAGGCAAGATGACCAAATTACCCTTTTCCAGAAAAGGTAATCCAGTGGGAGAATTGCTTGGTCTAATACATACTGATGTATGTGGACCAATGTCAACTCTTGCACAAGGAGGCTATAGCTACTTCATCACCTTTATCGATGATCACTCACGATTCGGGTATGTGTTCTTGATGAAACACAAATCTGAAGCCTTTGAAAAATTCAAAGAGTTCAGAAATGAAGTAGAGAAACAGCTTGGCAAAAGTATTAAGATACTTCGATCCGATCGGGGTGGTGAATACATGAGTCAAGAGTTTCAAGATTATCTTAGGGACAATGGGATATTGTCCCAATGGACTCCGCCGTATACACCACAGCATAATGGTGTATCTGAGAGGCGCAACCGAACCTTGATGGACATGGTTAGGTCGATGATGAATCATGCAACTCTTCCAAAATCCTTTTGGGGCTATGCACTAAAGACAGCTGTTTACTTGCTAAACAGAGTCCCGACCAAGGTAGTCTCTACTACTCCATATGAGACATGGAATAGTAAGAAAACCTCACTTAACTCACCTTAAGATATGGGGTTGTCCTGCTTATGTGAAGCGGACTGTATCAGACAAATTGGATGCTAAGTCTGATAAATGTCTATTTATTGGATACCCTAAGGAAACGAAGGGTTACCAATTCTATCATCCCTTGGAACAAAAGGTGTTTGTTTCAAGGCATGCTGTATTTCTGGAAAAAGAATTTCTTTTACAAGAAAACAGTGGGAGTGGCATTGAACTTGATGAAGTTCAAGAAACTCCAATAGACATTACAGAGACACCTAGTCTAGACCCACAACCAATACCTCATAATGATGAGCTATCAGTTGAACCTAAAACAACACCACCTCTTCGTAGGTCTGATAGGACACGTAATATTCCAGAGAGATACGGATTTCTCGTAAGTGAATCGAACGACGTGTTACTCATAAGCGATGACGAACCTATCAGTTATGAAGATATTCTGAAAAGTTCAGAAAGGGACAAATGGCTTGAGGCCATGAAGTCGGAAATGGATTCCATGTACGAAAACCAAGTATGGGACTTGGTTAACCCACCTGAAGGGATTAAGCCCATAGGGTGCAAGTGGGGTTTCAAGAAGAAAACCCACATGGAAGGTAATGTAGTTACCTTTAAGGCTAGATTAGTGGCAAAGAGATATCGTCAGAAACAAGGAATTGATTATGACGAAACCTATTCGCCAGTAGCTATGCTTAAATCCATTCGGATGCTCCTAGCCATAGCAGCTCATTATGATTATGAGATATGGCAAATGGATGTGAAAACAGCTTTCCTTAATGGAAACCTGCTTGAGGATGTATACATGATACAACCTGAAGGTTTCACATCGGTTGACAAAACCAAGGTATGCAAGCTTCGACGATCTATATATGGACTGAAGCAAGCATCTAGGAGCTGGCACATCCGTATTGATGAGACAATCAAAGAGTTTGATTTCTCACAAAATCCTAACGAACCTTGTGTGTACAAAAAGGTTAGTGGGAGTGCAGTCGTATTTCTAGTATTATATGTCGATGACATATTACTTATAGGAAACGATATATCAGTCTTACAGACAGTTAAAATTTGGTTGTCCAAAACTTTCTCCATGAAAGACCTGGGAGAAGCAACTTATATCCTTGGGATTAGAATCTATAGAGATAGATCAAAACGGTTGCTTGGTCTTTCGCAGTCTACATATATAGACCGAGTGCTAAAAAGGTTTAGCATGTCGGAATCCAAGAAAGGTTACCTTCCCATCAGGCATGGGATCAACCTTTCAAAGTCTATGTGTCCGCGCACAGAAGACGAGAGGATTTTCATGAATAAGATTCCTTATGCATCCGCGATAGGATCTATCATGTATGCTATGTTATGTACAAGGCCCGATGTATCGTATGCTTTGAGCGTCACAAGCAGATACAAGTCGGATCCAGGAATGGATCATTGGGCGGCTGTTAAGACAATCCTTAAGTACTTAAGAAGAACTAAGGATGTGTTCCTAATATATGGAGAAGGAGATATGGTAATACGTGGGTATACGGATGCCAGTTTCCAGACAGATAAGGATGACTCCAATTCGCAGTGTGGATACGTATTTACTTTGAATGGAGGCGCAGTAAGTTGAAAACGTTCCAAACAAGACACCGTAGCAGATTCTACCACGGAAGCGAAATATATCGCAGCTTCGGAAGCAGCAAAGGAAGCAGTCTGGATCAAGAAGTTCGTCTCCGAACTTGGCGTGGTTCCAACCATTGATAAAGCAGTGCCGGTTTACTGCGACAACAATGGAGCTATTGCACAAGCAAAGGAACCAAGGTCTCATCAGCGATCCAAACACGTGCTTCGCCGCTATCATCTGATCAGAGAGATTATAAGTAGGAATGATATACAAATTAAGAAAATTCCCACTGAAAGGAATTTAGCGGATCCTTTAACTAAGGCCTTGCCTCAAAGCAAGTTTGAGGGTTATGTTAGAGCCTGTGGTATTGGATACCGTAGCGATTGGCATTAGGCCAAGTGAGAGTTTGTTAGTGATATGAGAAAAGTGTCCTAAGGCAATCGCCTTATGATTGTAAATATTTGTTTTAATAAATGAAAATTCACTATTTGAGTATACATATTCGTGTATTTGATTGGGATCTTAAACTCATCTACTGAATGCCCGCAATACAATTCACAGCATAAGAGAATTTGTGATGGGATCACAACTAGTGATTATCTCTACATGTGCAATTGTGAAGTATTGAAAATATCCCTAGTCGATGAATTGATAAAAACGGACACTATCAATTCTGTTGAGACTAGCATGGGTTATTCTCTAATCAGCTGATTCTCACTGGCTGGTGACATTGGGATGTCCGGAGATAAACATGGATGCTAGTTAAGGGAACTAGTTCATTGGAGTGACTGACTGTAAAACTTCACATGGGAGTCTATACATAGACAGGTCAGTGAAGTTCTTACAGCAACTTAAGTGCGATGTTCCTTTGACTTGCGGTGTTCAAGTCATCTTGGTCATGGAGACTTATACTTTAACATCTTAAGCAAGCATCTCCAAGGAGGTGTGGACCCAGGATGATTGGTATAAGCCGAAGTGCCCGAAGATGTTTGAACAGCCTATAAAGGATTCACCACTCCTTGCGAGGAGATGTATACCCAGGCCTATCGTCGGATTGTTACTCAAAACCTCTGGCCAGAGTATATCATGTTAAGAGTGCAAGTCTCTTAAATACATGAGAGTAATTAGAAATCCAAAGGACGAGAAAGACACTACTTGGGCTAGGTGTGACATAGTCAGTCTAGTGGGGACTGACACAAACAGACCATGTCCTGAACCAAGTGGGTATAAGATGCAGAAGGGAATGGGGCACGATTTATTAGAGCTGCTGAAGGGTTTCAGAATTACTTATTACTTCTGAGGTCAACCGTTGATCTTTCGATTAATTGGGGGTCATGATGTACTACTAGGCGCCACTCATGATCGTTCTATAATTAGTTGATTATAGACGGCCAACATAAATCGAAAGCCTATTTAGTCACACGCATTACGAGTAATCCGAGGGGTTTAAAATGAGTTAAAAATTAGATTTTCCGATCAAGAGAAATAAGTCGAATCTGAATTTATCAGAGGCGCAATGGAAGCTAAAAATGGCTAAGTCTTTTGAAGGCTTATTGGGCGAATTAAATGAGTTTAATTCGCGATGGGATCGGCTTGGTTTGGCCGGCCAAAGAGGGTGTCCACCCTCTTGGTTTGGCAGGCCATTAAAAGGGGAATAAACCAATTTAATTGGTTTAATTAATAAAATAAATCTAGCGCGATTTGTTTTATAAATTATGGATAAATAAATTGATATATAAAGAAATTTATATAAAGAGATTTATAAAGAAATTTGTAGAAATTTATTCTTTTTATGGAAATTAAAATGAACCATGAATTGGTTTAATTTTAATTTATAAAATCAATTATGAATTGATTTATCCATGATAAGAAAATTTTATACAAATTTTATTCCATAATTAAAAGAGAGAAGTATTTGTTTTATTATAAAATTAGTTATAATAAAACATGGTTTAAACGGAATAATTCATAAGAGAATTTATAGGATAAATTTGTTATGAAAATTTCGTTAAGAGGGAGACTTGGCAAGGGAGATGCTACTATATAAAGGAACCAAAGGCAAGCCCTTAATTCTAATTGAGTAATCAAGAGATTAGTAGCTTCCTCTCTCTCTCTCTCTTTTATTCTCTTCTCCCTCTCTTCCCCTTAGGGCCGGCGCCCTTCTTGAGTGCTACGGCCGGCGCCCTTCTTGAGAGCTAGGGCCGGCGCACCTCACACAACCCAAGGGTTGGCGTGAGTCGACTCCACCAAGTAGAAGCCAATGAAGAAGAAGAAGAAGAAGAAGAAGAAGAAGAAGCGGATCGCATCTCCTTCCTTCCCGGAATTTGGATTCCGATTCTTGTTGGTTAGTTTCCATTCTTTTCTCTTATTCTTCTAGTTGTGCCTTTAGAGAATCTAGTAGTTCTCGTCGGCACAAAACTCGTGACTTTGCGAAGTCATCCCGAAGAGAACTCGGCGTGGACACGAATAGAGGCGGAGCTTCCAAGGGACGTTACGGTTGGATCTTGTCCCTTTCTTCAAGTTACGCGAGGTACTTAGTAAATTAGTTTACTTTTCGCAAAGTTTTATTTTATGATCATGTCCACATACCATAAGGTTGCATGCTAGATACGTGGTTAGAATAATTTGAGAAATTATTTTATGCTAATTCTTCCGCTGCACGTAAAAATTTAGAATTTTACGAACTCGTATCCTTGTCAACATGCACCCGGTCCCAACAGACGAGTTTTGTGCCGACGAGAACTACTAGATTCTCCAAAGGCACAACTAGAAAAACAAGAGAGAAAGATGGAAACTAACCACCAAGTAACGGAATCAAAATTCCGGGAAAGGAATGAAGGAGTCGCGATCCGTTTCTTCTTCTTCGGCACCTTCTTGGCGGATGAAGCTCTCGGCCACCCTTGGGATGTGCGCCGGCCCTAAGGGAGGAGAGAGAGCCGGCCCTAGAGAGAGAGAGGGGGGCCGGCCCTAGAGAGAGAGAGAGTTAGAGAGAGAGAGGGAGCTACTAATCTCTTGATAACTCAATTGAGGAATTCAAGCCTAGCCTTGGTTCCTTTATATAGTAGCCTCTCCCTTGCCATGTCTCCCCTTTAACGGAATTAACGGAATAAATTTTCATAAGAAATTTATCTTATAAATTTTCTTATTAATTATTCCGTTATGCCAAGTTTTATTATAACTAATTTTATAATAAAACAAATACATCTCTCTTTTTAATCATGGAATAAATTTCATAAAATTTATTATATAAATTTTCTCATCATGGAAAAATCAATTCATAATTGATTTTATAAAATAAAAATAAACCATTTAAAGTTTATTTTAATCTCCATAAAAAGAATAAATTTATTATATAAATTTTTCTTTATCATGGAAAAATCAATTCATAATTGATTTTATAAAATAAAATAAACCAATCCATGGTTCATTTTAATTTTCATAAAAAGAATAAATTTATTATATAAATTTTTCTTATCAAGGAAAAATCAATTCATAATTGATTTTATAAAATAAAAATAAACCATTTAAAGTTTATTTTAATTTCCATAAAAACAAATTTATTTATCCATAAATTTTATAAAATAAATCGCGCTTGATTTATTTTATAATTTAAACCAATTAAATTGGTTTCTCTCTTTTTGGTGGCCGGCCAAACCAAATAGGGTGGGCACCCTCTTTGGGCGGCCACTCCAAGCCCTTCACTTGCGAATTAAACTCATTTAATTCGCCCAATAAGCCTTTAAAAGACTTAGCCATTTTTAAGCTTCCGTTGCGCCTCTGATAAATTCATATTCGACTTATTTCTCTTGATCGGAAAATCCAATTTTCAACTCATTTTAAATCCCTCAGATTACTCGTAGTGCGTGTGACTAAATAGGCTTTTGATTTATGTTGGCCGTCTATAATTCATTAATTATAGAACGATCATGAGTGGCACCTAGTAGTACATCATGATCCCAAATTAATCGAAAGATCAACGGTTGACCTCAGAAATTATTCTGAAACCCTTCAGCAGCTCTAATGAATCGTGCCCCATTTCCTTCACCATCTTATACCCACTTGGTTCAGGATATGGTCTGTGTGTGTCAGTCCCCACTAGGCTGACTACGTCACACCTAGCCCAAGTAGTGTCTTTCTCGTCCTTTGGATTTCTAATTACTCTCATGTATTTAAGAGACACATACTCTAAACATGATATGCTCTGGCCAGAGGCTTTGAGTAACAATCCGACGATAGGCCTGGGTATACATCTCCTCGCAAAGAGTGGTGAATCCTTTGTAGGCTGTTCAAACATCTTCGGGCACTTCGGCTTATACCCAACCATCCTGGGACCACACCTCCTTGGTGATGCTTGCTTAAGATGTTAAAGTATAAGTCTCCATGACCAAGATGACTTGAACACCGCAAGTCAAAGGAACATCGCACTTAAGCTGCGGTAAGAACTTCACTGACCTGTCTATGTATAGACTACCATGTGAGGTTTTTACAGTCAGTCACTCCAATGAACTAGTTCCCTTAACTAGCATCCATGTTTATCTCCGGACATCCCAATGTCACTAGCCAGTGAGAATCAGCTGATTAGAGAATAACCCATGCTAGTCTCAACAGAATTGATAGTGTCCATTTTTATCAATTCATCGACTAGGGATATTTTCAATACTTCACAATTGCACATGTAGAGATAATCACTAGTTGTGATCCCATCACAAATTCTCTTATGCTGTGAATTGTATTGCAGACATTCAGTAGATGAGTTTAAGATCCCAATCAAATACACAAATATGTATACTCAAATAGTGAATTTTCATTTATTAAAATAAATGTTTACAATCATAAGGCGATTGCCTTAGGACACTTCTCTCATATCACTAACAAACTCCCACTTGGCCTAATGCCAATCGCTACGGTATGCAATACCACAGGCTCTAACATGACCCTCAAACTTGTTCTGAGGCAAGGCCTTAGTTAAAGGATCCGCTAAATTCCTTTCAGTGGGAATTTTCTCAATTTGTATATCATTCCTACTTATAATCTCTCTGATCAGATGATAGCGGCGAAGCACGTGTTTGGATCGCTGATGAGACCTTGGTTCCTTTGCTTGTGCAATAGCTTCATTGTTGTCGCAGTAAACCGGCACTGCTTCATCAATGGTTGGAACCACACCAAGTTCGGAGACGAACTTCTTGATCCAGACTGCTTCCGTGGTAGAATCCGCTATGGTGTCTTGTTTGGAACTTTTCCAACTTATTGCGCCTCCATTCAAAGTAAATACGTATCCAGACTGAGATTTGGAGTCATCCTTATCTGTCTGGAAACTGGCATCTGTATACTCACGTATTACCATATCTCCTTCTCCATATATTAGGAACACATCCTTAGTTCTTCTTAAGTACCTAAGGATTGTCTTGACAGCCGCCCAATGATCCATTCCTGGATCCGACTGGTATCTGCTTGTGACGCTCAGAGCATATGATACATCGGGCCTAGTACATAACATAGCATACATGATAGATCCTATCGCGGATGCATAGGGAATCTTATTCATGCAAATCCTCTCGTCTTCTGTGCGCGGACACATAGACTTTGAAAGGTTGATCCCATGCTTGATGGGAAGGTAACCTTTCTTGGATTCCGATATGCTAAACCCTTTTAGCACTCGGTCTATATATGTAGAGTGCGAAAGACCAAGCAACCGTTTTGATCTATCTCTATAGATTCTAATCCAAAGGATATAGGTTGCTTCTCCCAGGTCTTTCAATGAGAAAATTTTGGACAACCAAATTTTAACTGTCTGTAAGACTGATATATCGTTTCCTATAAGTAATATGTCATCGACATATAATACTAGGAATACGACTACACTCCCACTAACCTTCTTGTACACACAAGGTTCGTCAGGATTTTGTGAGAAAGCAACTCTTTGATTGTCTCATCAAAACGGATGTTCCAGCTCCGGATGCTTGCTTCAGTCCATATATGGATCGTCGAAGCTTGCATACTTTGGTTTTATCAACCGATGTGAAACCTTCAGGTTGTATCATTTATACATCCTCAAGCATGTTTCCATTAAGGAAAGCTGTTTTCACATCCATTTGCCATATCTTATAATCATAATGAGCTGCTATGGCTAGGAGCATCCGAATGGATTTAAGCATAGCTACTGGCGAATAGGTTTCATCATAATCAATTCCTTGTTTCTGACGATATCCTTTTGCCACTAATCTAGCCTTAAAGGTAACAACATTACCTTCCATGTCGGTTTTCTTCTTGAAAACCCACTTGCACCCTATGGGTTTAATCCCTTCAGGTGGGTTAACCAAGTCCCATACTTGATTTTCGTACATGGAATCCATTTCCGACTTCATGGCCTCAAGCCATTTGTCCTTTTCTGAACTTTTCAGAATATATTCATAACTGATAGGTTCATCATCGCTTATGAGTAACACGTCGTTCGATTCACTTACGAGAAATCCGTATCTCTCTGAAATATTGCATGTCCTATCAGACCTACGAAGAGGTGGTGTTGTTTTAGGTTCAACTGATAGCTCATCATTATGAGGTATTGGTTGTGGGTCTAGACTAGGTGTCTCTGTAATGTCTATTGGAGTTTCTTGAACTTCATCAAGTTCAATTCCACTCCCACTGTTTTCTTGTAAAAGAAATTCTTTTTTCAGAAATACAGCATGCCTTGAAACAAACACCTTTTGTTCCAAGGGATGATAGAATTGGTAACCCTTCGTTTCCTTAGGGTATCCAATAAATAGACATTTATCAGACTTAGCATCCAATTTGTCTGATACAGTCCGCTTCACATAAGCAGGATCACCCCATGTCTTAAGGTGAGTTAAGTGAGATTTTTTACTATTCCATGTCTCATATGGAGTAGTAGAGACTACCTTGGTCGGGACTCTGTTTAGCAAGTAAACAACTGTCTTAAGTGCATAACCCCAAAAGGATTTTGGAAGAGTTGCATGATTCATCATTGACCTAACCATGTCCAACAAGGTTCGGTTGCGCCTCTCAGATACACCATTATGCTGTGGTGTATACGGCGGAGTCCATTGGGACAATATCCCATTGTCCCTTAGATAATCTTGAAACTCTTAACTTAAGTATTCACCACCCCGATCGGATCGAAGTATCTTAATACTTTTGCCAAGCTATTTCTCTACTTCATTTCTGAACTCTTTGAATTTCTCAAAGGCTTCAGATTTGTGTTTCATCAAGAACACATACCCGAATCGTGAGTGATCATCGATAAAGGTGATGAAGTAGCTATAGCCTCCTTGTGCAAGAGTTGACATTGGTCCACATACATCAGTATGTATTAGACCAAGCAATTCTCCCATTGGATTACCTTTTCCGGAAAAGGGTAATTTGGTCATCTTGCCTTTTAAGCATGATTCGCATGTATCAAATGAATCGGGTTCAAATGATTCCAAAATTCCACATCGGTGTAATTTGGTCATGCGTTTCTTACTTATATGGCCAAGACGATAATGCCACGTGTAGGAGTCTATTCGATTATCTATTCTAGCACGTTTGTTGCTAACTTCGATATTGAAAACGTCACCGGATAAATCTAACGTGTAGATACCATTGCACAAAGTTTCATTCTCATAAAGAACGTCATTTAAAGTTATGTAACAACAATTGTTACTAAAAGTTAAATGATAACCCTTTTCATTCAAACATGAAATAGATACAATGTTCTTTATTAACGAAGGAACAAAATAACAATTATCCAATTCTAAGACACGTCCTGTAGGGAGCTTTAGCAAATATGTTCCGATGGCAACAGCAGCAATCTTTGCTCCGTTTCCAACTCGCAAATTCGCTTCTCCCTTGACGAGTCTTCTTCTATTCCTTAGCCCCTGTATGTCATTACATATATGTGAGCTACACCCAGTATCAAGTACCCAGGTGTTTGAGGAAATAGAGTGACATTCAATAACGAAGATACTTGAAGAGGATGGGGCATCGGATGCCTTCTCTTTCAAGGACTCAAGATAAACCTTGCAGTTTCTTCGCCAGTGACCCTCCTTGCCATAGTGATGGCAAGTGCCTTTTAGGGTATTTTCAGTCTTTTTGGCCTTTTTCTTCTTTCCCTTATTCTGTTCTTTGGCCTTCCTCTTAGATCCTTTCTTCGAGGAACCAACTAACAGTACCGTCTTATGATCCTGCTTCACAGAAGGCTCTACAGTCTTCAGCAGGTTGAGCAACTCAGGAAACTGGTCTGGAGTTGCATTTTCAGGAGGACGGTTGGGAAGTTGATCTTCAAGGACATAAGCAAGCTTCTCTGCCTTGAGGACTATCCTCAGGTTTCGAAGCCAGTCCATGAAGTTTGGCCCAGTCAGTTTATTGGTGTCCAAAATGGAACGCAAATTCAGAGAAGACATGATCGAGTGATTATTCTAGAAATACAAATTGAGCTTATGTGAGAAGAATGATTAAAGAATGTATCAACATACATAAATAAAATCCTATTTATTTTTCAAATTGAATAACCCTTTTTATCAATTCGGGAGATCGTAGGAACATCTCCAAATAGGTTGATATCCAACCATAGATAATAACCACCATGGCCGTGGCCATCAAGTTGTTCTTAACTATGAACGTAGGTAATTATGCCGATTACATATCACATATATATAACTATCACTTTATGCTATCAACTAATTGAATGTTTGGTTAACTCATTGGGTTGTTAACTCATTAACAAGTATGCAACATTATACATAGCACCCAACTGCACCTCTCTTTACATCGACCTTGGCTGTGGCACAACAAATCGATGCTCCAAGCTTAAGGCTGACCCATTAATCAAGAAATAGTTTTAATATAGTTGGAGCTCATTCAACCGTTTAGTCAGGCTTGGATGTGTCCAACAACCAAAACTAAGGATTGACCTCTGACTCCAACTATATTATACATAAACTAATTCCATGGTTTGAACATGTTGAGGTTCAAGCCGGGCATGGATGTGTCCATCAACCCAAACGAGAAACAAAACTCCGATTCTAACCATATTAATGGAAGGTGTTGGCCTTAATATTTTGTAAGGGGTTTTGGGTCTCATCCTTTCTTTTCTAAGCACATTCATGACATATAATCATGTCATGACTAACGATTTCCTTAATAAAGTATGTATGTGACTTAATTTATCAAGTCTCATTAATTCAATTAGGAACCGGATTTCCTAATTCTAATTTCATACTTTATTAAAAGAATTGTTTTGGGAACAATTTCCTAAATTGTTATAATCAATTTCGGAAATAATATGTTTAAGACTTTGATTTCTCTAAATCAAATCTTATTAAATTATGAGACATGAGTCCTTAATTCAACCACATATTATTTTCATGAAAATCTCATTTAAGAAAACTCTATAGGAAACCATTTTCCTAATTAATTTTGGAGACAACAATATGTAAGAGCATCACCACTTAAATCATATTTTATTCATAGATTTAATTAATTACAACAAATCATTTTCTAAGGGTGGCTCCCCGAGGCTCAGATACCCAATGAAAATTAATTCGTTGTAAATCCAATTTGGACGGCTCCCCGAGGCTCAATCCAAATCAAACATGACAATTTCATTTAAAATTGGTAAATTAAATTACAACAACTAACTGCCTAAGAACTTATGGCTAGGGCGTATCGTAAAACTAAATGCCCCTCAGGATCCAGTCGGAACAAAGAAAAAATGGAAGAAACGGGGAGTCAGGGGGATGTTAAAGATTTTGAAGATGGTAAACACCTCACCCATCTGGGTGAAGGCGTTGGGAGCCATCTGATGGAGGAGAATGTCAAAATATGAGGAAATACTCATGAAGAAAGTGGGGAGAGGGAAACGAAGCCCTAACTCTACCTGTCCTAGGAAGAAGATAAAGAATTCTAAGGGGGGGGGGGGTTTCACGGGCGATTGATCCACCTTAGGGACTTCTACCTCCATCTCGACCGGAATGCCGTAGGCCTCACAGGCAGCTCGTAGAGTTTCCGGTCTAACCCTAGAAGAAGTGGACTCATACCACTCTGGTTGGTATCCCTTCTCCGGGGTCCCCTTCCAACCATTGTCCTTCTTACTCTCCTTAACCATGGCTTCTAAGGAAGAAGGTGAAGACAAAGAGACTTACGCGTGGAAATGAATCCTTAGGAACAGAAGACGAGAACGACACCCATAAATGCTGCTAATCGACGATACCAGAAGGCGGACGGACGCTTTTGCCTCCCCTTCTTATAGGGAAGAAGCCGCCCTCGTACGTATAATAGAGGCAAGGCACATGGACGACGATGAGCATCCATCTCGAAGCATTACCTCTTTCGAGGCTGCCATTTGATATGGTCCTGCAGTGTATATTAGCAGGTGATCGTGAAGAGAGAAGTCCTAGCATGTGGCAAAGGCGCATTCGCGAAGGGGTTTTGTCGCCATTAAGAGACCCTATGTGCTTTTAATGGATGATAGACAACTATCATTGCTGTGCCTCGAAGTTCGCAGAAGCCTTATTGAAAGACTAATTCAAAAGGATTGCCTCGGGCCAAGGGATGAATGTTTCGATTCCTCGGATCCGACAAGCCACCAATGAAGTAGTAATGGATATATGGACCCATAGCTGTATAGCTTCCCCTCGTTGCACCACTGGTCTAATCAGTTAGCCACACTTTCTTCTATTAGACTTCGAGGGAGGGACTTGTGATGGGGTTAAACATTCCAGGATTGACACGTGGAACGAGGAATCCCTTTCCGGGGTCCCCTTCCAACCTTTGTCCTTCTTGCTCTCCTTAACCATGGCTTCTAAGGAAGAAGGTGAAGACAAAGAGACTTACGCGTGAGAATGAATCCTTAGAAAGAGAAGACGAGAACGACACCCACAAATGCTGCTAATCGACGATACTAGAAGGCGGACGGACGTATTTGCCTCTCCTTCTTATAGGGTAGAAGCCGCCCTCGTGCGTACAATAGGGGCAAGGCACATGGACGGTGATGAGCATCCGTCTCGAAGCATCACCGCTTTCGAGGCTGCCATTTGATATGGTCCTGCAGTGTATATTAGCAGGTGATCGTGAAGAGAGAAGTCCTAGCATGTGGCAAAGGTGCATTCGCGAAGGAGTTTTGTCGCCATTAAGAGACCCCATGCACTTTTAATGGATGATAGACAACTATCATTGCTGTGCCTCGAAGTTCACAGAAGCCTTATTGAAAGACTAATTCAAAAGGATTGGCTCGGGCCAAGGGATGAATGTTTCGATTCCTCGGACCCGATAAGCCGCCAATGAAGTAGTAATGGATATATGGACCCATAGCTGTATAGCTTCCCCTCGTTGCACCACTGGTCTAATCAGTCAGCCACACTTTCTTCGATTAGACTTCGAGGGAGGGTTTTGTGATGGGGTTGAACATCCCAGGGTTGACACGTGGAACGTGGAAGCTATATATCTGGGTCCACATAGTCTCAACGATCTATCTCGGACGCCCGAGGCTAGGTCGGGCCTTAGACTCCTAAGATCACCTCGGGAAGGCAGATTCCCGATACCCCCTCAGGAAGGCAGATCCTCGAGACCAATTCGGGATGATCTATGAAGCCCTTATGGGGAAAGAGATTCCTGAGACCACCTCAGGAAGGCAAATTCCCGACACCCCCTCGGGAAGACAGATCCCCGAGACCAACTCGGGATGATCTACGAAGTCCTTCTGTGGAAAGAGATTCCCGAGACCACCTCGGGAAGGCAGATCCCCGAGACCAACTCGGGATGACCTTAAACTCCAGAGACCTCTCCGAGAAGACAGGCTCCCGAGGCCCTCCTTGGGGAGAAGATTCTCGAGACCCTCTCGAGAGTGCGAAGCCCGAAAACTCATAGACCCGATACCCCGTTTCCGATAATCGTTACCCTTTCTTGTTCAGGAAAGGTGGCGGATAATTATTGTCCTTTATATGCGGTAATTAAGGCCTCAATAATCGCGGGAGCCGTTACCTAAGAGCTATCAGGTAACCGTCAAGTACGAGACGTGGAGGAGAATGCGGAGATAAGTACGACTAAGCCTACAGGTATATAAGGTACTTCAACCCACAAGTAAAGGGGTTATGCTCTCTAGACTCTCAACTTCCTCCTTGATTCTTTTCCTACACGCTACTTGAGCGTTGACTTGAACGTCGGAGTGGACTCCGCTAGAAAATCTCCGGCGTGTTCCTATTAACGCTCATGTTGATCTCGTAGGGTGCGATCTCCTTTCCTTTCGTCATCGTCCTCGTGGGCTGGACTCTGGTGACTCATCGTCTGAGTTGATTCCTTCCGAAATATTATTATTTAGAAATTGGATGTTGATTAGGGCTGATTAATTCTTGTGGTTAGAGATAACAAGTTAAAGGAATTGGATTGTATCTTGATTTATTTTGTTTTGGATCTCCTACTATTTTGGTGCTACCGTGAGTGGTGTAGGAGATTGGCTTTGAATGGTTGGGGAGCAATTTGAATTCTGGGATGGTTAGCTAACGTGATAGATAATGGAGTTAGCTTGATTGTGGAATGTGCAACTTGTGGTTTGTGTAGTGAGGAATTGAGTCCTATTAGACTTGGTAATTGGTTCGTAGGATTTGCAATCAAACCTAATCAGATTGGTGTGGTTCATTTATTTGATCTATTTTGGACCAGTTTCATTAGCTTAGTATTGGGAGCTTGCGATGTTGCCAAATGATACTTGGATGGTTGGGTTGAGGTTATGTTTAATTTTAGATTTAAACCAAATAACCTAAACTTGACGAATTTGAATTTGAAATAAACCAAAAATAAACCTAATCTTAATTACGCAGGGTAATTTGGAATATTTCATTTAATCAGAAGTAATTAAATGGAAAGAGAATTATTGGGTTAACCCTAATATGACTTAGGGATTTATTAGCTACTTACTATTTCTGTGTGATAGCTATTTAAATATGTCCTTTGATAAAGACCTTGATTTGGATTTATTGCTGCTAATTATTAGCGGGTGGTTTCCATTTGATACAGACTTCTTCTATTTGGAGGCAGATACTTCTTGCTTGTTTCCTTTAGATCCACTTTATCTTTATGCATGACTATTTATATTTGTGTAGTAGATTTATTTACCTTAAATCTGCTACCGTTTGTTATCCTGCTTGATACTTGTTGCTTGATCTTGGATATAATCTATTTCCCTTCTATACAGTCTCATTTTATTGTTACATGACTCTGTATTGTGTTCATGTAAGCATGTGTACGTAGATATGGTAGCATGCCACTGGTTATCTACATGAATTGATTTCTGGTATTACTTGCATGTGTATCTAGATGCATGATAGTTAGGTTATTATATATGTGATCGACCTGTGCATGTTAGGTTGAGTGTGTATGATGACATGGAGGAGTTGCATGTGTCAGAGTCATGCACCATCTCTGCACTGTTGTATGCCGGCGATCAGCGACTCCCTTGAAGTTGAGCCTATCATCTTCTGATACATGATATGCACACATGAGCACTCATGGGTTAGTGGATACCGTTGGGTGTATGCATTTATTCTGTACTGCTCCGCTCGACCGCTAATAGGTAGTGGTTCCGAAGCGTGGTAGTAGGCAGAGATCCCTTCTCTTCTCATAGATCAGAGGAGATGAGAGCGACACTCCCTCATATATACATGGGGTAGAGGGTGGCCCCTCGCTAGTATCCTATTCACTTGGTTACTCAGGAGCAGTAATGGCAGAGTGCGTACAATGTCACAATCCTACCCACTCGGCCGACACATATTGCATGTCTCAGTTGTTGGATCGGGTTGGACCGGCTAGAGGGGAGTGAATAGACGGTAAAAAAAAAAATGAAAGTGGAGGCACTCGTCTTTAAAAAAGAAACTTGGTTGCAACTGAGAATGTTGCTTCCAAGACAGTGGATGCTCAATAAAAATCTCCTTCTGGCGGAGAAGCCTTACAAAAATAGCACGCTAGACTTTTAGAGAGTTTACAAGAATGAATTAATTGAATGATTGAAAAGGTTGAAACTCTAAACCTATTTATAGCCTAAGAGAATAAATCTGGATTGTTGATTGTTGAGGAATTTTCTCTTGGCCGTTGATCCATGGATGTAATCTGGATGGTTGATCTTGGATGGGATTAAATTGCATCCATTGGATCTGATTCAAGGATAAGGTTTTATCCTTTAAGATTTTATCATATGCTTTAGACTTTGATGTTATCATCTTCAAGTAGAATCATCGACAACATCTCAATGTCATTAACTGTTATCCCAACTGGTAACCATGACAACATATAATGCCGAGGTCTAGAGTTTGAGTCTTCTTAGCAATAATTAAATTTTCTTTTTTTCGAGCGCCTGGTTTGACATGGTCAAACTGACCAGTCTTTTGGTTCATCTTCTGGGTGATTTCTGGCCAACCAGAGTTAGGCTCACCCGAACCCGACTCCGGCCTTTCGCCCCTCGAGCGTGCTTCCTCTCGGTTTCCCGTCCCTCGGGCGTCGCGTACGTCCTTCTCGATCCACCAATGTACTCTTCCGCAGTTTCCGTGTCCCTCAGATTGTACCAAGCCTGTCGGCTCATTTCCCCGCACAATCCTTCTCGTCTGCTACGTCTTACGCTCGACTTCCTCCGTACCTAAGCTCCTGCACACATAGCAGAGGGATTAAACATACCAGGACCTAACTTAAATTGGTTGATCACATCAAAATCAACCAAGGGTACTTACATTAGTGGCTTGACTGACGTTAGGGGTGACTATGTCATTGCATTATGTGCATATGATGCATTATACATTTGATTGTGATTACTACATTTATTTGCTGCATATGTTTGATATGCACATACAGGAGATATTATATGTGTGGTTTGATGAACCTGCACCTACTCGTATGATACGAGCCTTATATGATTCAGGATAGGCTGATTTCTGGTATGTACATTCATTTGGTACTTACAGTTATGCATATTCTGATATTTCTGTTGAGATTATATCCTGTTGTTTCTGTATAACTTATTCAATTTTTTATTCAGCCATGCATATCTTTCTCTATACCTGCAGAGTCCATTTGGACTAATCACCCATCATAATATTTTTATCTTCAGGTTGATAGGTCACCGAAGGAGCCCAGTTGTCAGTCTCAGGTCCCTACGACTCCATTGATGGGTGTTTCCGCGTGTTTCACTTTCTTTTTATAACATACTCTATGCGTTGTATTCACTTTTATATCGTGGACTTGTATCGTGATTCATTCGTACGATATTGAATTTTTGAGTTCTCTGTTGGACTTTATGTGGTTGTTTTTGGTGCACATCTATTCCGAGGGTAGCTCCGATGAGTTTTCCGGTGTCAGTACTGTGATACTTTTATTTCCTTATGTTATATATCTGTTTTGAGGTCTGAGGCTAATTTATTATCTGCATGTGTTGTATATGTATGTGTAAATTATTCGTTGAATATGGAAGATGCTGTCCGATTTTATATTGGATCAGTAACTCCGTTAATCTCGGGGCGTGACAATAAATATGAGTTTCTAGAAGTAGAATGAATGAAAATACAGTCACATTTTTTATATTTTAACAAGTTTATTTCATTAAAATATCTTTTATTGAAATAACCTTAATAATTTATATTTCTAACAAGTTTATTTAACAAAATATTTTTTATTAAAATAACTTTAATTTGCTCATGCTGAAATGAAAGTATGATGTTTTCAAGAGTGAAAGAATGGGAACAAGATTTCTTTTTATTCATTTTAATTTTTATCCTCTTAATTGATCCGAAGACGAGTAATTTGATTTTAATTTTTTTTTATTGTCCTTCAAGATAAATTCGAAAAGCAATGTTATTGGACACTCATAGCTAATCTTCACATGTTACTCCTAACTTTTATGATTTTGTTCGTAGACACTGATAGCTAATTTAAGAATGTTAGATATTTAAATGATCCCATGTAACTATTTATCAATTTATCTTAATAGTTATGAAATTTTTGTAAGGTCATATAAGTATTTTAAAATTAATCGAATTGAAAAATTAAATATTTGTATTATAAAAAATATATAATAATCGAATTATAATTAATTAAATATTTAGAAGTCGATTTATAAATATATATAAATTATATTTAAAATTTTAACATATCATACTCAAAAAAATGCTAGAGGTCCTCTCTAAGGGTATATTAAATATCTGTGCCAGAAGAAATAAAAAGTCATATACTCAAAGTCTTATATGTGTTAGTCTCAGAAACTACGATAGAATGGAAAAATGATTAATTATCATTTTAAATATTTATGATTCGATCTTAATTATGATGTATTTTATAAGAATTTTTTTTCAAATGAGACACGAATTCTAGAACTCTGGACTTTTAGACCGTCCGTCGTGAATATTTTCTCATTCATCCTGACAGTAGATGAGAAACTTCCATGATATCGAATTGATCATCCGAGAGTCGACATTACCCAGTTTTATTTATCATTTTTTTTCAAAATATTATATTTGTTATAATGAAAGTGACTGATGTCTTGAAAAGAAATTGATGGTTGCTTTAAAACAAAATCAATTGTCAAGAAATGATTTGAACACCTCAAAATATAAATAGAAGAAGAAAATATTCAGTGTTATTCTAAACATTCACGAATCAATCTCAACTATGATGTATTTTATAAAAAATTTTCTTTCAAATAAGATGAGAATCCTGAAACGTTGGGCTTTTAAATCACCCACCTGAATATTTTTTGATTTATTCTGATGATTGATAAAATTTTTTTATAAAATTAAATCGATCATTTAAAATTCAATGTTATTCATCCTTATTAATCGTTTCAAATTGAGTTAAAAAAAAACAATGAGCATTATTTAAAATAGACTTCACCACGCTAATAGGTAGGAAAGTTGACTTTTATTATGATAAATTTGAGATATTAGACGGTTCGGTCGTCTGCTTTTTCAAATTTATCTTTTAACATCAATAGGAAATGTTTATGAGATCGTATTAACGAATTAATCGATACCAAATATTAGAAATATGTCAGCTAAAACATTTTGACTTTTTTTATCTTGGATATTTATTCAATCTATGCAGAATAAACCCGAGATAATAGGGAGTCTCAACCATTCTTGAGGCACACTAGAACATAAATTTAAGACTTTAATATTTTTTATAAAAAATAAATATTAAGAATATTATTAGGGTCATTTAATTTTTTTAAATTAAAATTTACAAGGGTAATTTTATGCATATTTATGCAATTGGAAACAATGACCAACCAGGTCACATATAATAACTTTATTTTGTGTCAAACTTCGCTTATTGTTAGAACACATCGAGAACTAGAGAGAGCGTAAGGAGGGGGGGGGGCAGTTTGAATGGCTTCAATCTCTTCATCGATGATTTGTCATAGCGAAATCTTCAAGCAATCACTAACACATTGACTTTACTTGATATTCATCTACTTGAGATGACTAATTTAAAGGTTCACTTTGCCTCACACTCATATTCACTATGAATGATCTCCTTTCTTGAGGCGAAGAAATCTCGTTCTCAGAGAAAATACAATAAGAACAAGTAAATACAAGATAAAATCTTACAGGATTTACAATAATGATCTCTTGCTTTCTACTAGCTTGAAATCGCCTGTTGATACTTGAAAATGTAACAACACCTTGTCTCCAAGATCTCACAAGAATGGGCGAAGAAGAGGAGAGAAGAGTTGGCCAAACCTGTAGTGAAAACCCTATATATAGCGCTGACCTAGGGTTCCTAATCGATTGTACAATCGATTATCATGTTAGATCTAGCCATTCAACGACTCTTTTCCGAAACTTAATCAATTACCCAACCGATTAAGTCCTCTTAATCAATTAGTCAATCGATTCAACACCTTCCTGTGCTCTCGCGAGATGACCTTAATCGATTGCCCAATCGATTAAGCCCTATTCTGTTATCGCGACAAAGATTTCCCAATCGATCACTTGATCATTGGGATTGACCTTGATCGATTACCCAATCGATCAAAGGCCTTTCTATTCTCGAGACAACAACCCCCAATCGATCACTTGATCAATTGGCAGTCCTTAATCGATCACCTAATTGATTAAGAGAACTTTTATTTTCGCGACAAACCAGCCCATGGACAAACCCTATCTTGTTTAACACAAGTCTAGGGTTACTTTTGCCCAACTTCCGTTCAACCGTGACCTATTGGGTCTTCCTCATCAAGTGTCCAGTCAATCCTTCATGGATTTGGACTTACACTTGCCTAGTTCCCAACTAGGACTCCTCTCGTGTCAAGTGTTTAGCTCTTAGCTAACCCACCATTGGTCTTAACTTAGTTTCCAACTAGGTTTGCCTACTCCAACTAGGGCTTCTCTTTGCCTAACAGCAGTTAAGTCTAGTCTCTTGATAGATTTCCACCTTGCCAACGTGCCATCCTCCTAGATCCACTTGGACTTCACCTAGTTCTTGTTGAGGCAATCTATGGTCTGTGGGATCATGTGTTTTGACGTTTGGGCAAAGAGTTTAAGTTAGGTTCACCCTTGTATTTGATATGTATATTTGAGCGTGCAAGTTCTGCAAGATACACATAGACTCAACTTGATGGTTTCGGATCCGGTGAAGGATGGAGTATCCGAGGGACCACGGACAAGGCAACAATGATGAGCCGAGGGAAGCGCACTTCGAGGCATACGCGAAGGATGACATATGGAGACGAGCCGCGGGCTTGTATGCATTCGAGGGATGAGAGCCAAAGCGAACAAGGCTTGAAGGCAAGAGTCAAAGCTGCAAAGGAAGAGTCAAGTGAGTCGTGAGGGTCCGAGTGCGAGTGAACTATATTCGGAAAGGGAAACCCTAGGTTTAGGGTTTGGTCAGTCGACTGATATGGGATCAGTCCACTTGTAGAAGTCACAGAAAGATCAGTCGACTGATCTTCTGTACAGTCGACTAGAGTTGGCTGGGAATTTGAACGTTGGGCTGTAATGTTTGGATTCGGCTGGATCAGTCGACTTGTGTTGGAACCAGTCGTTTTTTAATGGCTAGTTCATCCACGAGCTTTATTTAAGGGAGCTAGATTTGGCTGGCTAGGGTTGACGAAATTGATGTTGGTTAAAATCCAATTAGTAGTCTTTGTGCTCAAAGGACTTGTACGAGTTTGTGGTGAGGTTTCTCCATCTACAAGGAGCTATGTGAGCATAGCCGGAGATTTTTCGGGGAGTCATTCGCCGAAGGATCGGGATCACCCACCTTACGGGCAGTCATGGAGTAGGAGTGTCATCTCTGAAATCGGTGTATTCTCTTCTAGTTAGTTTTAGTTTAATTGTATTACGCTTGCACACTAACTTGTAGGAAGAGAATCGACGAATTGAGTGGGTGATCGGCTATTCACCCCCTCTAGCCGGGCCATCCGATCCCAACAGTTGCTAGCCAGGTCTGCTTAGTCCCACTAGGACTTCACTTTGCTTATCGCAGTTAGGTCTAGTCTCTTAGTAGACTTCCACGTTTTTGCCTAACCCTCGAGTTAGGACTTCAGTAGTCAAGTTTCCAGTCAGCCTTGACCTACTTGACTTGTCTCACACAACGTCCAAACATCATTATCAATCTGTAAGTATCCTGGAATAGTTTTGATGTGGTCAACCGAGTCACATTAGGTCCTGTTGATTTGATCCCTGTGTTTAAGTGTACAGGAGCTTAGGAGCACAGGAAGTCAAGCGGAAGACGTAACAGATGAGAAGAATCACACGGGAAGGGAGCTAACAGGCTTTGTGCATCCAAGGGATGCGAAGTCTATGGAAGAGTACATCAGTGGAGCAAGAAGGACACGCACGACGTCTGAGGGATGAGAAGCCAGGGAAGAAGACTGCTCGAGGATGAAGGTCGGAAGTTAAGTTTGGGTGAGCTCAACTTCGGACAATCAGAAATCATCCAAAATTAAAGCGTCAGAAGGTTGGTCAATCAGATGCTGACCAGAACTAGGGACCAGAGTATGGGAGCGCCCATATTGATGTTTGGGGTGCTCGTATTGAGGTCCAGGGCACCCGGGATTTTTGGGGCACTTGGGAAGCAGTCTAGGGCACCCGTATTCAATGGGGGCACCCGAGAATGCTGATCATCCAGAAACGGCTGTTTTCACAGCCATTGCAATGTGGATAAACCTTTGACCCCAGGTGCTCATATTGACTCAGGCGCCCGTATAGTGCCACATCAACATGTCTATAAGTCTTCCAGCTATATAAATAGAGCTCTTTAGCTTAGCGTTTTTAACTTATTCATGGTAAACAATTCTGTATTCATTTCTTAAGTCTTCTCTGAGCTGTCAAGAGTTTGTAAGAGGTTTGCCTACCTATACAAGGAGATATTTGGAGATTGAGCTTTCAACTGTCTTGGATTAGCAACCACCCTGGCTGCAACCAAATAAATCCTGGTGCATCATTATTTTTAAGTTATTAATCTTATTTATGGTTTTCTATTTTGATTGACTAACTTTATCTTTGTTAAAGAAAGTAAAAGATCCAGTTTTATTTTTTAGGACTATTCACTCCCTTCTAGCCGACCCGACCGATCCCAACAAGTGGTATTAGAGCAAGGGCGCTTTAGAAGGACTAACTGCCAACTGAAGCACACAAAAATGACCGAATTGAGCATCTATTCACCTAAGTTGAAAGGGGACTTCGCGCTTTGGAAGCATAAAATAGAAGTATTGTTAAAAATATATTTTGACATTTTACTAACTATTAGATATGATTTTGAAGTACTTAAGGAATCTAACGGAGATGAAAAAGAAGAGCATCTGTGGACCAAGAACGAGCAAGTTGATTTCATGGCCAACGGTAAAGCAGAATTCCATCTGTTGAGCATATTGCCACCACAAGAAGTCAATCGGATCGACACTTACGATTCGGTGAAGAAACTTTGGGAAAAGTTCCTGGAGCTCCATGAAGGTACCTCGGAGGGAAAACTGGCGACACCGAATCTGCTTCGAAATGAACTGACGAATGTCAGGATGGACACTGGAGAAACTGTCGCACAACTACACGGGAGGATCAAGGAACTCATAACCAGACTCACCAACCTTGGCGAATCGGTAACGAATAGAGATTTAGTTCGATATGCACTCAATTTCTTCCCTAGAACCCAAGAGTGGACATCGATCATAGATGCCTACTACATATTTAAAGACTTAGAGGTAAGTATTTTGGAAAGTTTATTCTTTATATTAGAATTACACGAGTCTCGTTGTACAGGATCTAGCAAAGATAAAATGGACATCATTGCCTTAAACACGAAAGGGACGAATCAGACTTAGACACATCACTCGGCGAGGATAGAAAAGCGTACATGGTAAAGAAATTTTCGAAGTTCCTTAAAACTAATAATTTTAATATGTCGTAAGCAATGAAACTACTTAGAAGAAAAAGGAAGGTTTGCTACTATAATTGTCAAGAGAAAGGACATATCAAGGATAACTGTCTGAAACTGAAAAAGAAAGATAAAGAAAAGAAGCCTAGTCGAAGCAAGCAAAGGAACCTAAAGGTGACATAGAGCGAATCATCTTCCTCAGAATCCGACATAGAAGGATATGCCGACCTTGCTCTAATGCAAGCTATTAAGGAGAAGATAACTAAAGTTCATATGAAATGAGCATCGAAAAGGGGGAGCATTAGTCTGTGAATCTGACACGGTAAGTGAGCTACGTAACCTCCCTTCTACTCCCCTATATGATGTTACACAAATGCTAAGTAAATCCTTATGCAAATTATGAATCAAGTACGTTAATTTGAAAAAGAAAAATGTTGAATTGAAATTGAATTTATCTAATGCATGTCCACTGTAATTATATGACAAATTACATGTTGAAAATTTAAATCTAAAAGAACAGATTGAAACATTGAAAAAGGAATCAACAAGCTTAAATTTAAATATTTTTCAAAATTCAAATTATAGATATTTTCATGGATTAAATTGGTATATTAGAAATCATAAGAGGGAAATTATAAAAGTACCTAGAAATTATATTTCGCCAAAATACTTAATAAACCTAGTAAGTAGAAATTTATTTTGGATTCCTAAATTTGTGTTAAACTGTTTGATTATAATTTTAGAAATTAATGTTTCCTTTAGTTATCATTTTAATTTTTTTTGATAATTTTATTTTTGTAGAAAATTTATTTTTAAATTTTTTATGATAGACTTCATTCATATTTATCCACAAAATTTTTTTGAGTTTTTTTTATTGTTAAATGAATTTTTATGATTTTTTAATAAAAAGATAAAGTTTTAATTTTAAAAATACTTTGAGGTTGATTTCTAAAAAATTAAATTTTTTGAAGACTAACCATTAGATTCTAACTCTGACAAAACATTACAAAGATTTTTCAAAAGTAAATGTATTTTTAAGTATTTATTATCCAAAATGCATGCGTTGTTATGAAATTATTTTTAAACATTCAACCAAAAAGAATTTTATCTTGAAAACTTTTCCAAAAACAAATATGATATTTTCACATGTTCTAAAAAATATTCGTTAATTTTGGATAAAATCATAATTTTTTTGAATTTTCAATAAAAAATTAAGTTTTTAAATTTAAAATATCTTAAAAATAGATTTTTGGCATGACTCATGATTGTGTTTTTACAAACTTAGAAAACATTCAAAAGATTTTGAATAAATTTTTTTTTTGAATTTTTAAAAATAAACTATCTTTAAGCTAACATTGTTTAAAGTTTTTTTTAAAAAAAGTTTTACCCTTAACCATTTGTTTTATGTGATCAAGAGGGGAGAAAATATGATTAAGGGTTTAATTGTAAAATTTTTGTGTAGTAAATTCCAAGATATATTACTCTCTTTTGTTTTTTGTTTTTTTTCCTTACTTAACGCGGGTTGATGCATATCAAAAAGGCGAAGATTGTAAATACCTCGAGATAGTTTTGATGTGGTTAACCGAGTCATGTTAAGTCATGCTGATTTGATCCCTGTATCTAAGTGTACAGGAGCTTTGGAGTACAAGAAGTTGAGCGGAAGACACAGCATATGAGAAAAATGACATAGGAAGGGAGCCGACGGGCTCAGAGCATTCGAGGGACACAAAGATTGTAGAAGAGAACATCAATGGAGTGAGAAGGATGCACGCAATGTCAGAGGAATGAGAAACCAGGGAGGAAGATTACTCAAGGAGAAAGGCGGAAGTAGACCCGACCCCGGGCCAGGTCTAGCACGGACCCCGCTTGAAACTGGCCCAGGTCAACGGGCCGGGTGGCCCGTTGACCCGGTTTGTCGAGCCGAACAGGAACCGGCCCGGCAGGATGCCGAGTCGGTTACGATTCGGCGCAGCCAAAACTGCCGAACCGGCGGATAACCACTGGGCCGGTTCAGTGCCATTGGGAAGGTTTTTTTTTCGATAGTTGAGATTGGTGATGCAGTCTGATCCTGATTATTATTTTGGTGTTTGACACCGATTTAAGTTTGGTTGAATTCGGATCAAGTCCAGGTGGATCGGGAGATCGCACGCTGGCATGGAAAAAGTCCTAGCTTGGAGGGCTAGGTGTGAAAAGTCCTAGCTGGAGGGCTAGGTGTGAAAAGTCCTAGCTTGGAGGGCTAGGTGTGAAAAGTCCTAACTTGGAGGGTTAGGTGTGAAAAAGTCCTAGCTTGGAGGGCTAGGTGTGAAAAGTCCTA